>JAPDRK010000024.1:116631-608899 GCA_030247875.1 Cladophialophora chaetospira
GAGTGTAGTGTTGAGTGTAGTGTTGAGTGTAGTGTTGAGTGTAGTGTTGAGTGTAGTGTTGAGTGTAGTGTTGAGTGTAGTGTTGAGTGTCGTTGTGAGCTGTGTTGTGAGTACTGTTGTGAGTAGTGTTGTGATCCGGGTGGCTGTGGTGTGTAAGAGGGGAAGAATTTTCCAGAGCAAATCTGGGGGTAGCGAGTCTTTTGTACTCAGAGAGACCGCCAGGCTACAACGATTCACCATCAGTTTCTGGGTCACTGTGAAAACTTCAAAGGTATGTTTCTGGTTCACCGAGGGTAAAGAGCAAGACCTGAGTCATTGTCGAATATCTGAGCCAAAAGCCGTTGAGTCCGTTGATTCACACGACCCGAGAGTAAGGTTCACCGGTGTCGGAGTGGAGTTCAAAGATCCCGATGCGATTGAAGCTCGAACTTTCACCCTCGAAGTAGAACTGCACAAACACTCTTGTGATCCATGCGTCGCGGCGAATTGAGGATTTTCGTCTGGTTATCTACTTTCGACTCCGAGCCAAGTATCTGCAGAACAACAGACATCAGCCAGAAACTCACAGAAGCAACGGAAACTGGCATCATGCTTTTCAACTTGTACCTGGCAAGACCCAATCAAAAATGCTCCCATATGCCTCGACTTCCTATTTCGCCAACGTTCCCGTCCAAGTCGCTGAAGTACACACTCTTTCCGCCTCTTGGCCAATTAACCTTTCCCAGAATCTTCACATTTTTCTGTTCGAACCATTTTTCCCATGACTGGACGTCCTCTGGTGCGGAGACCGCAAGGCAAAAGTGCTGGTTCAGACGTCCTGGGATTTCCATTCGATTTGAGCTAGCAGGTGACTTATCCACATCGCAACCGTGGCGCAGCAGCTTGAGAACGTCCGGTGAAGGTCCGTGCCCTGGAATCAACCCGCGACCATCTGGCATTTGATTGTCCGCTGCGGTGTCGCCAAGCTGGAAGAGAAGCAACGTTGTCTGGGAAAGTGCGAACCCAGACATTCGAGGCTATCTCGTGTGTAAGCATTCTAATTCAGTCTCAACATGTGAGAGGTTGAGTAGTGACGAAGATCCCGAGATCTCGCTCCGACATGTCAAATAGGGGAGTACATACGCTTGCCAAGAACGGTTCCACACTGAGCAGGGCTTTGTAGAACTCGGTTGCTGCACCCACGTCCTTGACCATGAGACAAGTCTCAAGGATATGGGTGATAGCTGGTGGCCGATTGGCCGTGGTGGCAGTGGCTGTCCCCTTTTCAGCCATCTTCGAATTCGATGCCGCGGCTGTTCTGATGTCTCGGTGAGATGCAAAGGAGGGAAGATGCCTGAGGCTGGAGCTCTGTAGACGCCGGGGCAGTGCTTGTAGCGCTTGAACGACGAAGAAGCTTGAGCGGTTCATCTTCGAGCATGCTCGCCATTTAATACTTTTTTTTGTTTCTTACATTGCTCCTGGCTGTCGAGCGACGTACTTCATGTTTGTCAGATGACGAGTCGTCATTAGAAGGACCTTCATCTCTCGTGGAGGGGTTGAGAGAGAGTTCGTGAAAAGTGTATGTAAGCAAGAAGTCTAGATCGCCTTTTGGGTGGCCTCCCTAGCCTTCCAGGGACTGCGGAGGAACGGTTAGTTAACGGTCAAGCCAGGTGCAAAAATAAGTGGCAGTCAGACATGAATACAGGCCGTCTCGTAGTGGCAGTAGAGCCCTTGTTGGCAACACGGCACCCGTCTGACTCAAATGGGTGTGCCATTTATTCTGTCACCCGACTCGCGGTTTAGGCTAGTCCTGCTTTAGCGAATTGG
Source organism: Cladophialophora chaetospira (assembly GCA_030247875.1). NCBI lineage: Eukaryota > Fungi > Ascomycota > Eurotiomycetes > Chaetothyriales > Herpotrichiellaceae > Cladophialophora > Cladophialophora chaetospira. The sequence continues at coordinate 118,438 of JAPDRK010000024.1, forward strand.
CGCCCGTCGTGTTCGCAAGAGTTGTCCGGAGTCGTATCCTGTGACACCATCTCAACTCGCGAACAAAGCTCGGCGAGGTTGACCTCAGAGCAAAGGCGAAGGCTTCCAATCCCAGCATTTTGCAAATGTTCCCCCTGCAGCAGTAGCAATACACTCAGCCAGATTAAGCCTCACAGACGCCGGGCCAGTCCTTGCAGTGCCCCTATTGGCTCAGGGACCGCTTGCTCCTGGCGGCCAATCTGCGGCCGTACCTGAAAGCGCCTCTATGCCGCTATCATACCTGGCAATATTGGCTGCATCCCAAGAATAACCATGCGTGCCCTCCAATAGAGAACCTACCAGCGCTTCCTCCAGCCTCAATCAGCGCCATGCCATATCATCCCCGTTGCGCTGAGCGAAATATGTATAAGAGACCTTCAAACCTCGTCTTGGCTTTGTACTTAGCCACGGGTAAAAAGTTTTCTTTATATCAATCTTTCAGATAGTTTTACAGTCTCACGAAGCTAATAACTCAACATATCTCGAATGGAAACCAATAGTCCAACCCACTGGACACGAGGCAATATGCGTGATCTGAAAAGCAACGCCACCGTCACGGTGCGCATCCAAAGTCGACGAATGTCCTCCTCGACGAAGAGTCAGAAATCAGCGAGGAGAACGTCCTTCGGCTCGGTGGACTATCGGTCGACCACCCTGGAACCAAATCACATCATTGTCGAAGATCAACAGATGGACGATGAGCGATGGTGCCGACTAGCATTCGCCCTCGGCATGCCTTCCGGCGACACACGCCGTCCCAGTCCAGAGGCCAGCAAATTCGCACAGCAGGTCAGGAGTCGACGGTCGATAAGCAGTAAAGAAATGACAGACCTGCTACTGCCGTTGCTCGTCTCGGTGGCCAAGAAGCACAAGATGATGAAGTGCAGAACGAACACTCTATTCCATCGCGACGGCGTGCCCGACGATGTTCCCGATTTCGAGATTGACGATGGCTGGAAAATGCAATTACCCACACCAAAGCCTACCATCACTCTAGGTTATTCCAGCGGGACATTCAATGCTCATCAACTGGAATTGCAACACGGGATCATATCGAACAACCAAAACGAGCCGTGTGATCTCCACAAGCTTTCACAGCCCGTACCAGACGTGTATTGGCCATTTTTTGTCGTTGAGATCCAGGATGAGTCAATGTTAGCGGCCCGAAATGCTTGCGCCGGCTCAGCAGCAACATGCAACAACGCACTTATGGTGTTTGCTGGAGCGGCTCAAGAGCCGGCAACGGCCTACCATGATACGAACTTTCTCTGGAGCCTGAGCAAAGCAGCGCAATCGTTCTCTCTCGCCATCAACGGCAAGACTGCCTGTCTGAACACGCACAATTCTGAGGGGTGCCTGCCTCACGCGGTGGCCGTCATTAGAACATATCGACTTGATGACGTGAAGGATGTTGAGTCGATGGCAGCACGCATTGGCAGCATCCTGGTATGGGCTGAAAATTGCAGGCTCCAATCGATAGGGGACCTACTGAACCAATTTGACAAACGTGTACGGCTGTGTACGACCACCCTGGCCAGAAACGGAGTTTCGTATGACCCGACTGAACTTGCCAACTTCAACCTTGTGCCCAGGACAAGAGCCAGCATAATCAAGAGCGTGTTCGTAGAGAGCTTGCCTCGATGGGCTCGGCCTTTCTAGGTCCGAGTGGTGGGGATGCATTCGTGGGAGTTGGCAATTGACGTGTATGTTTGTGCATAGCGGAGGAAACCGATAGCGTGTATTGTAACGACCTAACGATGGAATGTATGAAATGTAGAACTTGTGTCCCTTGCCTTCACCTCTCTTCTGTGCCTTCTGTTTGGTCGAGTGCAATGTGATTGCGACATTCGGGCGCGACAACGTGTGGGCGCGTGGCCCGGGTCATCACCACAGGAGATGCAATCCCGCGAGGGTCGAGTTACGGCCCTTGCGGGATTGACGAGCTAAGTGAGGCTGGGGTTGTAAAGCTGGAGAAAATCGAAGAGGTGACGGTGAATCCTACTTGGTAAAGGCTGCAATTCCGGCCGGGGAAAGGACAAAGGAAGAGGATCATGTGTGCTGTTCAGGACTGTGGTCAGCCAATCCCATCTCTGTCTGCGCGACACGCTCTTAATTTTAGCCACTTCATGTACTCGTCCACGTTGTTGTCGGCTTGAGCTGTTCAGGTTCAGCATCCTCATCAGGAAAAGCGCACCTGCGGAAGGATGGGCAGCAAGTGCCGTCCCCAGTTAGCACGGATGATTGGCCTGCACCCAAGCGCCGCGGCGCAGCGACCTTAATTTCGACCCTCCCTCAACCCTATTGACACTCTGAATTACGCGCCGACTCTGTTTCAAGTTGAGGCAGATGAGATGTCCTCGCTGCACACTCTTCCCAACCTGTCTTCGTCTTGATGGTAGACCGCCTCAACCGCCTTTTCTGCATCTTGTGATTGGCTGTCGACAATAATAGCGGGCTTGCCTTGCCTAGCGATCAGTTGAGCCTGAGCGTGGAGGCTGGTGGTCATCTTACCGGCCGCAGAGCTGCTTTCTGCCTACACCTGATGTCGCTTCTCCTGTCCCTCCAGTGACGTATCGACGGTGGACCCGCCGCCGACTGAAAAGGCACTAACTTGGTCCCGAGTCTGCGGTTCAGCGCTTGGAATTCTCCTACAGACGCGGGAGAGCCCATTCTCATCCTGCCTCCTGACTATGCACGCCCCTGCTTGCTTGAGGAAGACCGAGTGTGCCAGTTTCAGAATTCTTGCACGAATGACTTTCACCCGGGCGCTTGCGGATATGGTATGGAGTGACTTCACATTCCGTCAACCACCTTCAAATGTTCTAAAAGTCGAACCCTCCACTTCCAAGCAACTCAATTTTCCTTCAACTCTCACTGTCTGATTGTCATTTTGTGTTGCCATTAAGCCTTTCTCTGATCTCGCTTGCGTACATCATTCATATCATATGGCACTCATGTCCTGCTGACACATCCTTTCGGAAACGCTCTGCTTTGACGGTGGAGTAAAGCACTCTCTGCTTCGACACTTCGGACCGACACAAGCAGAGTCCACCCATCTCGCCGCCCTATAATCCGCAACAATGTCAGCCGCCAGCGGGATCAGCGCCGACTCTAGTGATGGTGATCTTCCTCCATCGTCATACGATGGCAGTCATCTACCATGGAAGACCTTTCGTCAACAAGTCCTTGGGCCCCACCGCATCAGAGTCTTGGACACACCGCCAAAGGAGAAACTCCCCGCAACACTCCTTGCAATGATCGAGGCCGAGACTCCAAATGCCGCCAAATACAAAGCACAGCAAGAGCTGTTCCGTGACCAAGTTGACAAAGGTCGCGGATTTGGACCCTCACCTCTGTTCCCACCTAATCTATTACCTTCTATCGACGACGAAACCCGCCTGGCCCGTTGTATGATACCATCTTTCAGCCGCGAGGCCCTCCCTGAACGTGCCATTAATCAGATGGGTCCGCTCTACGAGCTGAGTATCCCGCGCAGTGGACTAGGATGTGGATTCTCTGCCTCAGCACTGTCTACCGAGGACCTTGCGGTATTGCCTTCTTGGCTGGTGTGCACTGGGACCGTGGTTCACTTCGACACTGGTAGGTGTCCCATCGAACTTTGACGACGTCTCCAACCTCCATCTCCTTTTCTTTTACCCTGGAATACTGACATTGAACCAGGATACATCTCGCCAGGAGCTGCGCTCTACTGTCCATACCTGGTATTCGAGCGCGCTTGGGGTGACAAGGAACATCGTCTCGAGGCTGCGAACAACCAGTGTGCTATCGGCGGCGCCTGGTCTGTTCGGGCCCTTCAAATGCTATACGCCGAGGCCTGGAAGGGACAGAGAATACCTGAATTACCTGTGGCTTTTTCTTGCTCGATCGACAATAGTTTTGCTGTTCTGAACATCCACTGGATCGACCACGGTCAAGCATATTGCATGTCGCCCCTCTGCAAATTCGAACTAAGTAAGGACGACCACTTCAGCAGCTTCCTGGTCTGGATCGACTCTATCGGCAAATGGAGCTTGACTTACCTGCTCCCCCAGATCAAGACCGCCCTCGAACGACTACGCACGAAAGACGACACTCCACCTCCGACTCCACGGGCCACCAAATTAACCCTCAACACTACCGTATGTCCGAACGATCAGCTCATCAACTCGCTCAAGACGACATTTGAAGGCATTCCCTGGAGATTCGAGGATGACGAGTTTACACCCGTAAGCAGCAGCACGGCTAGCTGGGGCAGTCCGATGGTCAATGACCTGACTTTTGCGAACTTGAACTATCCAAGCGTCTACTCCCGGGTTGTTGGCAGCACCCCAACCTCTGCTATTCAGAGGAAGAACTACCTTACACAACTTGGACAGTTTCCGACGCCTCCACCAGCATATGCGCAGAATCCTGAACTAGTCTGGCAGAGACGGTTCAGCCACGCTATGGACGAGATCCGGGACTTGCAACGCCAAGTACAAGGACTCAGGGCTGAGATGAGTGGTACAAGCACTTCCATCCAGACCGAGCTGTCCGACCTAAAGACGACAATGGATTCGATTCTCCGCAAGGAGACGTTCACCGTGCGGAACAAATCACTCTCTTTCACCCTACAGGAGACGTGGTCCACCCACGGTGTCCCAAAAAGCCCGCTCGTCAACGAAGTTCTTCCCCAGCTCGTCAACGAAGTTCTTCCCCAGCTCGTGACGAGCAAGTTCCCTCCGACTCCACGGCTGAAGCCATATCGCGCCCTGCCATCGCCGACGACACCGCTCTCTCCAGGCCTCCAGCTAAATGGACCTCCTTCACCTGGAATGATATCGCCAGGTCTATCTTCGCCAGGCATGCCGTCACCTACCTTCTCGGTTTACAGTGAGACGACAAATATCATAAATATTCCACCGGCACCACCTAAATCAGCATCCTTCTTCAAATTTGCAAGCTTCATGGTGTCCGGACATATGATCAGCATGTTCATCCCCAACATCCTGTTACGGATCTTTGTCTTGGGTTGCATTACCGATGTTTGCATGTTGGCATTTGCGAGCCCGCATATGCCGAGTTCGGCAGATTACTTGCTGTCGTTTTGGAGGTCACGGTGAGTCTATGGCCATCCTTGACTGTGTACACAGCACCACGATGCCAACATCATTCTCTTTACTTTCTTGCGTCTATTTCCTTGGCGGCGGCGTTGGTGGATCCTCCTTGCCAAGGAGTTTTAACTTTTCAGAATTATTCTTTTCCTTGGTCGGGAATTCGGAAAAGGCATCGAGATAAGATGACCACGAACTGGAGAGGAATTACCTCAACACTGGGTAGCGGAGAGTTCTACCCGAGGTTTCAGTTGACCAGAGTCAATAAATATGTACAATATCAGTCAGGAGAGCAACCTATATTTCATAGCCACGATTAGGATAATCGAACTTGTCGATAGTCAGGAAGACACCAAGTCAACCAGTGTGCATTGGATTTCGTCCCTCCCGTCAGGATCAAGTTCCCACTCTGTACTTTGGGCATGTTCAACCCGGGCGCCACGTTACGACTTTTTCCAGACTACCGCTGGCAGAAGATCCTTCAGCTGGCTATGTACTTAGTACTGACTCTGAATGGCTCGCTGGGTTCAAGTGAGAGGCCAGCCCCGCGGCCGCAGCCCCATACCAAAGCAAGAACTCCACCCACGCTTGGCCATTAGCCGCCGAGCAACATATCACTACGCCACCAGAGGTCTCCTCCAATATGATGCAGGGAATATCGCACACCGTATTTTCGACAGCCGTCGAATAATGCGAGAGTCTAAGCGGCCCGAAATAATGCAATGGCTTTGATGGAGAAGGATTGCGGCATACGCGGCGGAATGCATGGCCCCGAGGCATGCTATTCCTCTTTGATAAAGCTGAAATACCCGCGCGATGCACGAATTGGTCATTCAGAAGAAGTCTACCTTTGTCGTGGGCGCTTACGGTCGTTCTGCGCTTGGCGCTCCAACGTGGCACCGCACCTTGGGATGCTCATCGATTTCAGGTGGATCTCCTTCACCAGGAAAGGTGGCAGGAGCGGCCAGGACAAGACCATTGGAGCGCCCTCCGGCATTTTGTAGTACGGGAAGTTACTCGCCCAGAATGATCAAGAATTGAAAGGAGACTCGGTAGTGGTTGTAAGCTCTAGATGTACTAGACACTCTTTGAATACCGACGGGTGTTTTCTTGACAGGTCCTCCTTAATGTGCCTCCACGTCAAGCCGATCCACCTCCGAGCCAATGATCTTAGTGCCTTCCTCGCTCGACATGATCTCCGAAGGAAACCAATGCCTGATGCGGTGACCAGCAAACATCAGAACAATTACCAGGCCGAACGCCGCGATCGACACGAATGCCATCATGCCGAAAACCCACCCGACTCCTACTTCCGCCTCCCAGCCGTCAATGAAGAACGGGATGGCAATGCCGAAAATCGTCCGGTAGAAGTTCATGATCGTGGCCGCCTCGACGGGGTACTTCGTGAAGCATTCGACTTCGTAGTTGACGATGACGGGGACGGCCACGTTGGAGGAGAAATTGAGCAAAAAGTTCCCAATCGCCGCGACCATGTAGTGGAGGTGGTATTGCAAGGCTGCGCCGAAGAGGCCGAGCCCGATGTTCAAGCATGCGAAGGTGGGGATCCAAAGCGCATGCAGACGAAATTCAGGCTTCCAGACTCCTCCAGCTTTACGGCATATCCAGAGAGGTAACCGGTCGTTGAAGGCAAGGCCGTATAATTGACCAAAGATGCAGCCTGACCAGGCGGCGAAGGTGACTGTTACTCGCGTCAGCTTGCAAATGAAAGGGTATGCCTCGAGTTGCGAGCTCACATTCGGCATTCTGGGTGGGAGTAAACCCATATCCCTTCTCGCTCACGGGAGACTGTAAGAAGACCGCCAGCAAATTATTGACTCCGACACCCCTAACAAGAAGCTGTTAGCTGAGACGACAAGACTGATTTCCGGGGCACTCACCAGCCAAACACGATCATCAGAAACAGGCCGCCAAGAATACCAACAGGATGAATGCCTATGCGGAAAGGCATGATCGCCAGCCGAAGCTAAATAAATCAGCACACAACCTTGCATACACAAAACAAGGACTTACCATTTCATTCTTGTTCATGCCCTCGGCCACATTGGGCTTGCGAAAGAGATACACGTCAATCGAGCGCTGAACGAACGAAGTCGATGGAATGGGGTAAATCGGTCGCCCAGGTCTCGTCCAGCCCGTCTCCTCAAGCAGGAAGAGTATTAATAAGATCACAAATCCTTCGAGGCCAACATTGTACCAGTATTCGATTTGCCAAGGAGATCCATTGCCGACGATGAAGCCTGAGAAGGTTGGGCCTGCCAGGGTCCTGAATGCTTATTTAAGCCATGCCCACTGGAATCATTTGGCCGGTCCTTACCCTAGCAAGATCATCACATTGTAGAAGGCGAAACATTTCCCTCGCTGATGCAGGAAAAACGTGTCTGTGATGTAGCTGGCTCCAACTGTTGGTCCGCCGCATTAGCCGAAGTGCATGCAGCCTGGACTCGCACAAAGAAACGCACCAGTCGTGGCACAGGAGCCTGTCAAGCAGCCAAACAACCTCGACAGCACAAAGCTATAGTAATCGTTTGGGCCCGTACAAGTTGCAGCCCAGACGGTACATGCAAGAGTCAGTGCAGTGGCCCAGATGATGCTTCCACCGCGCCCGATGCGTCGCGAAATGGGCGACCAGAAGAGTGGTCCTGCACAAAGACCCGCGGTGGCAGCGGAGACCTGGATGGAGTCAGCGATCTTGCTCTATGGTACGTTTGGAATGGTGAATTCTACCGAGTAGGTGATCTCGACGGGAGTTTTGTGGTACAGCGCGCCTTGCTGGAAGATGCTCGAGACGTTCCCGACTGCCTGGAGCGTGCCGGTGAAACCCGCAAAGGAGACAATGAACAAGGTGAGAAGCTTCCTACCACGCGACCAGTTCTAGTGCACATGGTCAGTTTGCGCCGAACGCGACATGAAACCGTGTAGGAAGAATGGCTGGTAACGTACCAAAGGATCGCGGGGGTCGTCGGAAGGGGCGGGCACCAATGTTATACCAGCCCTATTGTGCGCAGCGGTATGCCTGGAGGTTTCTTGGTGGTCGGCGACCTGATCTTTCGACCTGTCGCTTTTCTCTTCGAGAGTGTTGTGGTCCATTCTGAGGGATGATGTTCGTCGAGAGAGTGCGACTCGGAAGCATGGGAAAGCGATCTAGAAATCCTGCGCTGTCCTCGAGCAACATCTTCTACCGCCCATTAGAGCTTCGGGTTAAAAGCTTGTCGATCAATCAAGCATCCCGTGGCTTGCTTCTTAGTCGTCCAGATTGACAAGCTAGTCGCGGCCTTTCGCGGGCTTGAGTGAGGAGCTTCGTCCGGGGTAGAGGAATCCACTCTTCAACCTTTCCGAATGTAGTAATTGCCGTGATTCATGCCCGTAGGGTGGGGAATTTTGTCTCCAAAATGTTGCCGTGTGTTCATGAATGCACACAGAACAGTGTCCACATTACCATATTGGCAATTCTGGGGTAAAGGCTGATCGCAGAAGAACATTGGTCGCATTAAGGGCACCGATCCGAGACATGACACGCCTTTTGCCATGCATTAGCAAGGCTACACGCAGGCAAGGAGCAACGCAATGTTCACCGTGCGTTCCACCTTCGGAAGACGCAAAACCGTACATAAAGCTCTACTATGATAGGCCTTACCATGCCGGCTCTCTCATCATCCAAATTCAGACCGTCGCTTGCCCGAGCTGCATGTCTGTCAAGTCACAAGCCATGTGTGGCCTGCTCGGAACTACTTGACAGGTGCTTCCGAGGTCAAATCCGAAATAGCGGGCAGAACGGTGAGGACTTTGGCCGGGCCCTGGCTCGGAAAGCCGGTGCTATCTGGGCATATCGCGTTGCCAGCTCTTCTTCTTGCGCGGTCAGGGACGTTGAATCATGGCCGATCATTTTGTCAAGGGCATGCGTGAGGTCTATTGGCCTGTCAGATTGGTTGAGGGCCGCGGAACCTGGAGCACTTACCTTGCATAAGCGCGCCGAGGCCCCAGTATCTGGCGAACTGTGAGATCCCGAGGTACACGATGTCTCGATCCAGCCTGCTAAGAGCAGCCGTTGGTTCCTCGGTGCAAGCCTGCAATATGTGCATAGCTGCGGGGCCGACGAGAGAGCAAACGATGAACGGAGACGAGAAGGCGATGTAGTCAGGCGACCATACCTTCATAGCTCGAAGAACATCCTTGGCGTGCTGAACACATTTTTGACATGCGACCTGTTGGTCCTCTGCCGTGGGATGTACGCTGATAGGGGAAGCTGAAGGTGAAGGAGTCGAGCCTTCGGATACGCAGACCGTAAGTGCCTGGTAGGTACGAGCACTGAAGATCTGTTAGCACCACCAAGAGGTTCTGGGAAACCACACTTGCAGCCTCTACACAACTCACCTCTGAAGGATGATTTTCGTGGTAATGACCCAATTACTCCTTGCAAACGTCGAGTCGCTAAAGACAAAGCTGCAGGGAGTGGTGCGAAACTGAGTAGGAAGGCTCAAGCTAAAGCAGTCAAGAGCGCTCTCCATCTCGGTCTTCGCCTGCTGTGAGACGACCTTGGTCGCCTTGAGGTCGTAAGCCAAGGACATAAGAAAGTTGGCGACTAGGAACCAAGCTCTCTCATCTTGGTTTGGGGAGCCCTGCAAGCTCCTCCATGCCGTTGAGGGAGTAGCACCCATCGGTGCAGAGTCCAAAGGCTGCTCATTGAACCAGCATTCATCTGACACCGGGAGAAGGACATACATCTTCGTACGGTCAATGGTGTACGGTCGGCGAGCGACCGTTGACGCGAACGTGTCGAGTTCCCACACAGACCACCAGGCACGTCGGAGATCTTCGCGAAGGACCCAGTCTTCTGCCGCGTCTGCTTGAGCAGCAAATGGATCACCCTGATCACAGATGTCCTCATCTACAAGGTCGATCTCCAGATCGTATGCCAATCGAGTGCACACCCCAGTCAGTGTCCATCCGAACGAGTTTGAGGCATTCGTATTGTGGTAGAATGCAAGGAGTATGCAGCCCTGTAAGTATTCTAGTGTGGGTGAAAACTCTTCTCCTTGGAGTCTTGTCGCGTCCGCGTAGATTGATTGAGCCTCTTTGGCGAAAGTCTCGCCACGACGGGTGGGCACAGTGCCCATGAAATGAGCAGAATTCGAGAAACGAGCCGCCAGCGACATCATGCCATTCAGGATCAGCGCGGTCTCAAGTGACAAACCTTGCACCCCGGTGGATGCCCGCAGGCTAGGAAAATGTCGAGCATAGAACCGAGGTCGGTGGAGTATAGGTAGGAAGCCGCTCACTCGGTCAAAGAAGATGTCCACCCTGCAATGAGTCAGTGATGGTCGCCGAACAAACAGTACGCACTGACAATTCCTTGACTAATGATCCTGAGACAGTTAGGGCATATCGCTTGTGTTCAAGACTATTGGAGCGCGATGCTACTGCTGGTGTCACTCTCGTGCCAGCTGCACACGTTCTCAGTTGAAAAGACTCTGAGTTGTAGTCAAGGCATTGTGGAAAAGAGGCATTCTCTCGTTGGGACTCGGGAAGAGGAGTTTTGTCACTGGGATGCCAGAAGTTTTGATCCGACATACCGTCCTCAAGGAAGATAGCTGCGAATGACGGACTGAAGCTCTCCTGAAAAGCAAGCAAGTCGCCTGGATGTGCGCGGGTGCCCACGTCGTGGATGATAACATGGGTATCGTCTGCCTCTGCCACGAACCCGGAAATACTTGCTTGCGCAGCCCGTTCTCCGATCATTGTTACAGGCTCTGTCCTGGCATTCTCAGAGGCAACCCTGCCTCTCATGTCTTTTGTTGTAGAACAAGACACCCTCACATGCTCTGAAGAGCCTCTTGCATCCTTTTCAAATTCATCTACAAGGCAAGACGATGTTAGCGAACACCTTCACAAGCATAAGCGGAGCGAACTGGAAGCTCTCGTACTGAATGCATGTAAACCATTCTCACAGCGCTGAGACCTCGAGCCACGAGTAACCTTTCCGGAGCGATCGGGTCGTTTTCTTTTCGTTGGGAAGATGCAGTGGCTGCCGACGCGCAGGCACAAGGTGCACGTAGGTCGTGTCATATCGCCTAGAACCGACCCGATCAGTACACAAAGATGCCAACGAAACCTAACGGCCGGAGGTCTGTCCCTGGAAAGAGGAAGATCGCGTTGCACGGCATGTAGCCGGATGACTCGACTATTCAACTTACACTTTGTTTCCTTCCTAGGCAAAGATCTGAGGTCAGTATGTTATCATCTGCGCTTCAAAGTATTTCTGCTCACCTCTTGCACTCTTCGCAAGCCCGAAGAGGCCATGCTAGATTCTGGTAGTGAGGTCGAAAAATGGAACGGTCAGAGGTGCGCATTGTGGTCATCATGACCTGATTGATGTCGACGGCGCTAACGCTCTGCATCTTAGGCCTTGTCTTGTGGAAGAAAATCAACGTTCACGGTCACAGCGCAGCGTCTGTTCACCTTGACAGATGCAAGATTCAAAACATTGAAATGGCAAAGATGGGGGATGACAACTAGAAAATGGAGAAGAATGCGGAGTGACGGGCGTCTAACTCGCCGTTTGCTGTAGTCAGGGTGCATAGTCACCAAATGTTCCCTGCAAATGCCCTGGATAAGCGTCAGCTGCAGACCGGTGGCTGGAGCTTGCAGGATCTTGGCACGCTTGTGCGATGAGCTAATAACAGCCTGAGCTCCAAGGCCCTGTCTGCCGGTCCAGGTCAGCTAGAGATGCCGATTCTGCCGTGACGATGGAGAAGGCGAAACATAATTGACCCTATCAGAGCCAGAGTTGATTATTTGCAAATCCAGCTTCAATTGGACGCCACGAGACAGGCGACGGTCATTGCTGCTACGATGAAGACAGGTAAGGAGCGAAGAGAGTAAGGAGTGAAAGAGCAAAGATAAAATGAAGGCACCTAGTCAGCTTGGCTCGCTTGGCAGGAAGGCTGCCTCCACGTGACAAGGCTGCACCCCTTTCAGGTTGTTACACAGAATGCCACTCCTAGCTCAGAATCGAGTGTGACATGTTGCATCGCTATCTGGACACTTCTGAAAGCCAGACTTCAAACGCCCGGTTCGTGTCAGCCACTGAATCAAACCCCAGCATCTTCCGTTGGTAACCCGGATCTGCCCATCCCCATGGTGATGGCTTTACCCAGTCTACCTCGGCAAGGTCTCTGTCACGAGCTTCCTGCTCTGGGCCATCATGCATGTGGTCTTGAACTGATCAGCATCTGTCAACGGAGCACATTATGCAGAAACTTACACATTCGACGATTGGCCACTGCTCCCTTGACGTTTGTTGTCGTTCGCTTCTTTCGAAGGGACTCGAATAACAGAAGAATGGAGTTGAGTCTCGCCCGCTTGTCTGACTCCGGTATCTTGTCGCTTGACTGAAGTCTACCGAGCAACAGACCTAGTACCAGACCGTCTTCAACAGCCATTGCAGCACCTTGTGCTTGGTAAGGTAAGCTCGGATGCGATGCTTGTTTGCCGTTAGCCTGCGAACTCCCGGGAAGAATGACCTGGTGATCTTGAACAGATTGGTCCAGGTCTTGAGACAACTTACCATCTCCAATCAGTATGATGTTGTCTTTGACCCATGTGCGGAGTTCTGGAAAAGTGAAATATCAGCATCTCTGTCTCAAAAAGTGACTTACCAGGATATTGAATTAAAGCCCTAACGTAAGCATACCTTGATGATGGCATAGCTTCCATTTGAGCACATTGCTGTGACAAGAAATGATCTTGGCAAGCCTTTTTTGTGGTCAGCATATTGAGGAGGATGGAGCCGGTTCGAGAACTGACACAGGATCCCAGCCTTCGTAAGTCATTCTCATCTCATCAATATCACCAGCTTCAGTTCTGGAGCCAGTAGGGAGGTTATCGGGTCGACTATAAGCGCCTTCGTTAACTTTCAGGTCATTAAAACGACTCAGGGAACAAACATTAAGACCAGATTGAAAGCAGTGCCGTTCTTCACTGGATAAAACACGCTATGCCGGTCCGGGCCAACCCAGTTGTATGTGCACCCCGAGTTGATGAGTTCTTCGATTCTAGGATCCTGGAAAGCCTCAAGTTGTTCTCTGGAAAATGTCCCGCGATATGCAAGATCTCCTGTAGGCATTGGCGGTGAAGGTTGTCCTAGAACAACATCCCTGATTGCAGACCAAAGTCCTAGAAGTGTATCAGCATACTGAATGGCGCTTAGCGTTGGAAACCTACCATCTGCGCCCACTATCACATCTGCGCGAACGATTTCGCCTGTTTCGAGTAGAGCATGTGGTTCACCGGATGATTTGATGTCAACGACTTTGGCGTTCAGTCTGATCTGACCGCCGAGCCGGACAACTTCGTCCAGCAGAACGCGGTGATAGTCGGCTCGATGAACGACACTTTCCGCATCAGTACTTTTCGATAAACAGATACCGTCATACTTACAACCAGGGCCCATTAAAATCTCGGATCATTTTCTCCCCGCCTATTCTGCTGCATAGGATCTTACCATCCTTATACCGCTTCAAATGATTCGCTTTCACTTGGATGGCTCCGGCGTCCCGGATCTTCTGCTCGAGGCCGAAGTGTTGGACAACACGCGCTGCATTTGGCGGGATCTGAATGCCAGCACCTATCTGAGGAGGCACGTATCAGTCAGAGACCAGGACTGACACACTCAACAAACGTACCGGAGATATCGCCGGCGCTTGTTCGAGAACGATGACCTCACATCCTCCTCTAAGGCACGAGATGGCCGCAGCAAGACCTCCTAAATCTTGTCAGGGGCCTTGGATCTCCGACTTTAGCCCAATAGACTGACCGAGGCCAGCTCCTACTACCACAATGGTGAATGGTTGCTAAGTGCGATGCGGAGTCAGCTTGTATGAACGGAGGCCACGGGCTAGGTTTACTCACTGCCTTGAGACGCGCTGCCATCGTTTCGTTGCTCTTGTGTCTTTAGTAAATTGGGTCGAGACAAAAGGGCTCTTTTTCCAGGACATTGAAACTGCCGGCTCGATGGCACGACGAGATGCCACAAATGATATATCTCTTCTCTTTGCCACTCATGGATAACCCTGCCGAAAGTTTATTAAGAATGAGGTATCTGACCCTGGCTCTCCACAACTCGGCTAAAGGTGTGCAAATGCAGGCGCGGTTTTCGGAGAACACCTGCCGCGTAACCAGCTGATGTGGGGAACGGCCATTGTCTACGATCGGAAAGCCCATGGTCAGCTTCCGACATCACCGTTCCTTCCATTCATCATACCGACCCGGCACATGGCTGTCATCGAATTGAAGACAAGAAAGTCTCACTTACCCTTTCGCGGTCTCACTGGGTCTATGCGGAATCTTATGCTTCCTGCAGGTATGTGCGCTTGCGTCATCACACCTTCAACGACCTTCTTACAAGAAGCAGCAAATGTTTCTCCGTATTGCAGGATGGAACGTTTTTCCATGTCTCCGACGCCTCTCCTGCCTGTTGTTGGACTCGGATGAACGACGTCCAGTCCTACCCCAAGACCAACATGGCAGTCAGCAATGGTGTTTGCCATGGTGAGTCTGACCGGAATGGAAAATATTGAATATGATGTCGCTGACTCATGCCGCAAGACATCTCGACACCTGTACTGGTCGTCGGCGCAGGACCAGCAGGAGCGACGACTGCGTTATTGCTTGGCCGGTATGGAATTCCGTCAGTGGTGATATCGCGCCATCGCGGAACTGCCAATACTCCGAGAGCACATATCTTCAATCAACGCGCAATGGAAGTGCTCCGCGATGCTGGAATTGAAGGCCCTGTCAAGCACGTTGCCTCCACGAAGGAGCAAATTGCGCATGTAGCGTGGCTCCACACACTCAATGGAGAGGAATACGGACGTGTGTATGCCTGGGGTGCGAAGCCCGACCGCATTGGAGAGTACTTGGTGGCCAGCCCATGTGAGATGTCCGACCTCCCGCAGAGTGTGCTCGAACCGGTCTTAGTATCAGAAGCAAGAAGGTTGGGAGCTGACATCCGCTTTTCAACCGAATTCCTGTCACAGAGGCAATCGTCGGATGGCAAGATTGTGACATCGGTTCACAATCGCAACACTTCGGAAACATATAACATCACATCTCAGTACCTAGTGGGCGCAGACGGGGCACGAAGCCGAGTGTTAGACAGCTTAGAAATTCCAATTGACGGGAAAAGCCTGTCTGATGCCTTTGGTGTTCACATAAGAGCAGATATGACGCAATACTTCATCCATCGCCCAGGGTCGATGGTATGGATTCTCAATCCTGACGCGCCGGACTGGTCATCCCATGGGTCCATCAGGATGGTGAGACCTTGGACAGAATTTATGGTGTCTATGCATAATGCCAAGGCAGACACCTACCACGAGCCGCGAAAGGAAGACGTTTTGAAACGACTTCATCAAATGATTGGTGATGACTCTGTTCACATTGAGATTCTGGACATTTCACGATGGACCATTAATGACCAGGTGGCTCGAACGTGGCATAAGGGCCGTGTCTTCTGCATTGGCGATGCTGTACACCGCCATCCTCCGATTAATGGTCTGGGTTCCAATACCTGCATCAGCGATGCCTTCAACATTTCTTGGAAGCTTGCCTACGTGCTCCAAGGCCTCGCCGACCCTTCAATACTTGATAGCCTCACGGCCGAGAGGAAACCGGTTGGCGATGGAGTCGTCAGAAGAGCGAACACCGGAATGCTGGTCCACAGAAAACTGTGGGCATTGATGGGTTCGACCAGAGAAGAGCGATCAATTGTGTCCAATACCCTTCGATCAGCCACGGTCGAGGGAGCGGCTCTGCGAAAAAGACTACGCACCATCATCGAGGACACCGACGACGAATTCAACGCATTGGGAATCCAGATGAACCAAGTCTACTCTGCCTCGTCACTCACCGTGATAGAAGAGGGCGATATCCGTCCTGACGTTTCCAATGTCAACCTCTTGAAACAGCAGGTCATTTCCACATTTCCAGGCTATCATCTGCCTCATGTCTGGGTAGTGAAAGATTCCCTATCCGAGCGAATCTCTACACTCGACCTCGCCGGACATGGCCAGTTTACTCTTTTTACTGGTATTGGAGGTAAACCCTGGATTGAAGCTGCCGAGGACGTCACTAGAGAGATTGGTCTGCCTCTAAAAGGCTACGGGATAGGAAGCGGATTAGACTACTTAGACGCGAGCTGGGACTGGGAGAGAGTCAGAGGGGTGGACGAGGACGGAGTTGTTCTCGTACGACCGGATCATTTTGTGTGCTGGAGATATATCCGCGCTCCAGCTGATCCAGCGAAGAGGCTGCGAGAAGTTATACAGCAGCTTCTGGGACTTCCTGCGCGTGTCTAGGACACTCATCGGGAGATCATCCACTGTCTATTCTGCCAAACCCAAATTGCCCCCTGCTCCACCCGAGTCTCGTTGGTTCCAGACCACACATGTACGAACGAACAACAGATCGACACATCACTTGGTCTCGCTAGAATGCGGGGGACTGAACCCTGCAGACTCAGAGGGCGGGACGGTGTTCAGCCGAGAAAGGCAATCACCGTGCAGCTTCGTGGGGTAAGCCTTCTAGTCTGACATCCGCCGGATGTGCCGCGGGCTATTCCAATGTCCCAGTCACACAAACAAAACCGCTGCGGGATCGTTTCCGTCCTAGTGAGAGGCCTCCATGTGCTTTGCTCAACATCAACCGAACGGGTAGGACAAGGCTGACAAATTTTGCGACGTCGTTGGAACTGGATGGTGAGTAAAATTATATCGTCGACAGTCAAGAAGCCGGCAGTACCAGGACACATCAACCGACATAGATATTCTAAACCGAGACTCTATGCAATAATATCGACAAGATGCCCATCGCCCTCGACGACACACGCGTCCGCCTTCTTAAGACCGCATTCGTGACGTACTACCACGCGGACATCCACAAAGCCTCGAAATTTCTGCTCGACTTCGGCTTCGAGGTCGCTGAACAACGCGGCGACGATGCAATCTTCTTCAAGGGCTACGGACCAGACCCGTACTGCTACGTCGCCAGAAAATCTCCAGACGGGGTGCCTCGGTTCGGCGGCGCCGCATATCTTGTCGAGTCGGAGCATGAGCTTGAAAAAGCGAGCAAGATCCCTGGGGCATCGAGGATCGAGAAACTGGATGCGCCGGGAGGAGGGAGTATCATCACCTTGACAGATCCCATAGGCCACCTGGTGCATCTCGTCCACGGCATCCGCGAGAAAGAGCCCGAAGCTCCGGAATCGAAGGACCTGCAGAAATTGGTCGAGAACTACCCAGACGAGAAGCGCCGGATTGGCAAGTTCCAACGCTTCCAGGTCCGACCAGCGCCGATTCATAAATGGGGACACTATGGCGTGGGCTACCCGCCCGGCCGATACCAAGACATGGTCGACTGGTACACGGGCAACCTCTCGCTCGCTTTCTCCGACAAGGTCACGATCGGAGGCAAAGACGCCGTCTCGTTCTTCCACATCGACCGTGGCCAGGAATACACCGACCATCACAGCTTCTACATCAAGCCGACACGAGGCGCGGACGAGAAGCCGGATGTGGCGCACAGTGCGTTTGAAGTGCATGACTATGACGTGCAGCAACTCGCGCACAACTATCTGGAGAGCAAAGGGTATAAACTTTCCTGGGGGGTGGGACGGCACGTGTTGGGCAGCCAGATCTTTGACTATTGGTATGATGAGAGCGGATTTGAGTTGGAGCATTACGCAGATGGGGATCTGGTGAACTGTGACACGGAGGTGACGGTACAGGAAAATGGGCCGAAGACAATGTATGTCTGGGGCCCACCGAGGCCGGAGACAAGAGGGTAAAAGGTGGATCTTTCCGGCAGGAGTACCTAATCACTGACTGTAGGGGCTTATTCAATAACCGCTATCCAGAGCTGCAAAGTGGAACGTATTCCATAGCCGAACACCAAGTCGTCATGCTGTCTCAATGTAAACTTCCAAGCCTTTTTGATGCACGAAGAACATGTTCCACATATATAGCTTCTTCTCCGGATCGACAAGGCTTAGCTGAATGCCACAACATTCCATCAGTAAATGTTCACACCCCGTGAAAAATGCTCGGTAAGCAGCCAGAGAAGATAGAGTCACTTACCTTGAATCTCAGCAACAACAACGGCACTAGCTTGTGCACCTCCAGCAAGGATATGTTCTTCCCGATACAAGTCCTCTTCCCGCTGCCAAAAGCCATGAAACATCTCTCCATCTCGCCCTTTTCTTCCTCGTCGGCCTCGAGCCAACGCTCAGGGTGGTACTCGTCGACGGGATACCGACGACCGTAGACCCGTACGTCCTTGTGAATGATTACAGGGTTGCAGCCGACGATAGTACCTTCGGGGAAGAAGTGGCCGCAGAGGGTGACGCCGCCTTCGGGGACGATTCGTTCGAGGATGAGGCCGACTGGAGTGTGGAGGCGAAGAGCTTCCTTGATGACGGCGCCGAGATACGGGAGGTGGCTTGTCTCTCGCCATTGTGGGAGGGGCGAGAGGTTGGCAGCAGTGAGTTCGGCCATGAGCTTGGACATTGAGGACGGGTTGAGTAGAAGAAAGTCTGTGTTTGCGATGTCAGTCGATTGAGACTGGAAGAGGGGAGATTCTTACGAAAGATGGCGCGTAATGTGATCGCAGTGGTGTCTGAGCCAGCATTGATATTGCTCAGGGACCAGCCCAGCAGTTGCGACTGTGGAATAGAACCATGGTACTTGTCGAACGCAGATATGAACTTGGCCGTGAAGTCGGCACGATCTTTGAAGTCCAGGGGCATTTTGCCATCACCACCACGCCGCACCCTTTCAGCTTCGTCGATTCTAGGCTTGAGGAAGCTCAAAACGAATCTCGAAACGCCAAGCTTGTCCTTGGAAAGCCTTTCGCCCCAGAATCGATTCTTGCCCAGCAAGTAGTCTAGCCACGGCATTTGACCAACAATCGCAGTGTCTGTGGAATTCCGTTAGCTTGTACAGCGTTGGTGCTTATCTTCAGGAAACTTGCAGGCTCCAGACTTATTGAGTGTCTTGGTGATATTACCAACATCTTTGGCCTGCTCGATGAAGCCAAATCGATTGCTGAAGGTCATTTCACCGATCACATCGAAGGCATACCACTGTAGCCATTCACCAAAATCGCACACTTTCCCCGTGTTCGCGTACCGTCGCGTCAATTGCTCGACGAATGCCCGTGAGGTACTGTCCACGTAGGGTTCGTAGTCCAACAAACTCGTCATGGCGTATGCATGCGCAATCGGGCGCTTGGCCGCTTTGTGTTGGTCCTCATCGGTGATCATGAAGAGTGAGGCGACTCTTTTACCATTGACGAGAGGTTGTGCAACTCGATAGTACTCGGACTGGAAACGGGCCCATTATTCCTTGTTGTCTTTGACATGCATTAAATTTGTCCTCACCTTCTGAAATAACCTTGAAATGCCATAGATTTGCCTAATCTCCCGGGGATCTCCCACACTTATGCAGTCCGGACCAACACGAACCAGGTCTCCATACTTAACGTGTAGAGCTTGCAAAGTAAGCTCAAATCTACCGTCGTAGACAGCAAGGAAGCGCCAAAGATCGGTGAATGAGGCGATGAAAGGTCCAGGGATTGACTTCAGGCCGGGCTTGAACCTCTGGTAAGCGATAAAGATGAGTCCCGAGCAAAGAAGGAAGCCTCCGGCTATTGCTGACCAGAACCATCCAGCTCCAGCTATGCTCAGTGCACTCATTTCGAAGATATAAGTTTAACGTCGTTGGCAAATGCGACCCTTCGACATGGGATCTCTAAACCAGTCCATTTCACCAGGGACATAAATAGAGACTCCTTGGGCGATACTGACCTGGATCCAACGCTGCAGAAGTAGACGTTTGACTAAGACGAAATCAGTATGTACGTGAGCCCCCACCCTTGCCGCGATGTGCGGGGAAATGCTGATGGAAGACGGTAATCCGTGGTTTTCATTTTCACCGAGTTGCGCATCCGGCATTCGGCACGTCTTGTTGTCCCTGACTCTGGCCCTTTGCGGCGAGTGACTTCAGCTCGGTGTCAATTGGAGCACAGCAAATCCGGTTGACTACTCCTTTCTTGAACGAATACGCTTCATTCGTTCTATCCAAGGAAACCTGACCAGATGATCAAACATGCACTTTCCAGATAATCCCTGTCAACTCTTGGAGTCTTCGGTCATAGAAGTCAGCTTGCCAATCTTAAACGGTCTCGAGGATACACCAAATGGGATCTGACTGCACTCACTTTCGCTAGACGAGCAGCATGCCCAATACCCATGTTGGCCTCAATCCACAAGAGGCATTGTCGGAGGTATTCCCGCATCTCTACGGGTAAGAAGGGCATCTTGAAGGCGGCGTAAAGGGGGTGCATCAGAAGCAGGCCTCCAAGGTGTTTTCCGGGCTCCGAAATTTCGGTTCGATTCTCTTGCTCGTTGAGAAACACTTGCAGGTTGTCCGTCAAGTGGTAGGGGATCGATGCAATCATGTCCTGCGCGGCAAATTCTGCACCTTTTCGTACTTCGTCCAGGTTACCTGTCTCCCCAGTTGCATACGAGATCTTAAAAGTAAGTGCCATAAGCAGAAGTCGAGCCGCACGGAAGATATTCCAAACACCAGCCACGTAGAGATCGAAGTATGTGTCGACTCTTCCAGGCCAATATCCAGCGGCGGGCATTGGCTTACGCTCGGCAGGCCTGATATGTCCGACTGTGATTGGTTTGAACTCGGGAGGTCGGGAGTCCTCCCACCTGGTAAAGCGGTGACCCAGAGCGACACATTCTTCCCTTAGCGCAAGGAGGTCTCTCAGCTCAAGTTGGGTGTCATCTTCTCTCCACAAGATGTCGAGGGCGATCAAAAGATCAGCTAAGCTCCCATTCTCGTCAACCAATGCCGGAATAGAGAATACGCTGGAGCTCTGAAGGTGTGGTTGATCAGTAGCTGCGGCAATATTGAAGGATGTTGTTGCAGGAATTACGGATTGACTGACCAATACGAACTGTCTTAGACTGGAGGAGACCGTGCCACAAGGGTTACGAGGCAAACGTTTGGTGGCCATAAGTGCCGCCAGACCCTTGGCATGGGCTTCATGGTCACCGTGCTCGTTCTCACTAGTCATTACAATCTAGTTTAGCAAGTCCCATGGTTAGTGTTGCCATGCCAGTTGCAGGGCATTGTATTCCATGCTCACTTGGTAAAGACCCAATAGCATGGAAACCCGCATTGATCGCTCACTGTCTGTTTTTGCTGGATCTTTTATAACCCTGGCAAAGGACCCGAGTAAGTCTTGATGGAAGAGCTCGGATTTTTGTGCAAGGGATGGCCTATTCAATGACTTTCCATGAGTTCCGAAACCTATGGCCTGGCAAGCTTTCGCGAGGTCCGACTCGGGTCCGAGGCTGTGAGCTAGCGGCTCCAAACCGGAGAGGAAACCTCGAGATAGATGTTCATTTGTTGAGACGATACAATAGTCATAGAAGAAGGCCCTTAGGGCAAGGCCGTTACTCTGTGACTGCGAGACCTCTGTTGGTATGGTGTCTTCGGGGAGGGTATCAGTGCCTGGGATGGGGACGCGCTTTGGAATGCCGCATTTTCGTGCAGTCGATGATTCCAAGATTGATGGCCATGTGCTCTGGGCCGGGTACTGTCGAAATGGAGACGACGAACCGTGCTCATAGCCTCCACAAGGTCGATTGGCCTTGATGCATCTCAAGCAGGACTGGTGAGGTTGGTATTAGCGAGTGAAACCTGGTATGGCGTGGCCCAGTACGCTGATCAAGGACAACGGCAGCATATTTAGGAACATACAGGACGTGTCTCGTCGCACTATCAAGCCGCCATTGTGAGCTGAGTAGACTCGTCATGAGTAATTAAATGCTGTTTCGAACCTTTTTTCGTCGCCATCTACACGAGTTGCACCCTTTGGATGGCCCTTGATACACCATCGTGTCCCGCTCAAGGCTCCTTGCAGCTTAGTTCCCCGTATTTGCAACCTCACCGATGAGGATTTGTAGGGATCCGACCATCTCATTGAGAATAATTGGGTGCTGTCCTGCTCGATTGCGGAAGTGGCGAAGAGAGCACATAGTGTAAAGGAGGAAGGACCGCGCACGACATGAAGAAGGAACGCTAAGCTCGATTGGTGCTGGGGCCACTTCGAAGTTCGGGGGTATCTAGAGCTATCAGGTGTTGAAGGACAGGTAATTGATAGTTTTCAGGATGGTGCAGTAAATTATAAGTCTAACTCTAAGCAAGGCTGGAACGCCGTTTTATTCCAGTGCCAGGTGGAATGGGTCGCTTCAATCTCATGGAGTGTGACCACTCAAAGCTCTTTCCACTCGATGGAACAGAAGCAGTCGCTTGAAGGTCTTCCTTCCTGCTCATCACGAAACTTACGAATAGTTGTCGTCGACCGATGCGCCCTTTTCTCTCTTCGCACGCCTACGATCTCTGATCCTCTTTTCTGTGGCCATGAACTCTCGTATGCCAACTGGTATGCCCTGAAAGAGCACATCATCGTCATCGGCAGAACCGGACGGCTCAGTCCAAAGACTCTCACTACCGCCGCCGTCATCATCCATACTTCCGGAAGCATGATCTACCTCCGGTCGTGACATGTCTACCTTTGGGGAGCCTGCGGAAGCACGCCTCTTGGGGGCTTTTGCCTGTGCTTCTGCAAGCCGACCGGCCCAAGACTCCACATCGTCTCGATAGTCATCCCAGACACAGTGCACACATCCGCTCATGCAGCAGTTGTCTGGCTCAGCAGGTCGGGGTGGCACGGGGACGCCATTGATTGTCCTCCACGTAGCATCGGGTTTGTCATAAGTGTGTCGCTCGTATCCTGACCCCTCAATCGAGCCAAATAGCAGTTTGGCCCTCTCTTCTTTTGTTTTGTCTCCGCCTGACTGTACGAATGTGGGTAGATGTGTCCCTGCTTGAGATTTCTTGGGAATTGGGCTGGAGAGGAGGTCGGTGTAGAAGTCGCCTAAAGGGACAGCCTGTCGCTGTTGATCGGTTTCGTGAGACAGTGGGGCAGAATTGTACAGCGATCTTATACCTCCTCTTGCCGTTCGCTGCAGCCGCAGGTCATCATTGCTGCTTCTAGAATTATTATGAAGGGCGGAGCTTGAGATCCGGCGACTCTGTTGTTGCCGCAAACAGGCCGGACATGTCCATGTGTTTCTTAAAAAAGTGGTCAGTAAGGAGGTTTGCAGCTTCATCGTTGTTGTACTACTGTCGCGGTACAAGCCTCAAGGAATGCAGCAACGAATGTAGTTATATCGCCAGTCGAGCGATTTATTGATGGCATGAAACTCCGCGGCCAGCTTCAAAGATGACGTAGTACGTCCAGCCTCGTTGGGTGACAAGGCTGTGACTCGTGATCAACCTCGGCACCGTGACTCGGCTCATCTTCTCTTCACGTTCCATGAGATCGCTCGTTCCTCGAAATATCGAAGGAGCGCGCCACCTGTCGCGCAAGTGGTATGATGTCAGCATCGAGATCGGTTCCATTGTGACCATGTCGACCCAAGACACAACGCGGTAACATTTGTCCCATCACTCGCCCGCAGCCATGGAGTACCTCAACGCGCTTCAATCGCCGGTCGACGATCGGAAACCGTCACTTTTTGAACTCCTCTCCGAGCAGCAACTCGCAGGGCTCCTTCCGCCAACGCTGCGGTATCTCCTAGCAGTCGCAACGCATCGATATCCGCGCTACCTACTTCGCATCCTTAATAATTACGATGAAGTCTATGGCCTTCTCTCCCTCGTGGTGGAGAAATACTACCTACAAAACTTTGGCGGTAGCTTTACCGAGAACTTCTATGCCTTGAAGAGGGAGAAAGTGCTCAATGTGCGGGGCGGTGAGGTCAAGAGGACTCAGCTGGCTGTTCCGGCCGAGGTTAGGGAACGTTTAAAGTTGAAGGGTACCGACATCTGGAAAAATCTGGCGGTGTTGGTGGGAATACCCTACATCAAGAGAAAGCTGGATGAGAGTTACGACATACACATTGCCCCTAGCGCCGGGTTGCTCATGGGCAGTGGAGGTCTGGGAGGTGTTGAAGGAAGACGATACCTCGATCGCGACGCCCTACCGCCCAATGCGACGTTCAAGCAGAGGATCATGTGGTATTACAAATGGTTCTTGCGGAACGTCTATCCGAGCCTTAACGCTGCCTACTACTTCAGCATATTGGCCTTCAGTCTAGGCTACCTGTTCGACGGAACCAAATTCTCGAGCCCATTTCTCTGGATGATCAGCACCAGGATGAGAAGGATGGGAGCAGCCGACTATCAAGCGATCGATGCGGCTAGAGATGCGGCCGACAAAGCTGCCACTTCTGTAGCTGGAAGGCCTGGGCAGGGATTGAGTGGTATTTTTCATCCAAGGACCATGTATCCGCGATTGTTGTCCAGTCTAAGGATTTTGCTACCAACAAGCATATTCGCCCTCAAGTTCTTGGAGTGGTGGCACGCAAGTGACTTCTCCAGGCAGCTGAGCAGGAAAGCCGCTGAAGGTTTAGAGCTGCCACCCCCAATCGTATCCGGTATGGAGCTTGCAAAGAAGCTCGATTCTTATCAGCAAGCGGGCCAGCCCGTCAGGACAGCGTCGAAGTCAAATCCTCCACTTTCCAGCACCACATTTCTTCCAATTTTAACCGTTTCGCCGCCAACATCAAGCGATCTTTGTCCTATATGTCTTCATCCTATCTCGACGGCGGCTGCGTGCCAGACAGGATATGTCTTTGACTACAAGTGCATATTCCAGTGGATCGAAGGTACGCATGAAAGGCAAGAGGCGTTTATGAAGGGAGAGAAGATGAGCGAGTGGGAAGATGATGACGAAGACGCCGAGGAAGAGGAGAAATCTCAAGAGGATTCGAAGAAGGAGCGAAAGAGCCGCGAAGGCAGCTGGGAGAGCGGGAAAGGAAGGTGTGCCATTACTGGAAGAAGGGTGCTCGGAGGTACTAGTGGACTCCGCAGAGTCATGGTGTGATCATCCGCCAGAAACATCTCCGAGAGTGTGACTAGGTCTATCCAAAGAAGATTCTGATGCATCCAATGCCGTCGCATCATCCGAGGAAATCCACTCAGACTGTCAAAGACTCGGTAGTGGATGAGCCAAAACGACAACATGTCCCGGTTCATCGCTAGCAAGTTGCCTCACAAGACGATACTTATGGTGCACTATCCATCTGGTCAACCTCCTGCACTGTCACGCGGCTTGTACCATTTTTCACAGTGCAGAACCTCAAGCAGAAGGCCTCGCGCCAATCACCGCAGAATCTTCAACGTTGGGCTGGTTCGTTTGGATCAAAGATTCGGCCTATTTTCCGAAGAGCCTCCCAGAGGCCACACGACGAGCAAGTTGAAGAGTGAAGTGACACACAGTCTGACCCATTTCCCTGCCTCGTTACAGCGGGGCGTTGGTCGCAGCGGGCGCCCTGAAATTTTGAGCGTAATGTTGACGCTACGACACGGGACCAAGGTACACTTCCTGTCAGTTGTTTTGCGCCTAGCTCGCCTATTATGAGGGCCTGTTGGACACCGCGGGCGCCCTGCTGCCACTGAGCGTACTGCTGCCACTTCGCAACGGCCTGTTTTCTGATCTGACCGCTACTTATTTGACGACTGGCTCGACCCCTTCTGATTTGACTCAAACATTATCTGCCAGGATATCCAGTGGCTAGACGACATGAATTTTCTAGCATCTGCGGCAAAGAGAAGGGCTCGGCCTGTCTACACTCGTGCTAATAATTCCGGGTAATTGACGTCCCTGCACTTCTGGAGTGCTGAAACAAAGCGATGGATGGTGGTGACCAGTCAACACGGTCGGTCCTCGCTTCGACTTTGACCTTACGGCTCCTGCCAATATTCGTGAGCTAAAGTCGAATGCCGGCACAAGGATACAGGACGTTGAGCAGGCCTGACGCCGAGAGCCCATCGGGCGATTTTATGATTCGCCAGGAGACGTAATGACGAGGGTGGACCGTAGACTTTGGGATGGTCGCAGCCTTGTCAGGGGTTGAAACATCAATCATCTCTTGGCAGGGCAACTTCAATTTGAACTCTTCATCAACCGCACTCAACACTGCTCAGAAGAACAATCGTGAATCTGGTGTTCCAGGCCACTATGATTACAGTTGGCGATCACCAAATCCACAAAGTCGTGTCTGATCAGCTCCTGTGTCAGGAGAGTACAAATCTAACACGACAGCATTATGTCAACAATCCCTGCTCGCCACGTTCATCATGAAACAAGGATATCTTCTTCTTGCCCAAGCCAGCAGCCTTGGTAGGGCTATATCGCTCCGCTTATCGCAGAGATCCAACGTTTGCGATCCAGCCTCTAGCGCCATCAGCATTTGCTGTCCGGGTCCATACCAGCTTCTGACAAGGCATTATTCGGCTATTCATGCTGATATACCCTGGTATCCTCCTATTCGTTTCCTATGTGCGATACAAAATGCATGCTCACTATCTGCAGGCCCCTCCATCATGAAACCTACCAACCCAGGTTGCACAGTTGAGATGGAAATTGTATCTCGAGCCAAAAATTTCGGATGGAATTGGTAGTAAGGCAACCACGACATACCATGTACTTATATTAATTGCTACCACCGCCATGTCGCCCAAATTTTCTACTTCTCAGAGCGCAGGTCTCCTTCAAAAGCAGCTTCAAAGCAGGACTTTCATTTCCAGGTCACTTGTGACCGTTCCATTCTTTGCGCCAGCACACTCGTTTTTCCACAGCCTTCATTGATTGAGGCCAGTCAGTCAAGTCATTCGCTTGTTGAACAATTCAGTTCTACCACCGATTTCTCTTTGCCCTATCGGAGATCAACCAGATCTTGAGTTAACATCAATCACACCATGTCGTCGCTCAAGTATGCCGCTACCATCAGCGCCCTTGCCCTTCTTTCCAAGGTCTCCGCCCACGGAATAGTATCTGGTATCGTTGCCAATGGCGCCTGGCAATCGGGTTATGATCCCTCTTTCGTGTACCAGAACCCCCCACCGGTTGTTGCTGGTTGGAGCATCCCCACAGATTCCGACCGTGGCTTTGTCTCCGATTACACCTCTGCGGACATCATCTGTCACAAAGGTGCCATTCCAGGCGGCTCATACGTGCAAGTTGCAGCTGGAGATTCCATTGATCTTCAATGGACAGTCTGGCCTGAGTCGCACCACGGCCCGGTCATCGATTACCTCGCGGCGTGTGGTGACGACTGCACCACGGTCGACAAAACTCAGCTGCTGTTCAATAAGATCGACGAGGCGGGTCTCAACAATGGCGACCCTGCTCCGGGAAACTGGGCCTCGGACGACCTGATTGCGAACAACAACACGTGGACAGTCACCATTCCTGCTAGTATTGCTCCGGGCAAATACGTCCTCCGGCATGAGATCATTGCACTCCACTCGGCCTTTGATGTCGGTGGTGCCCAGAACTACCCTCAGTGCATCAACCTTGAGGTTTCAGGCTCTGGTACTGACTCTCTTCCCGATGGCACGAAGGGTACGGAGCTTTACACTGCGGAGGACCCTGGTATCCACATCAGTATCTATTATCCTGTCCTCACCAGCTACATTATTCCAGGCCCCACGTTGCATGACGGCTCCTCGCCTGGTTCGCAACCTACCACCTCTGTCCCACCCACGAGCACTACCAGCTCCACATCCGGTGTTGTTGCTCCGACCGACGCTTCTTCCAGCACCACTTCCTCCTCTGCCAGTGTCGAGATCACTGCTTCTCCAACTGCGCCTTCTGCCGTCGTCTCACACACAGAGGACTCATCTTCGAGGTCAACGACTCCAGTTGACTCTGAATCGACAACCACCACAAGCTCCACAATCACGGTCACCACCACCGTCACATCTACCGAGCCAGAGGAAACTGATTGTCCGTTCGAGTCCGATCCCTCACCATCACCAGCCACTGACGTGTCCGCAGCTCCAACCGATATTCCATCGACACCCACCGAAAGCGTGGTGACATCCACTGCTGGCACCGACTCAAGTTCTGCGCCTGCGCCGGAGCTAAGCAGTACCACACCTGTGTCTTTCACCAGCACAGTGACGGGCAGAATCGGCAGGCCCACCAAGTTTATCTGCTACATCGACGATGACGAGTTCACACTGAGCCCTGCCTGAGCTTGGTCAACGAATGGCGAGTCTGGTCGGCAGGCACAGATCCGGCCAAGCTGGAATGACTTGTTCCGACTTCATCTCTTGATTCACCCTCTCTTTCTAAGCCCTTGATTTGGGCGATATTCGATTCTCATGTGTATATATTGTTTCTAGTGGTATATCTTGGCACGCATCAGATGCTGCACCAATGGTTCCGGGACCTTCGTGGTCCGTCACGTCCCAGGAAGGACGGAGTAGAACAGATAGCCGGCCGATAGTTGCAGCCGCTAAATCTGAGTATCATAAGACTGGCGAACAACTTCTCTGCTTGATTTTGCCTGTTCTTGTGGTCCTAAAGACTCGTTTAGCAGGCATGTTCAACCGTGCACGTGTGGCTCTTGCACTCCTTCCATGACAGTGGGCTCGAGCATATCGATAGTAACTTGCCTCCGTCAATCTTCCAGTGACCCGAGATGCACCTTCGCTAAGACGAGTATTTGCACGATCAACGCTGCGGTGCCCATCACAGCAGGATCGTTGTTTCCGTCACGAGTTCAGATCCACGTCTTCTCCGGCCTTCAACTTGCCAAAGCACTTCCTCCATAACTCATTCTGTTCACCCAAGAAATAATGCAGATCCACGCTATCCATGCCCGCTTCATCCCCGCCTTGCATCGACTCCAGCTGCGCAATCACATTCCCCAGTCCAAACGCCTTACCTACGCTCTGCGTCGTGCCCGCTTCCAACATGACATGCACAACATGCACGTGAAAGTGATAATAAGTGGGTTGATAGTGGATGTAGCATTTGACTTCATCCGCCTCGATCGTACCCGGTGGAAACAAAGTCGTCGTCGTCGCCGCCTTGACAATGTGTTCACGCATGGTCTTCAGCCACGGGACGTGCTTCTTCTTCAAATCCCTCAACGACCAGATATCCCGCCGTTGCACCAGTGCGAGCAAATGCATGCCTTCCACCGTCTTGCGATCCCAGTTCAAGTCCGGCAGGAGCAAGAAGCCCGTGTTGAGAGACGAGACCCAGTCGACGCGGGCGATCACGTCTTCCTGCTCGGTGCGGCCGTCAAGGATGTTGAAGATCCAGTCGAGGCGGCCTGCTTCGCGTTGGCGCGTCATGTACGGTTTGATGTGCTGGGCGTAGATCTGGGGCGTCTCGGTGACCATGCGCGCGCGCTGTTTGGAGTATTTTCGCACGTGCTGTGGCGTGCATGGGTAGATGAGATTTAATTTCAGGTCTGGTATAGCGGAAGAGGCTGGTAGGCCGCCGGTGGATGTTGAAGGCGCTTGGACGGCTCGATTCGCCATGTACCATCTGTAGATGTCATTGGCACCCAAGTTCGTCGTGTTAGTGAGCGACTCCAGAAGAAGATTCACGAGGTCCGAGTCTGTGGGAAGTGCGGCTCGTTCTAATGTGATGAGGGCCGGCTTGTCTTTGATGTTGCCGAGCAGAGATATCCGTCTGCCATTTTGATCTGATTTGTGTTAGAGCACAACAAGACAGCGCTACTTGCCAGGGTTTGAGGAAAAATTTCAGGGGGTCTCGCCAAAACTGTACAGCCTACGAAGTAAATGACATTGAGGGCACCATAATAAATGCTCACCTTGATTGAGGACTTTTTCCAGCTTGAATTGGGGTACCAGCGCCTCGGCTTCAGACTTGGTCTCTGAACCGGTAGACGACATTCTGCCTGAAGGAACGGTGAGGGTGGTGAGTCACTTGCACGGGAAAAGTCACAACATGATAGGGAATGAACAGCTTTGCGGCGTCTAAATCACTGACCATGTATCTCAACAGCTCGACGGCTTGAGAAAGATCCTACCAACCAACCAAGCCATGTCTTCACCGCGATGGACTGTTATCAAATTATTTTGTAGTTGCGATCTAATCAGATTAGATCATACGTCTATCGCTTTACGTCATATTCTGCCGATACCCTCTTGGCAATGCTTGGTGGTCAAGTCCGGCAGGACTCCCATTTCTCGGAAGTTCCAAGTACGTCTGCGATATCAAAGATTAGTCCACCTACCAATAGGCTTCCCTTCCCCCGTGCCAGGACCGTAGGCCTCGTAGACCTCATGCCGCGGTGTTCCCAAAATTTCAAATTCCTAATGCCTTGCCGCGCCACAACAGGATTAGTGAGTTAGGCTTTCTTGATCCTCCCAAGTGGTAGGAAGGTCATCAACAAAGTCGCGCTAAGGATAAGCTGCCTGGCTCACCTCAAGCTGAAAACCAGAATGTTTCTTTTTTCTGATAATCACGAGACGGCTTCAGACATATGAGAGATGTTCCAGATCGATTTCGGACGACTTCTCGGAGGAACACTCCTTGGCGAGGCGGGAATATGGAGGCCTGAAAGTTTCGTACCTGTGACCTGATCGGCCCGGGGATAAAGTCCTCGTGCCTTGAGCTCGCTCGACACTGGGGTCTCGCATGTACTAGTATCTGGGGCTCGGAGGTCGGGCGAGGGCCTCTTGGCTTTACGTCCATTGCGCTGTTCGTACATGCGATGCTCAAGGTGAGTCGACAAAGCAATGCAATCGGTGAAGATGGGGTTTTCAGCGTCAGAGATGCCTGAAAAGGTGTTCGGTCATATATATTGCACCAG
Source organism: Cladophialophora chaetospira (assembly GCA_030247875.1). Lineage (NCBI taxonomy): Eukaryota > Fungi > Ascomycota > Eurotiomycetes > Chaetothyriales > Herpotrichiellaceae > Cladophialophora > Cladophialophora chaetospira. The sequence goes on from JAPDRK010000024.1 coordinate 149,371, forward strand.
TCATGGATGTCTTTGCTCCACACCACAAGGGAGAGAAGAAGCAATTCGAGTGGTAAAGATTCAAATACCGTCAACCAAGTATGGCAACTCCATCGAGTCATCAGTATACTCCACTACCACCGCCCGTGGTGGAAGCAGTGAAGGCAATGCTGGTCCCAGAAGAACAGATGCAAGAGATCCTGGCAAAGTATCCTCTAGTCGAGACTCGCGACGGTGACAAGGACGGTGACACGGAGGTCATCGAGGGCGAAACATTCACGCATCATTTCATCCTCGGTCCTGGCGACGGTGATGTAGTCCGCTGGCATTACGTCGAAGCAGGACCGTCAACCGGCGAGGTTGTTGTGTTTCTCCACGGCATGCCTGATTCCTGGTATCTATGGCACATGCAGATGGCTGGCCTCGCAAAGGCGTACCGCTGTATCGCGCCTGACCTGAAGGGATATGGACAGTCCGAGAAAGGCCCCGGAGATTACACCCACCAAGGCGTCGCAGAGCAACTGTTCGAGATGCTCAAGCTGATCGGCGTGGAGCGCTTCAATCTTGTCGCGCACGATCGCGGCACCATACCGGCTGATTTCATTGCCGCCAATCACCCAGAAAATGTCCTCCGGTACGCTCGTGGCGACTCACATCTCTTCCACTACAACCCGGCACTCTCGCCTCATGGCGAGATCTTCATGAATGCGGCTTACAATGGTGCTCTGAACGATCCGAGACTCGTGGTTCTGCGCGCTCACGCCAGCCTCTGCGCAAGAGAGATCCCTCATGAAAAGGTCGTAAGGACGATCCAGGAATTTGCCTATCCCGGCATTTCCAAGGCCGTGCCGCGATACTTCAATTCGTCGAGCTTCCGCGCCGAGTGGTTGGAGCGTCGAAATCGCCTACTTGCAGCTTGGAAGTGTTCATTGCTGCTTGTGTCCGGCTACGAAAGCAAGACCCAGCCGAGAGAATTTTTTGAAGGCATCACAAAGGAGCATATCCCGAATGCAAAAAATGTCGAGGTCCGGTTTCTTCCCGGGGGACATTTCTGGTCTTTGGAGAGTCCAGAAGAAACCACGGAATTGCTCAGGAAATTCCTTACGAGCTAGGTAGTGAGATAGGTTTCGGGGGCTCTTGTATGCCGAGAAGATGGCACATCACATAGTTGGGCTCTTGAGATAATTGGGCTGCGGCACGTCTCCCAAGGGCACCCTATGAGGGAGTTTTACATGCACAACTCGTCGAATGATACTAGTTTCGCGCACTGATATCGTTACATAAGTGGTCCAATTCCCACAGCTCGACTTCCAGTTTCTTAAATCAGGACAGCTTGCCCCAGGGCCCATCATTTTGCTGAAAACTCCTTGATACTGCCTCAAGCGTACCGAAAAAGTAGTCCTGACCATCCGAGTCTGGCACGGACTCTAGGAACGTGCTGTGCTGGTGTTCATAAGAGCCAGCATGGTCACGCTCTAGCACATCCACGACGAGGTGGTCTATGTGGCAGAAGGCCAGTTCGCAAGCGAGCTCGCCGGGCGAAAATAGGGGGCTTTCATATCTGAAAGACAGGCTGTTTCGCAGGGTCAGCAGAACGCTCAATGACACAGGGGCGTCCGCAGAGCCCATGGGCGTCTCTGAACAAGATTGAAAAATCAAGAAGGCAAGGAACTGAGATCATTGATGACCCAAGCAAGAACATTGCAAAGATGTTCGTTTTTGAATCTATCTACATTAAAGCAGGTCAATGTGACAGGCACAGGTGCCCACCAAATCATGCTCCACAATAGCAGTCAGCTACAACACGGTGTGTCGGCAGATTTCGGAGGCTTTTTGCCCTCTCAAGTCATGCGCAAATGGACGGTCAAGGCACATAAAGCCTCACGAAGCCCTGCACAGCCCGCCGACAAGTAACACAGTTGCCGAAGTTGTTGAGCGCCAAACTCACACGACAGTCCTCGCAGACACAGAGACAGCGGCACGGCCAAGCAATGATACTCCTCGAGGACACCTGACATACCACACATGGTGGACCCAGCTGTCTCTCGGATTCATCATCATCGACGGCGTCAGGGGATCGTGGTGGTTTTGGCGCAGGGGCATGTTTTCTTCGTCGACTCAGGATCAGGGATTCCAGCACTTCTGCTTCTTCAGTCGAGGTCAGTGGCCGAGAGCCCTTTGATTCTGGCGCGTTGTACAGAGAGACTATCGGGACCGTGCCGGCTTGGTCATATGATCGTGCCTTTGGAGCCGTAGTGCGTCCTACGAGCAGGATTTTAGCCCGCTCAGATTCGAGTTCGCGACGATAGCGTGAGCGAGTCATGATTGCGCGAGAGTCGGAACCGGTGCTGGCTTGCAGGTGGGATGCAAGAATTCGGGCTTCTTCGCGAGATGCGCTATCTCGTGGGTCAAGTAATCTGGCTAACGTAACGGCGTCGAGTGGTGTGTCGGTGAATGGGTCTGGAGTTGTTTCTCTTGTCTCGACACCTGAGAAGGACCAGGTCTGTGTTGCCGATGCTTGAGTGGGTGTTCTTGTACCTTCTGGTTCCGACACCCATTCGTCTTCTTCGTCAGTGGCGCTGGCTTCCGTAGACATCGAAATAACACTTGTAGTATCATCCAGGTCATCAGGGTCCGAGGGCTGGTAATCTCCGCTGTCGTCCTTGGTGCCAAACCAGCCACCAGACTTCCACCAGTCATACAATTTTGCGTCAAGAAGTTCGTCGATCCTCTGGCCCGAGAACTCCGTCATCAGCCGCCGTCTCATCTCAGGCTCAATATCGACCTCATTGGTTCTCGGTATCGTGAGCTTTCCATCCTCTGTCAACACCCAGAAGTCGAGTGCCCCTTGACTGGGTGAGTTCCGTTGATCGTTCATCTTCTTCAGTGATCGGCCAACGATCCGTCTAGCCCAGCGTGGCCGCGACGTTATGCCAATAGCATCTAATAGTAAACCAACTCCGAATCCAAGGTAACCGGCCGCCAAGAATATTATGCCGCGAAGATAAATCATAAGCAAGTAAAACCGTGTCGTGCGCTGTACAGCCCCTACACCTCCACTGCGTGGGGTAGGGTAAACGAAGGAGTCTTTCCCCTCCAATTCATTCTCTTTTTTGTCAAACTTGCGTTCCTTGCCGTACCCAGACTCCCAAACGCCACCTTTATCGGTGCCTCCCGGACTCAACGGGGGCAAGCCATATTCTTCGAGGATCTGAAACTGCTGGCCGTTTTGAAGAGCGCCAGAACCTTGAAAAGGGCCTTTCTCCCGCATGGCTGAGTCAAATTCGTCGAGACGATCTTCTTCTAACCATGTGAATTGCCGAACTTCAACCGCCCGGCCTTCGTTCAAGAAGACAGCTTCTGATGCAGCTGTCAAGGCGGCGAACCCAACACGAAGCAGTGCCGTATAGAAATCCTCGTACCAGCGAATGTTGATACCTCGGGTCTGCACAGCGGCTTGCAAATTGTCATGAGCGATGCTGAAACGTTCTTTGAGGCTTGTCGGTTGCGGAATGTGAGGGTTGGTTCCCAAAGAGACTGCTGTCAATGTGAGGGCAATCAAGTATATCACCGAGCAGACTGCGACTCCGATCAAGATGGCCATGTGTGGGAGAAACCCCACGATTGCCACTGTTGGGAAATGCAAGAGACTGCTGACAGGGCGATTGTCCCCGTACTCTCCGCTCCGAACCATGACACTCGTGGTGAAGAGTCCCCAGACGAAAGATCCCATAAATGCCATACCCCAGATTGCAGTGCTCACAAGTCGCCATTGACGTTGCTTTCCAAACACGGCAATGACATGGGAGGTCAACGAGTTTCCGCATGATAGGAGTGTTACCAGTAGAACTTCGACAGGGACATTTACTCGATCCAGGATATGGGGGCCTGTCAAAGCCGCAGTAGCATCAGCAAGGGCTAGAATCGTCCCTGAGGCCGGTATTGTAGGTTGAGAGTCTACTTGTGAGGTGGTCGAGACGGTCTTGTTGCTACCGGATGCCTTCACCGTACCAAAGTAGCCGAGACCCAAAGTGTGTGAGATCATCGTCTCCGCCTCGGCGAATGCTAGGGAGTGCTCGAACACGGACATGCCAACTTCTGTCATGGTCGGAATCTGTTGCAACGAGCATGACAGGCTGTCGACGATGTGGGACAAGCTGAGTCGCAAAAAGGAAGGCCAGAGAAGCGAAAAAGACCCGGCCCGCGCCCGGACATCTGGGCTTGGCCTGCTCATTCCCACAGCTGCGCAAGCGTCTGCATCTGTGGACTGGAAAAGCAATGTGGAAGTCAATGTATGGAGCGAGCCGCCATCCGTAGACCAATCCAACAGGCTGTATTTGTTGTTGTCACCATGCCGGTATAGTGAGTAGTCCGGAGAGGTCTGACATCGCATTGCTTGGAGAAGGGAATGAATCTGACCAGTAAAAAGGAGGATAGGCAGGATGCGGAGGGCCAGTCTCTTCGTCCAGGTAAGCTGTATTCGCTGTCGCGACGCCCCATAGACGCCGATGCGATTTAGTATGAGTGCCTGTGACGGTCAGCATATCTCTAAGTGTGTGTGGATGCTGCTGTCGTACCATGGCGAAGCACGTAAAGGCCCATCTCGAGGTGAGATAGTGCAACATTCCCCAGTAGGACTTGAAGGTGCTCGCTTGAAAGGCCTCAGCAAAGAATGCCGCCCAACCCTCGGCACCGGCGTCCCCTACGGCCTGTGCAAGCGCAGGTTGCGCCGCAGCTTCCGCCATGCCTTGTGCTCCTGCAACACCCTCTGCCAGCGGCCGTCCTCCTGTTGCAAAAATATTGATGCCCAAGGTTTCCACAAACACTTGGTGCCATACGAAGAGGACTGCTCGGTCTATCAGCGAGGCGATTCGGAGTGGGAAACGGAGGATTTGATCTGTCGATGGGAAGCTAAGTGACGAAGTCACATCGGCTGCAGCTGTTTTGAAGGCTGTCAAGTTCAGCAGCGACGGCGAGGCAGTGATGGGCCCTTGTCCATTAGTGAAAGCCAACGAGGCCTGGGCGACTGTTGATTCAACTGAGTTCATCGTCCAGTCCGTGTCCTTCCCGCGATTGCGGGCGACGAACGGTTCTCAACACATAGGGAATAGCGGAAGGTTTCGGTCACGTCTGGAGCGCCTCCTCTACTGTGACGAATTGGTTTGTCGACAAGTCAACATAGGCATGGCAAAGCAGCAAACAATCATGATCACAATTCAAGACATATTCACCTCACGGGGATGCAATCAAGTTCGGTCGAAATCCAAGGTTCCGAGCCGAAAACCGGCTGACGGGTTTCGCGTCTAGGCTTGGAAGAAACTAGGGTGAAGCATGGCCCAGATTGACGCAGATTGAGTTAAAGGCACTCTCAAAGGACTTCAGTCAACATAACACTGTAGTGATTTTTATGATATTGATTCTTTATCAGCCGAAAAGATGTGAGGTTATGAGCCCTGATGTGAGCCACGAGTTGTGAGTAATCTAGTCAGCATTCAAGGCTTTGGCCGCTTGCAGTGTCCAAGGCACTCATGGTTCGTGGTCACCTTCATCACTAAACACTTTTTTGTTTTTTCGAGCCTTCGAGTTCGGACCCAACCAGACCGCAAGACAGGCTGTTTCGGAGCGCCAGCAGCACGCTCCATGGTAATGGGGCCTTTGCAGTCTCCACTGTTCTTGTCACAGAGTAGGGAGGAAAGCTCGGATTATGTGCTCGGATTGTCTTAACTGCTGTATTGTCTTCCCGAGAATCCGAGCTGCTACAGACTACATCTTGTTCGGATATCGACCGTGATGACCCTTCATCAACCTACGTCTTTACCGTGATCAGCCCTCACCAGAGCGTTCAGCTTCTCGAAGCTTTCTGTCAAATTCACTTAGCAAGATTTTTCATCTATCAATTACTCACTCACAAAATTATGCAACGCAGGAATCACATCATATTGCCCCTTCTCATCCTTCTTAATCCATCCTTCCCCAGCTTCCTTCCTGGCCGCCGCCTCCGATTGCTCCTTGTGTTTCTGCAAATACTCCTTGAACTCGGCTTCGGTCATGGAATCAGCCTTCGCCAGGAGATTGTCATAAGAGGCTAGTTCTTGGTTACTGCTGGGCTTCATGGCCTCGTTCTGGGCAACAAGTGTTGTCTCGGAAGTGGTGGATGCAGTGTCTGGCAAGGTGGTGTTGTCCTTGGAGCCTCTGCGGAAGAGCCGCGAGAGGAGGTTGCGATTGGCTTGTACGGCGTTGTCGGATGCCATTTTCAAATGCTTCGATGTATGGTTCGGTCAGACGGAAGAGGAAGGAAAGAGACTGTAAGCCGATTCTGTGGGCGCTGCCGTTTTGATGCCCTTAGAGAAATCGACAGAGCCTACCCCTACTTATATAGAGCATCTTAGGACAAGGCAGAGCTCGGTAGCCTCAATGCTTGACAAAGCTTGTCAAAGCTTGGATAGATCTTGCGCCGCCATTATTCGGCCAAAGAGGTAGCAAGGTCGGCGCTAGAGATGCTCGAATACGAAAGCGAGGCATTTAGCTATCTTTAGATCCACAACCACAGATGGTTGCTGCAAGTCTAACTACCTCCTCGAGAACATCGACTCGTAGATTGGTAGAGCAACATCCCATCATCCTCTGGATTGGGCAAGCTGGCTTTCGAAGGCCACGTGCGGAAGGGCACCCTCTCTTGAGGCATCACATTGCCGGGTACGAACTACCCTACCAATGGGTTCGGTACCCGTTCCACCACGAAGAACAGCCCGATGCCGCTCTTCTTTGGCAGTCGCTCATCGATCGACCACACGACCAGACACAATATCGGTCTAAAATTATCACAGAGCGTGCACACCTCGAAAAGAAACTACGCGTCCCAGGGTCCAACGCAAACCAGAGTGCGTCAAGAGAACATTACTATCGCCAGCATCTTTGTGCGTGTTTCTGGCTGGCTCTCCTAAATGCAGGGTAGTGCAATGCCCCCTTTGCTCACGACGAAAGAGGCATAGAAGAAGCATCACATTCGAATTCATGTGCAAGTGCAGAGGGCAAGCGCTACAACAATGAAATATTCTACTGCTTAGAGCCAGATTTCCAAATCGCTAACGCCGCAACACAAGTGACCAAAGAACGCCACAACACAAGTGACTAGGAGAAAGGCCGCAATTACAAAATCCCCGCCGTCTGCTTCTCAGCGTCCCAGGTATCTAAGTAGGAGCCCAGATCGTCTATTGCGCCTTCCAGATCGAAGCCGTCCTCGTTGTCCACCGGATTAAGCACTCGTTGCTTTTGAGCGTCCCTTGTCGAGGACGAGCCAGTGTTGGAAGCAGATGCTTTCATCGATTGTTGAGTGACGACGGCTTTCAAAATGCTCTTTGGCACCGATATCCGTGAGGTTATTGGAGAGCCACACTCAGGAACCTCCTCGTAACTTTCGGCTCCCTGTACTTGCTGACTGGCATCACTTTCAAGATATGCTTTCGATCCTTTCGTGGTTTCTTCGCTTGCTGCACTTGGTCTTGCAACTTTGAGAGCAGTCTTGATGGAGCCAGAATTTTCTTCCCGGGCGAATGTCTGTCGCTTTCTGGATTTCAAGCCGCTCGTCTTCTTGATGCCGACCGGAGAAGCACCTTTGGAGACACCTTCGAACGACGCCTGCAAGATTCTGACCGATTTTGATGCACCCTCGAGTGCCAACTTGGAAGTTACAGCGCTTTCGTTTACTTCTGGGACGTGTGCTTGCTGGTTGTTCGCCTCAACCTCAAGTCGCGTTAGCGCCCTTGACTCTGGGTTTGAAGCAGCATGCTGGTCAGGCTGCACGGTCTCGCCGGCTGGCTCCTGCACCACAGTCGTTTTGTCCAGTTCTTTTAGTGCTTCAAAGGCTACCCTTTCGTGATAAGGACTGTCCTGAAGCATTTGATCGTGACTTGAGATATTCGAGGGCAGAGATGGTAAGATCGGGATTTCTGGTACTTGAGCAGACGGTAAGTCAGTTGTCACTCCTGACTCACTCGTCTGTTTCCCGGGTGACATGGGTCTGAGCTCTTCGTGCTTTGATAGTGGTTGTTCTTGCGCAATTTGAAGTGACGCTGAGACAGACTGATCATCTGCTGGTTGAGAATGTTGCAGTGCATCTATCTCGCCGCCCAGATGAATATCAACGGAATGCTGGCGAGAGTCTGTATCCATTGTACTCGTATTCAGCTGAATCCTATCTCGTCTGGATTTCAGAATAGCGTATTCTGCCCTTGATTCGATTGTGGATGCAAGCAAGACATTGCTGTCTCGGTTCCGAAGTGGTGTTCGCCGTGCTCCCGGTCTCACGGGAGAGCTGCGGGAATCCTTGGTTTCATTGTCCTGTAGAAGAGCTCGATCTTGGAGAGGGGATGAGATACTATTTGCAGGCTCTTTGGATGGCTTTGTCTGCCGTGGAGCATCATCACTGGGACTTTTGAGTATTATATTCTCGCGATGAGAAATGTGATTTTCTGGCCCTGGAGATTTCTGTGGCTTCTTCCTTCCGTCGCTTGGCGATGGTGGCGTAGACGTAGAGTTCCTGTATCCAGGTATTCCGTATGCTTCGCTCGTCCTCAGCCAGTTTTCCACCCTCTTGTCCTTCACCTGGACACACTTCCCAAAGATAGACGGGTCTACAGTTGTCTCATCCTCCACAGGCCTTGACTCCGGGACCTTCGCATGTTGCTGTTGCCCTCGGCCTTGTGACAGGATGTGCGGGTCTGTAACTTCATTTGCATCTGTGGCCACCCGAGCAGGAGGCTGCTGTGCTAGTGGTGGCAGAGCGTAAACGGCGTGGTCCATGGGTTTGAGAAGCTTGGAAGAATGTTGTGGATTTCGTGCGGCTTTGACAGTGGTTTTCTTTCGAGCCCACGGGTTTTGCCATCCGTCGTCGAACGGACCTCTCATTTGAGCCGTAAGGATGAACATAGGCTGTCCACGCAGATAGCTTGTGGCGTGTGCTTCGATTCTTCGCCTCTTAGCCCCCTTCTGCTTATCGTCCTCTTCGCGACTGTCATCGTCATCGCAGTATAGGATCGTGTCTTTGCAAGTGGGAATCTCGTCGGCACATATTGGAGAGACCGGTCTTGGGTATTCGGGCGCTCGTGGTTTGATGACGGGCATGGCCGGAGATTCAAAGAACACAGACAACAACTCCAGAAAAGGCGACTATCATTACACAAACCCAGCACGCCATAGACACCGAGAACAGTAGAAGTGCAGGGTATTGTGTGCAGTGTAGGAGGCTGAGGTTTACTGCTTTGCCGCAGTTGCCTGTGAGACCGAAGCAGGTTTAATTGAGACGCGTGCTGGACACGCGAAGTCCAAATTCGCCCCCGCACCATATCCTAAAACGACCTGCTCTCCCGTGGTAGTCATCTGCACACTGTGTAATGCTCACTCTACAGAACGCGAGAATAGAAGAAAACGAAGAACATTCGTGATTAATGATTGATTATGAAATGCAATTTTAATCCTGGAGTCAACTATCTAGCTGTTGCCATTCCGATGACAACCTGAAGCAATTCCGATGCCATGACTGGGAGGCCACGGAAAGAAATTTGTCAAGCAGGATGCGATATTTGTATTCGCCATCGCCTCCTTCGTGCAGCTTCTCGGGACGGAAACATGAGAGGGTATCAATGCAAGCTTGAAGCAGAAAACACGACCATGCTCCATCCTTACTGAGTCACACCATCGTAGTAGGTCTTACCAGCAGTGTTCGAGGCTGGGTTGACGCCACCTGCGGTACCAGAGGTGCCGAAAGCTTGGTCGACTTCGTTGCGGAAGCCACTGGCAGGAAGACCACCGGACAATTGATTGCCACCAGACAGCTGATTGCCACCGGATAGCTGGTTTCCTCCCGTGAGCTGGCTACCACCCAATTGGTTGCCACCAGACAACTGGTTGCCACCTGTGAGTTGACTGCCGCCGAATTGGTTGCCGCTGGCATACTGGTTGCTTCCTGCGGTGGTACCTGAGACACCTGAGGCGTCATCACGGATGTGTGGATGGTTCCCACCACGGATTTGTCCTGCAGCTGTGTCGTGCGGCTTGCGACTGACCTTTCCGGACTGGGGAAGGTCATGAGATTCCTTCGCACTACCGATGGTGAAGATAGGTGATTCCCAGCGCTCTCCCTTGCGAGCAAGGTCTTTGTATTCGGTAGCCTTGGTCGACACGCCACCTGGCAAGTTGATATGCTTGAACATCGAATCCTCCTTAGTGATGGCGACGTTGACGTTAGTGTCCTTGGCCTTCTCCTTAGCTTTCTCCTTCTTCTCAGTCATCTTCTTCTGGTAAGAGGTGAAGTAAGATTGGAAGACATTCGTAGCATTCTCGGGATCATCCTTGGCCGCCGCTTTGGTTCGCTCGACGTCTTGATGGATACCGTAGGCAAAGTTGTCGCCTTTGATGAAAGCGTCTCTGATCTGTTTCTCCAGGACCTTCTGAATGATCGGCTTCATCACCTTGAGCAGAATTGGTTTGGCGATGGTGAACAGCAACTTGTGGTTGGACTGCTTGACTTTGATGCTCAAGTTCGAAATAGTGACGTCAACCTTGTCCACAGCAACGAAGTGTTGGCGGTCAGATGCAGTGGCGTTGCGGGCGGACAGCTTGAAGCTGAAGCCCTCACCTCCAAGGAAGATGTCCATCACTCCTTTGTCGGTGATAGATGGGAAACCCTGCTTCTTCTTTATGTAATATGCCACGTCACGCAGATCCATCTGCACACCGGAGCCTGCTACTGTGATCTTGTTGTCTCGCTTGCTGGATGTTCCTCTGCGGCCCATCTTGAAATAGTTGTCACTCCCAAATTCGAACACATTGGGGAACAGATTGTCACTTTCGATGACAAGGTTTTCGACAACAGCGTCAAACATCGGGTCGGAAACCTCAAGTCGGGGAATGGGAACATAACGGGTATTCTCGAAAATTTCCGGGATGATGACCTCAGTAATGTCCTTGAGTAGATGAGGCTTGAAGGTAGCTTTGCCATTCTCATCTTGGCCGAGATCCAAGAACAGCTTCTGGACAGCATCTCCGAAGGCTCTGTTCTGTGGGTCTTTGTCGAATTGATCCGCAAGGAATTTGACCTCATCGAAGATGCGGTCGGTGTGATCTCGGTAGCGGTCGCGGAGGAGGAAGCGGCCCTTGTCCTCAAGGCGATTGTACTCGTCCGTAGCCTCATCGCGGAGGATATATCCCTGCTCCTGAAGACATCTGCGAACATAGCGGTCAACAGCTTTGAACCAGTCCTTGAGTTCCGGATCACGGTCGGCGTCACGGTAGATGGCGTTCAAGGCATCGAAGAAATCGTCCGTAGAGGTGTAGTTGGCAAAGCGCTCGATGATGGTCTTGAGCTTGGTCAGCGCGTGTTTATTGTCGCGGAAAGCAGCTGTACGAACCTTTAGGTTAGCCTCTGCACTTCTCAAACTGTTGTCATCTCTTGCACCTTTGACAGTTCCCGCAGATTGCGAGGTCATGTTGTTGGCGTGACCACCATACTCTTCGGCGAGAGAAAGTAATGTGTCAATAGCCTCACGGTCTGGTGGACGTTAGCGTCAAGTGCTTTGCAGATGGAAGGTAGGAAACATACAGTCTGAATGACCTTGAATTTCGACCACCATCTTCTTGAGACGGTAGATGGTTTGGTCGCGGCGGTCTTGATCGAATTTCTCGTTTGCATAGTTCTTAGTCTTCTGGATCGTGGCATCCTTTGCCTTTCTCGCATTCTCCTGGTGTTCATCAGGGATGTTTTGCTGCGCTCGAGATTGCAGTTTGTCTGCAGCGCCTCGCAGGCCTTGAGCTCCGGCCTCTTGGTTGTCCTGGGTCGGGTGTTGTTCGGCCTGTTGTTGGCCTTGATTGGCGGCATCTCTAACATCATCGCGGCTGAATGGTTTGTTCTTGTTGACGGTATCACGGGCTTGATTTCGGATGTTGTCCCTAGACAAGTCGGGTACATCGTGCCAGGTGTTATCCTCAGCGGGATCATCGATTCGGTTTAGTCGATCTTCCGAGGGGTTGACCTTGCCAGCGACATTCTGAGCAGCATCTCCAGCGATGTCGCGCAGAAGAACGACAGAGTCGCTCAGGAGTTTTCGGAACTGACCATTGGACAGGATGAGTCTGCCCAGAGTCTTGAGACCATCAAGAGCTTGATCGCCGTGTTGTCGAGCGGTGTCTTTGTCGATGGGGGCGTTGGGCCTGCTAGCATTGCCACCATCTAGATGTTGGGTGTCCCAGATGAATTCTTGGAGCACATTTCCCTCGTTCTTGGACAAGAGAAGATGTTGAGCCTGGCGAATGACATTCTTCAAGTCTGCGACGAGTTCGCGACCTTCTTTAGAAAGCTTCTGGTTGGGTGAGGCCAGTCCCTTGGTTTGAAGGGCGCTGTTCAGGGCAATATCGATCTGCTTGTTGGAGGGAACTTTGCCATTGGAGAAAGCTTGGAAGATGCCATAAAGCTGGAGCTTCTGGTTGATGTCCTTCTCTTTGATGGCGTTGTCCGTAGGACGATTGACTGTCGCCATGATGAGCGGCGATTTGGTAGAAAGCTGTGTGGTACTTTGGTGTCAATAGACGAGGAAGAAACCGCGACCTCACACGCGGCTGTGGGATATTTCTGTTTGGGTTTTGTGGGGTGGATGTATGATGAGGTAGGCGATATGGTGGGTTGGGATGAAGGTAAGGTGAAAAACTGAAAAATCAGGTGAAAAGAGGAAGTGATGTAGTTATGAGGTGTCAGGTGGAGGAGATGGGGTGTTGTATTACCTCACTGGCAATTCACTGGAAATTTAGTGGCACAAGGCGTCACAGCAGCACGCGCACACGTCCTGTTGTTCCAACTTTGGGAAGGATCTAACCATGATCTTGCTCCAAGGACCAGGGATCGGCAGAAACTGTGGCTTGACCTCTGCCAAACGAGACAAGTGCGGTGTCGAGACGGGCTGAAAAGGACAAGCTGCACACCAGCTTGGTCGAAATAATGTGGAGTTGGCATCCGAAAATTAACGTACTAGTGAACGTAAAGGGAGCTATACATGACATCACCAGCACTAGAAACTGAAATTTGTTTGCTTCCAGCGTGACAGGCACTGTTTACACCTTCGAGACTCTCGCGGACTCCATGATCCCCAGACCGGCCCTACACTATCAGTAAGCGAGCGAGAAGGGGCTCAAACGAGCGACCTCAAAAAGAACCTGTCGTGCTTTTGTACCTCCCCGTTTGAGACCAAGGTACTCGAATGCCACGCATTGAGCACGAAATTCTTGCAAGAAGCATGTGTTCAGATGCGTGGCTTCGCAAGTTCATGCAGCACAAGAACTTCACAACTTCACTTGTCACGTCATACTGGCTTGAAGAACCTCCTGTTGGCTCACAAAACATTTCCGCCTTCGAGGTCAAGCCACTTTCATCACAACCAACAACGGTCAAGCCGCTTAGTGCGTGCCACAAATTGACCGCCTAAGGACGCTTTTGTGGGGAGTGGTCGTCATCACTTCCTTAGATCAAGGTTCATCGCGATCAACTGCACCATGGCAACCGCCCACAGCATAAAGAGGATAAGCGGAGGACTGGAAAATATCCCCGTTGCCCAGAGCTTGCCACAGGGATGACGTTCAACGTTAAAGTTGACGAAATCTTGCGAGGCTCGCTAGGCATTCGTTCCCACCACTCAGATCTTAGCTCAGAACGCATCTGCCAGGGCAGATGGCTGTGGCTCGTGGGAGCTGTCGCGTGGCTGAAGCTCCTGGAAGCTTACCTAACAGCCTCACCTGCCTTTCCTAGCGATCCACTGCATCACGCGTCGCGCTCCCCCGCTATCAATTCGGACAAAGCAATATTGGCAGCCTCGTCAATGTAGCACAAACACATTCACTGACATCTGGTCTTCATTGATATGCTTACTAGGCAACTGGCTTTTGATTTCTATATGAGCGCGACCTCTTCATAAACTGAAAATAAACATTCTTACACATGCTTCCTTATGGCAGGTTCCTCAAGATCCAGCGCGCCCAAACGCCCATTCCGTGAGCGTGAGCGAAAGAAACAAATGAGGCTGCAATTCTCCTCTCTTCCGTCTTCATCCCCCGGCAAGGGCAACTACAGCACAGCCGTCCAAGATCGATTGGCTGGTGTGACATATGAAGGCGCCAGAAGTTCACCTCGAGCAGAAGATGAGCCTTCGCCTGATCCGATCGCCCTGTTAAGCCCAGAACCATCATCCCAGGTCCAAGCTGGAAGTGAAAGTAGGATGAGCGAATCGTTTGGATATGCTCTAGAGCTGACCTTGGTCCAGAAACAGCTGAGATGGCTCAGAGCAACACTTTTCCCTCTTCTCCCACTCGACACCGCGTAACGCGCATCCAATTGTCAGACGACGAGGACGAGGATGATCTGATCTCCCCGGCCCAGAAGAGACGGAAAATATCTAACGGGTTGCCTTCTGTCCCTACACCTCAATCAGCTCCACAGCGGCGATCCGGGCGACTGAATCACGGCTCATCCTCTCCTCTAAAGGCTCTTGCATTGGATTCAAGCGAAGATGGAATCGATGAACTACCAAGCTCGTCACCGAGGAGGAGCTCCAGAAGATTGCGACGGAGAGCATCAACGGAGGCAGCGCAGTCGGATGAATCCGAGCCGCCCCAAACAAAGACCTTACCCGACCCTACCTCTCCGAACCAGCCATCTACGTTTTCAGATCTAGGGTCGCCAGAGACGAGTGATGATGATGTGGTCATGGTCACAAAGCCTACACTGAGGAGAAAGTCAAGACTCGATGCGGACGACCCCTTCATCGTGAACAACGACGAACTGCAAAAAGTTTCGGATAGGGAGCGGTCTTCTAGGATGCCAAGGAGAAAACAGAATAGAGGGGATGACTTCATTGTGGATGACGACGAGGTTGAGTATATCTCTTCGGACGATGAAGATAGCAGTGACATGGCGCGCAAAAAGTCCCGTCGACGCTCGTCAACCAACACAACTCCAGCGAAGCACCGGCATCGGACTCAACAAGAGCAGGACGAACTCGAAGACGATATTCAGGATCTGCAAGACTCTGAAGAGGAGACACCGAATACACAAGCACGCACAAGAGGTGGCCCCGTCACCACTCAGAAAGATAAGGCGAGAGAACATTTGGAACTTCTGAAGCGGAGGAGGGCTGGGGAAAGGATCACTCGCATCGCAGACTCCGACGACGACTTCGACGAAGAGCCACGGGGTGCTGATATTGAATTGATTGGAGAGCCAAATTATGATGTCTCGGAGGAGGGCTCAACCGCCAGTGATACCGAACCAGATGTAGTCGAACCGGACATGGAGCATGAAGAGAACGAAGACGATTTTATCGAAGATGACATGCAGGGCAGACTCGGACGACCACATGCGGATATTCCACTCCAGTTCACCTCATTTGCGTCCAAGAAACCGAAGGAATTGTTCATTCATATCCTCGAATGGATGGTGAAGAACAAACTCGCTCCGGCATTCAATCGCGAAGACCCCGTTTACAAACTCGCCTTTTCTCGAGTCGACGACCAAGTCACGGCTCAAGCAGGAAGCAGGCTAATCTCATCGGCCTGGGTTAGCGAGTTCAAACACACAATCCTCGCACGCCCGAACATGAAAGTTGTGGCCCTACCAGGTCTGGACGAGGAGCACATGCGCACTTGTGATGCTTGCAATCGCGTCAACAACCCCGCGCGATACGAGTTCGTCTTCTCAGGAGAGCCATATTACAAAAAGACCTTGGAGCCGGTCGACAACTCAGATGACGATGAAGACGTGGAGAAAAACGATACCGACGACATCACCTACGACGAGGCAGGCCACGTCATTGCCCCAGAAGACACATGCTTCTACCTGGGTCGCTTTTGCGCTGCCAACGCCGAAATGGGCCACAAACTCACGCACTGGAAATACCACCTGAACGAGTCGCTGATGGAGTACCTCGAATGTCAAGGCGTCCTGTCCGCAGACGCAATCATCGCTCGCGAGAAGATGAACAAGAAGAAGCGAGAGAAAGAGGCTGAGAATATCGTCGATAGCATGGACGAGACGGGCGTGATCGATGACTTTTGGAGGAATTTTGAGAACGACTTGAATGACGCGAGGTTGGGAATGGTGGACTATGAAAAGAAAGGGGGTCGGAGCAAGGGGAGGGTTGGTGCTATCCGCACCAAGAGTGGTGGATTGATGCGAGAGTGGGATAAGGATCGGTACAAAACAGTGGTGATTCCATCTGATTCGGAGGGCGAGTGAGGCAATCTCGCTTTTTGGAACTGGCTATGTCTCTGGGATTGGAGCAGGCGATGGAGATTTCTGGATGAGATGTGATTTGGAAAGGTAGTATTGATTTCGGGCTGGGCTGCTGAGATCGGGAGACGACTGTACGTGCTTTGGCCACATGAGTTCGCGCCTCAAGGGATGTCAGGTTGCGGACCTCGAATGTGTGGTCTTCTCCTTTCGGGATCTACTTTCCAACAGATGAGCTTGGTTTGAGATGACGGAGATTTGAGCATGAAGGCACGGGAAAGGCATCTCTGGACATCAACGCCGGCTGGATATCTCGAATTCGACAATCCCAGCTGAACATTGGACAGTCTGAGATGGACAGCATTTAGGGGCTCTGATGTCGCCTTTCAACGGTGATGGGCATCACAAATTAGACCGAAACATGTTCCTTTTCAAGCTTATATTAGTGACAGAGGTGAGATCAACATCCATCTCACACTACTTGGATTCTGTTCTCAGGTGCGAATACAGAAAGCGCCCTTGCTTAGATCCTTTCTCTGCTTCGGGATCTTTTGTGTGTTGTACAATTGATTCTGCCGCGTTTCATCAGGCTTCTCATAGTGATGGTCCCCCGCATGGGAGTATTCCCAACGCAACGGACTGTTTGTGGCGCTGAATCTCCGTCAGCGAACAGATCGAAGGTTTCACTTCCGTGGATCAGGTGTGTCGATGGGCGAAGAAAGGAACGGCCCACTTTCGAGATGTGAGCTCTTGCCCACTCATCTATACCAGTAGCCTTCTCTCCTTCACTCCCTCTTCCTCCTGCCATACAATCCTCTCACAAAGCCGGCTTAGCCTCCCCTTGCCCAGGCTGAATCATACCCTGCGCGCCCTGCTCCATCATGCCTCGCTGCCTCTCCTCCTCAACATACTGCTGCTCCTCGCCCAGCGCCAACGCATACGGAATGCCCAAGAGCAGGATACTCGTCGCAATGACCCAGAGGCCCTTTCCGCCGTAGGTGACCGTGCTGTTTGCCGCGGAGTAAACCGTTGATGTGGCGGAGGAGATGCGTGCGCGGGTTTTCGGAGGGATTATGTCGCGGAGGGCGGTGAGGCGGTCGAGAAGGGATTCGTCCGGGTGGGTGGAGGTTTCGAGGTCGTCGTCGGAGATGGAGGAGTCTATCAGAGGATATAGGTTAGTTGGGGGAGATGATTTGGGGGACATTGGTATTGTTCGGAGAATGAATGCGCAGGCCATGATTGGCATGAACGCGAGGAGTCAGAGCGCGGACTATGGAGCGACGTACCGGTGTCAGTATAATCTTCATCGTCGTCTGCCAGGAGTGCGCCGTCCCCAGTCGTTTCGGGCTTACTGACGAAGTGCTCGTCTTCAAGTTCTTCGAGCCGAACCATCTTGGTTGGGTTATTTGCAGCTGCGTTGATTTCGGCGCGAGGAGGAGATGCTCTGCTAGGCTGCAATCGGATACAGATTGAAGATGAGGGAGAAACGAATGAAAGCTGATAGTACACTTGTCTCCGTGTAGATGAATGACGGATTGAGAGAGTTGGAGCTCATCTCCTCAACCCGAAATTTTGGCCACAAATTTCCGGTGAAGTATACAGACGAGAAACGCACGCCAACTAAGAAGAATATGTACTCATACTAGTAGGTCTTGCTCCTCTTCAATCGCAAGACTCCTCTTTACAATCTAAATTTAGTGACAGGAGACTAGGTGCGAGTGGATGAATAGGTTTGTGGGAGTTGGATGAATCTTAAGTAACTACCTGTCCTTTCTGGCGCTGAATCGAATGCTTGCACAGGACGAGGCATTTTGGGCAGCCTGTTTCTTACCAGCTCAGTGACTCTGGAGCTGCGTTGAAATGCCAGAGTTGCCGCGCGTGTCTGTGATTTCCGGGTGCTATGAGTGACTGCTTCTCACAGTGATCTCGTTCACCTTCGAAAGGAGGTATCCGCCCATTGCCCACTTCATGCTGAGTGGACAAGCGGGCTCTGCTTCCGAACCTCTGCTGGATCAGATGTTAGAGTTGATGATGTCGACGACTGAAGCAGAAAGTCAGCATGATGATCAGATCAAATTGATCCCGCCAGGACAACTCACAAGCTGGCTTCAAGCTGGCTCCGCCGACCAGGAACCCATCAACATCAGGCTGCGTAGCCAAATCTCTGCAGTTCTTCTCGCTAACACTTCCACCATAGATGATTCTGGTGTTCTCCGCAACATCAGATGAGACAGCCTCGCTCAGCCACTTGCGGATTGCTGCATGGACTTCTTGTGCTTGCTCTGTAACGAGATTATATCAGTCGCAGGTACATTCACTTTTAGATATGTTTCAACGCACCGGTCGTCGCAACCTTGCCTGTTCCGATTGCCCAGATTGGTTCGTACGCAATGACCACGTTTGACCAGCCCTCCTTACCAATGCTGTCGTTGACAGCTTTGAGCTGTTTTGTGACCACGTCCGTTGTAACACCCTTCTCCCGCTCCTCGAGACTCTCACCACAGCATAGAATGACACCAATGCCACCACCAAGCGCAGCCTTAGTCTTGCACGCAACCAGGTCGTCGTCTTCGCGGAGTATAGTTCGACGTTCAGAGTGACCGAGCAGAGTCCACGTGATGTTGCTGTCCTTCAGTTGTGCTACCGAGATCTCGCCCGTGAAGGCACCGTTGGGCTTGTCGAAAACGTTCTGGGCTGCAACCTCGATATTCGGAGAGAGGTGCTCTCGAGTGAGGAGAAGGTAAAGGCTGGGAGGCGCGACGACAACTTCGGTATTTGAGTCAAGCTTGGCTGTTGACAGGTTGTGGACGATCTCTTTAACGGACTTGATCGTGCCATTCCTGGCAACGTCGCAATGTCAGTTCTATGGAAGATGGAAGGTAATTAAGCTAACACTGCTGCCACATACATTTTGAAGTTACCACCGACCTGATCACCTGTTAGCTTTCGTCTGCGACGTCTGTCCAGGTCGGAAGACTGGTTTGCTGGGGAGGATAACTTACGAAGAATTTGCGACCCATGTTGGCGGTTGACTGAGTTCCTGCTTTACGTTAATAGGGTTTGGAAGCTGCTTGAGGCGCTGTGTAGTGAGTGGTCCGAGATACAACTGAATTTTGTGCTCGAGAAAATTGAGCAGCACGATGTGTTAGACGAATAAATTCAGGAGCGAGCAGTACGAAAGTCGGACAGCTCGTGGAAAAAGCATCTGCTTCTGTTGACAGCGGGGCATCGCTGCCAATGATCGAAGAGGGGCTGTTGGAGCAAGAGCGACTTGCAACCAAGGGCAGCTCTTCCGAGCGGCAGGATCCGGCATTTTACGCAAGAAGCTCAGAGAAATCATTGTCAAGAAAAGGACTTCCGTTTCATTATCGTCATGTGGTGTGAAAGTGATTCGAGGGCGACCAGATAGCAGCCTTGCACCGAATGCTCGACGGTTAGGAGTGGTCCAAAATAGATAGCTTTAGGGCAACGCATCTCCTTCTAATGAGTTTTCGGGACCGAGAGCGATATACTCATCTTGAATAAAGGTCAGAACACTGCCTAACATGTAGATTGCCAGTAACTGATCGTTGGTGACAAAGGTCTCGAGAGGAAAGGAATTGAAGGAAGGACAACCATGTTCATTGAAGTGCTTCGCAGTAAATGTGGGTCGCCGCATGCAGGCGCAACCAGTCTAAGATATATTTTCTGCCTTCGAGGATGACCACGAATCTGAAGTCCACGATCGCAGAGAGGCTTTCTTTATTGCTTCTCTCTACTCTGGCATCGTAATCCACAGCTGCAATATAATTACACTTAGCGCACCTTCCCCACCTGCGCGATTGTGTCCCGCCCGCTTTCAGTGCTGCTCTTCGAGCGGTAATGGCAGGCAAACGCTCCGACAATCTAGACGGTGCCCCTGCGAAGCGTCAGAAGACTGCCGGCGAGATGGATCCTCGAAACAACCCCTATCTGGCTCATCATTACGAGAATGGCTCCAATGGCTTTCAAAATGGTTATTCGACCCCACCAATCGTCAAAGATGGGCCTCTCTCGAAATTCACAAGACACAAAACGACCTCAGCGCAGGCTCGAGAAGCCGAAGATGGCAAACACAGTCCATTCACAGGCCGATCGCATTCCGATAAATATTTCTCTATCTTGCGCACTCGAAGAGACCTCCCGGTCCACGCTCAGCGAGACGAATTTCTGCAGATGTACCAGAAATCGCAAATCCTGGTCTTCGTCGGTGAGACTGGTTCAGGAAAGACTACACAGATTCCACAATTTGTCATCTTTGATGATTTGCCTCAACAAGAGAAAAAACTGGTTGCTTGCACCCAGCCACGTCGAGTCGCTGCCATGTCGGTTGCAGAACGTGTTGCCAATGAGATGGACGTGAAACTCGGCGAAGAGGTGGGTTACAGCATCAGGTTCGAGGACATGACCAGCCAAAAGACCATACTCAAATACATGACCGACGGCATGCTACTTCGAGAAGCCATGAACGACAACGACCTTACAAGATATTCGACCATCATCCTCGATGAAGCCCACGAGCGTACATTGGCCACTGACGTGCTCATGGGATTGTTGAAAGAGGTTGTACAACGCAGACCAGATCTGAAGTTGATTATCATGTCTGCTACGCTTGACGCTCAAAAATTCCAGCGGTACTTCCATGACGCGCCTCTTCTTGCTGTTCCCGGTCGAACTCACCCTGTCGAGATCTTCTACACTCCCGAGCCAGAACGAGACTACGTCGAGGCGGCGATCCGAACTGTTCTGCAGATTCATGCCACAGAGCCTGAGGGTGACATCTTACTCTTTCTGACTGGTGAAGAGGAGATCGAAGATGCATGTCGCAAGATCTCGCTTGAAACAGACGAAATGATCCGTGAGGCTGACGCAGGCCCTATGAAAGTGTATCCGCTCTACGGAACCCTACCTCCTGCACAGCAACAGCGGATCTTCGAACCAGCACCGCCGCCTCGGAAGCCCGGCGGCAGACCAGGACGCAAATGTATCATTTCCACTAACATCGCCGAGACCTCTCTGACCATTGACGGCATCGTGTATGTGGTTGATCCAGGATTTTCCAAACAAAAGGTATACAACCCGCGCATCCGAGTCGAGTCCCTCCTCGTTTCCCCGATCTCGAAGGCTTCTGCACAACAGCGCGCAGGGCGTGCTGGTCGTACTCGGCCTGGAAAGTGCTTCAGACTCTACACTGAAGGCGCATTCAAGAAGGAGCTGATTGAGCAGACCTACCCAGAAGTCCTCAAATCGAATCTGTCATCCACTGTTTTGGAGCTGAAGAAGCTTGGTATCGACGATCTCGTTCATTTCGACCTGATGGATCCGCCTGCCCCGGAGACGCTGATGCGAGCACTGGAAGAGCTGAACTACCTCGCTTGTCTGGACGATGACGGCAATTTGACTACTATGGGTAGACTTGCCTCTGAGTTTCCCCTGGATCCAGCATTAGCAGTCATGCTCATCTCTTCTCCGGAGTTCTACTGCTCCAACGAGATCCTGAGCTTGACGGCGCTACTGTCGGTCCCGCAAATCTTCGTGCGCCCAGCATCAGCTCGTAAACGCGCCGACGAGATGAAGAACCTCTTCGCTCATCCAGACGGTGATCACCTGACATTGCTAAATGTTTACCATGCTTTCAAAGGGCCAGAAGCGCAAGCCAATTCGAGGCAGTGGTGTCATGACCACTTCTTGAGTCTACGTGCCTTGCAGTCGGCAGATAATGTTCGAATGCAGCTCAAGCGCATCATGGAGCGTGAAGAACTGGAACTTATGTCAACACCATTCGAGGACAAAAAGTATTATGAGAATATTCGACGTGCCCTGGTTTCCGGGTTCTTCATGCAAGTGGCTAAGAAGGAAGCCAATGGCAAGACTTACACGACCGTCAAAGACAACCAAACAGTTCTTTTGCACCCGAGCACGGTTCTTGGCCAAGAGAGCGAGTGGGTTGTCTACAACGAGTTCGTCCTAACAAGCAAAAACTACGTGCGCACAGTCACAAGTGTTCGTGGCGAATGGTTGCTCGATATTGCACCAAACTATTACGACATAGACAGTTTTCCAAAGGGCGAGGTCAAGACCGCTCTTCAAAGACTCGCAGAGCGCGTGGCGCGCCGCCAAAAGATGAAGGGTTCACGATAGCCAAGGGAGGCATGCATATGCGGGTTAGACACTTGCCTTAACTGGCGATATGTCCTGCACTTCCGAGGATTGGGGCGGTGCTTAGCTCGTCCTCTAGGTATCACCCAATCACGGATTAGGTCTTCAGAGGGAAGTAGACGATAGAGTCATTATTGCATGCAGCGATGCTAAATGCTTGGTTCGGGAGAGGGTCCAACCTTGTCGAGTCGGACATTTTTTAAGCGGTGAAGGGGATGTCCTGCAGCACTGCATGTCAGCATCGAACCACGTGGCGGCTCCACCATACGAGCCTGCAGCAACCCAGATATCCTAGCTCGAGTATTGAGAAAAGTTTCACCGCACAGGCGCGCTTGCTTGCGCCGCATGCTCGAAGGAACTTGCAATTCACTACATGCCTCAGGCAAGCACCGAACCACCATTATCAAGCTGTTGAGAATGGTACGCAACCAGAAAGAGCAAACATAGCAGATCGTAATGCACGTTGGTGGCAGGTGAACATTCCGCGCTGACAAACAAGCCAAGGCGAAGTTGCTAAGTCATCTCGCTGATTGCTGTCTTCAAAATGTCTCATTGTTCTTTCTCTTCATCCCACTCCCCACCTTCCAAGTGTGGTCTATCGTGCCTACCCCGTAAGGCGATTTGCAAGAGCTAATCCCCGTCCCTGTCAAGTTCGCAGCGGTCTAAAGAGCCTTTGATCTAAACATGACTCCAACTTCTTACTTCTTCTCAAACCCCTGTACTCAGCCTCACCAATTTGTTCTCGCTAGTTCGGATACACACCCAGTCGGCATGTCTCGCCGAACAACGACTGCCCGGGTTCAGGAGACCTTGCCCCAATACTCTGGTGTCATACCTCCCGAAGTACATGCTTCCTGAAGGCCCTATGTGCTTTGCTTTGACACGGTGAGATGAGCCACTGTGCGCCTATTCCCGCTCGGCCATCAGTTCCAGGAACGGTGCATCGTGGCAGTGCCTCCTGGAAATATGTTTGCGGTGTCTCCTTCGACCCAATAGCTCGCGGAGGCGTAAACCATATGCTTGTTAGCTGCTTTTCTTCGGCAGTGTTCCTTGCATGCTAATGATTAACTCAGCAGTTTTCATGGCTTTGCCCCAAAGTTCTGTCACCTTTATGCTCATCAGTTCATGTTTTCTTGCTCCTGCTGTACTTCGAGCTTGATATCGGCTGTCAATGCCCTCTTGTTGTATAGTTCACCCAGCAAACGGTCTTTCTCGATCTTCACCACTGTTTTAATGCGAACCAAGTTTACCTCTTGTTGAGAGAGCCGATAGAACAAAGGCTCTAGTTACCATCCATCCTCCCCTCTCCCCTTTTCACATGGTCATGTCGCACGACAGACGGCAAGAGACCTTCGATGACTCCGACTACGTGTCATGTCCTTCTGGTGGGAGCTGGTGGAAGTGCGAGGACGTGAATTACCCAACATTCATAGGATGTTGTTCAAGCAACCCATGCTCTGGAAGAATGTGCCCGGAAGAAGATCTACATCCTATGGGCTTTGGTTCCGTCACAACTCCAGAACCGGATTATCCCAATCACAGTTGTCCGAACGGTGGACTTTGGTACACTTGCGCAGCCAATTCTGTCCCATTCCAGGGTTGTTGCGTCAGCAATCCTTGCAATGGGCAGGGGTGTCCGTCGGTTGACTTGCGAGCTGCTGCTGTTCATACAGTGGTCGTGGCAGGATCGTCAACCTTCACCGTGCCTTCCTCGGTTGCAACATCAAGCCCAACTACCTTGACTACGGCAACAGATACTACGACCACACCTGACCCGACAAGTCAGAGCTCAACATTGGACTCTTCTCATTCGTCGTCCAAATCAATCGATACTGCCGCGATTGCTGGTGGAGCTGCAGCCGTTGCGGTTGTCTCGACGGTCATAGTAGCACTGGTGGTATGTTGGTTGGTTCGAAGGCGAAGGACGAAACAAGCCGCGCAGGACTTTCTGCAATCGGAATTACCACCGCAAGATTCAAAGCCGATCTACAAGCACCCATTTAGCGCAAGTAAGTATTTCAGACCTGCTTTAAAGTATCTTCTGCCAACGAATACTCCAGTCATGACACCCCTACCACGTTACAGCCGACGGACGCCGTCTTTCGCATACCCGTCGGGTCCAAACTCGCCTGCCCCAACATACCAGTCGACCTACGTCACTCATCCTCCTCATACGGAACCTCAAGAAGTCATGGGATTCGGCCTGTCAGAGGATGAATTCAATCGTCGGACCAGGTCAAGATCACCAGCGAACCTACTGATTAATGGACCTATCGAGCTTGCTACTCAACGTTTCTCTACCAATAGCCCTGATGCCGAAGCAAAGAGCCCCCTCCTCGAGGCCAGCCCAAAGCAGAAGCCGAAGCCTAATACTAGAGCGAAAAGAGAAGACAAGCGTCAGAGACAGTCACGATTGCGAAGTCGTCCGGCCATGGGTGATTTACGCGCAGAGGTGTCGAGAAGTCCCTCAAGGGAACCAGCGAGAGGGTCTGAACCGAATGGCTAAGCACAGCCACGAGGGGACCTCATGTCCACTCGTACACATCTCGAATACACAATACTGATGGACATGGATTACTCTGCTTGCCGCTTATCGCAGCAATTTGACCGATAATAGTTCACAGCAAAGCTGTGCCGATCCGATGCCACGGCAAACCACGCTTCGAGGCATCTGCAGAGAACAAGGATGGGACTTCAGGTCGGAGTAGCAGATGAATTCACCTTCGATTGTGCGCCACCAGGGTGTGGCTGTAGGAAGAGATAGATGGTTTGGGATAATGAATATTGGTTCCGACTTGCTAGATCACCGAGTAAGATCTCGCGATGAGATCGTTTATGTACAGAAACAAGAAGATCTGTCAATTGTGGCCATGGAAAGGAAACGGTGTAAGCGATACGAGGTACAGCTACACTTATCAGCAGCACAAAAGTACATGGATTGGCACTTATATTACCTAAGCCTGTGCGAGCAGGGTCGCCTGAGCAGTCGTTCGAGGCCCTGAGCTCAACGGAGACTTTCCGGTCGAGTCCAATGTCAGTACAATTTGGATTTCAGCGTGTCTCGAATAGCAATGGAATGCAAGTCCAATCTCCACGTTTCCTTTGCGGGAGGGATGAATCTTGTTCTAGACCGGCAAAGGTATGGTCGATCATTGGATGATCGAACCGTGCCCAGGTAGCCATACCGCAGGTGCTAGCGCTTTTGACCTTACCAGCTCTTCAGCCTTGCATCTCCCCCTTTTGTTCAAGCCTCCACGACCGCGCTCACCAGTATCTCCATTGCTCATATATCCAATGACATCCAGAAGTTTGGGAGCTTGTCAAACGAGAACATCTTCGCAAAGTGGGGAGGTCGCGTAGCTGCAGAATCGTGCCGCCGAGGAGTCCTTGCGCTTCAGAGAATAACGCTCGACGGCCTTGCTGCAGCGCCAGACTGTGTTCGAATGCTGACGCGCATACTGGTCGCTGATAAGCTTGCAATTGCTAGGACTTTGATCGTGTAGGAGGAGAATCGCTTGCGTATGGGGAACCAGGGAAGATCACACCCTGCCGACGGCGCCAAACTCGGCGATTGTGAAGTAGCCGAACGGAATGCGAGGCTCAAGTCACTGTGGGCATGGCGAGACAGTCAAACATCCATAGGCGCGATCTCTGGCAAATCCAGGGTACCCGTGAACATCAAGTTGAAGGAAAGCCTCGTCCGCTTTTGGACTTCATCTAATTGGTCACATTAGTTCTTGGCGGTGTTTATGTCAGCGATATTTTTCTTCGACTCATTTTCAAGGACTGTGAAAGCAAGCAGGAGATATAACACCAAGCACATCCCGACTCTGTCTATGTTGCGATGCGCAATATCATCCGCATCAGGTTCCCTTTCTCTAACATCGGCTTCGATCCGCCGCGCAGTACCAAGATTCTCAGCTCCGTTGCACCATAGACTTGGCTCGCGTGCGGTCACCTACACCTACAAGCCTTTCGCACTCCGGGACTACGATGCTGTGCAAATTGCCGAAAATATGGAGAAACGACGGTATCCGCCTGGAAAAGCGGGGTTTGAGAAGAGGCGTAAGGATGAGCAATCACGGCCTCGTGTGACGGAGGGCAGCCCAGATCAAGTTCTAGACATCGAGGCAACGACCTTGCTTGAGCGCTTACGCAATGAGAAAGGCACAGACGCACGAGACAAGGACACCGACGATCTAAAGTCATCGTCCGCTCAAACGGAAAAGCCCGAAGCAGGCACAGAGCTCCAACTTGAGATCCAGGAACTGTCATCGACAGGCGATGGTCTAGCCTACAGCCCCGACAAAGACCATGATCTCGTCTTCGTCGTTCCCTTTTCTGTGCCAGGCGACAAAGTCCTTGCGAAGACCGATCCGCAGAAACCCGACAGTCACCAGTGGATGAAGGTCGACTTCGTGAAACTGCTCTCTCCTTCGCCTAGCAGGGACGGTGTCACGCCGCAATGTCGCTATTTCGGAACTTGCTCTGGCTGTCAACTTCAGATGCTTCCATATCAGGAGCAACTCGCACACAAGAAGACCATTATTGAGAAAGCATTCAAACATTTCTCAAATCTGGATCCGAGTCTCATACCGCCTGTCGAAGAAACAATCGGATCGCCGCTTCAATATGGGTACAGAACTAAAATCACACCACACTACGATGGAACCCATAAATCGCGTCCTTGGAAAGAGGGAGACCAGCCTCCACCATTTGGCTTCACAAAGAAGAATGTGTCGAAGATCCTGGATATCGAGCAATGTCCAATCGCAACAGATATTCTGAATGAAGGGCTCAAGATTGAGAGGAAGAACGTGGCAGATACGTTCTGGAAGAAATCCACCGGCGCGACTGTGCTACTGAGAGAAAGCACGAAGAGGGAGGTCTTGTCTTCATCGCAAGCCACCAAAGCACGGACGTTGTCCAACTCGAAAGACACAGCCACGAACGGAGCCGCCCTGGCCCAAGACCTCTCTCGCCTCCCTCTAGAATATCCTGGTTCACCAACATCAACATCCGTGTCCTTCTCCAAACCTTCCGTTCCTGAAATAACATACACCTATCCTTCCTTCCAAGACACAAAAACCTACACTTCCGACCACAAAGCCTTCACGACGGAACATATCGGACCCTACACCTACACCACGCTCGCAAACTCCTTCTTTCAGAACAACAATTCTATCCTCCCCACCTTCCTGTCCTACATCCGCGATCAGATCCTGCCTAAAACCCCCGCCATCTCAGCAACCGGCGAGACCTACACCCCCAAGATCAAATATCTCCTCGATGCGTACTGCGGCTCCGGACTCTTCAGCATTGCCCTCGCCAGCGAGTTTTCCTCCGTGCTCGGCATCGACATCGACGCCCTAGGCATCCAATGCGCGCGCGAGAACGCCACGATCAATAATCCTCAGAAGGCCAACGGGCAGAGTAACCTCGGTTTCATCGCCGCCGATGCAACCGCCATCTTTGAGGACGTGCCTTACCCGGCCGATCAGACGCTGTGTATCATCGACCCACCACGGAAGGGCGCGAGTCCCGATTTCTTGAAGCAGCTGTGCGCATATGGACCCAAGAGGGTCGTGTACGTTAGCTGCAATGTGCATACCCAGGCGCGGGATGTGGGGATGCTGGTTGCCGGGCTAGGTGGGAAAGAGCACAAGAGTTGGAGGTACAGCATTGAGAAGGTGGGTGGGTTTGATTTCTTTCCCCAGACGGGGCACGTTGAAGGGGTGTGTTTTCTGAATCGCGTCGAGGAGCAGTGACGCAGTTGTCCAAGTGAGGAGACTGGCGCTTGAGACCTCAAGAAGGACGCTTTGAACAGTGCATCGACGCAGACTTCGGCGCTTCTTCGCCAGGAGGACCGCCTGCGGCCCCCCGCGATCATGTATAAACACACATTATTCATTGAACTATCTTCTTCCTTTAGCTATCTTTGACGGCGGAATCAGTTGTGCTTGCAACAGGGCCACGGGAGAGTCTGAGACCACGGTCGACCTTGCCGGTCGAGTCCACGCTCTGCGTCCTTCTCTAGCCGCAAACCTCCTTTGCAGATAGCCGACAAGGTTGGAGCAGATTCCCCATTCGCCTCCAACTAGGTCGTCGATGTTTCAACACTGCACACGATATCTCCAAAGAAGATATAACCATCGAACCCATGGCAGCGCCACCACGTCAGGCAGACTCTAGCAGTACAGCCACAATCTAAACCGTATCGGACGCCAGCGAGGACCCAAATGCCAATCAAGATGATCCCACAGCGGCTATAGATACGATTTTTCTGATCTTTCCGGAATAGGGATCTTGCCGAAAGCCTGGAACAGACTCATTCCCTGAACGTGAAGAACCAATCTCCCCCGTACAGCATCAATAAACCCATCTACGAAACCAGTCAGTTCGCTGCTGTAACTATGGTAAACCTCTAACGACTTCTCGTCCGTGGAGAAATCTCTTCGTAGCCCACTGATGCAAGTGCTTGAAGTTCCGACATGTATGCACCCGATCAGTAACTACGAAGCCACCTGCTCCAGGATACCATCTGGTTGGAATGGGCGTGAGATCTCCGGAGCACTCAAGGCTTTGTCGGATTTGATCTATGCAATGATCTACATCATTGTAAGTAAGGAGCTTGCGAGAGAAAGAGCAGAAGGATCTCGGACCTAAATGTAAACGCCCGTATCCGTGAGTCGATTTGAGATCATTTGCATAGTAATCGTAATCCAGGTGCTTCCGCAGCGTGTTCTGTATCACCTTAGTCGTCAAAAGATCGAGATATCAGGTGAAAGCTGACTAACCAGACAATGAAGCTGATGTAAAACGTCGATTCTATATTCTGTTAATCAGTTCAACTCCTATTTCCATGAACTTGCTTACCCGACAATATATTGACTCAGGTCCAACTCAAACTGCCGATATTTGTCGCCAAATAGACTGTGGGCTTCTTGTTGAGTAACGTAGAAGTATCTCTCTGACAAAGAATCATATCAATATGCCTTTTTTGATGGAAGCAGATTGACAACATACCCCCGATCAACTCATCCCATGCCTCATCAATATCCGGGCTTGGATTTCCGGTATATTTGTTCTCAGGATCGATTACATCTTGGTAAGCCGTGCCATTCGGATGGAATTTTGGTGTTCCAGAGAACTTCATCTGCACTACTTCGATTTGGGGACGATCTGCCATTGCTGTAAGGCGCGTAGTCAGCGGCAAGAATAACGACATCTCTCAAAGAACAAACGCACTCATCTCGGTACGGAATCCTGTCTCATAGGTGTCTGTGTTTGGGGGACAAACGTTACTTCGACCCCAACCGCGAACTGCCATCAGTGTAGAGAGCGAGGCAAAGCCGAATGTTAAGATGATCCAAGGGACTGGAGACGCAAGATACGACCACCGAGCTTTCTGCAGTATCGAAAGGTCCGGTAGCTGGCCGGTTTCTTCATCTTCATCCGTTGTTTCCTTGAGCCGACCATATACTGAGACGGTTCGATCTGTAAGTGAGAACATCATGTGTTTTCGATATAGCAGAGACCAGTGGCAGGATTGCCAGGAAACCAAAGACACAGACACTTTTACCAAGGTGACGACACGCATACCCCAGTCAGAAGATCTCGTCATTGAAAGCAATCGTAACCGCCCAGGGTGCATGAGAATATCATGGAGCCAATCATCAGTTGATAATGCTTTCCGACAAGGAAGACCAGGAGTGAAAAGATTGGGAAATCACATGAGTAGGTGGAAGGTGGTCAGATGCTAGCCTAAATCTTCCCTAGTAGAAAGCGCTACAACCAGTGGTTCACCACAGAAGCACGCATTTACAGCAGATCTTGTATCGGTCTTACAGTCTGCAAGTCCATGATATCATACACCCCCATCAGTTCACGCTGTCGCTCTTGAAAAGGTAACATGTCCGTGACATTGGCCGATGGATCGTCGGTGTCGTTCCTTAACTCTACCCAAATGAGAAAGTCGATCATTCCAACGTGTTCACAACGATCACTGCAACTCCACGAGCATTAACTTCGCCTGCACCGTCAATCGTCATCGCGAGGCAATGGTGTTAAGGATCGATGGATGCTTAGGGAGATCTACATTTGCCAGAATGATCGACTGATGGCTATGATGAAATGCTGAGTTGAATTACAGCTCATGGGAAAACTAAGAGGGGAGCCAGTTGTTTTCAGACGTCACAGTATAGCTAGCGAGGTCTTGAAAAGCTGTATAAGAGGCTCGATGCTGACCTCTTTTTCTCCGTGAAGAGAAATCAGCTCAGCAGCATCAATCACTTTGTCTCTGTCAACCACCAGAACACCTAACCCACCTTTCTTCATCATGCAATTCAAATCTGTCCTGTTGGCGGCAGCCATGGCAGCCTTCTGCACATTCGAAGTAGCTGCAAAGCCAGCTGGAAACACGCTTCATCTTAGGGAGATCGATGACCTGGTCGCTCGTTTTGCGGCACCCGAGCCTCAATTCTGTGACGGCAATCCCGAGTGTTGCGCCGGTTGCTGCCCGTCAACTCAATGCCACATTATCAAACGTGCCAAGGTGCTGCAATTGTTGAAGGACATTGAAGCTTAAGGTACGTTGGGGCCTTTCGAAACTCTTAACATTGCGAAATTAGATATACTGACCTGGGACAGCACAGTCGAGGCGTATGACCTCAGAGATCGGAGGTAGAGCGGATGTTGTGAACACTCCTTAGGTTTCGGGCATCTGAAGAGAGAGACAAACAGGTCCCACGGGATTCGGTCTGGGCGAGCAGTATTAGTGATCAATTGATTGATTCCAATTTACGATGTCCACAGTTCCAGAGCTCGCTATTCCATTCGCATATCAGACACATGATGCACAATCGTGAAGAAACTCTCCTAAGTCTGAGCTTATCGAGATGAGATTCTGACGATTGAGCCGAGTGACACCAACGACGTGTCAATTGAGTAAGCATTTAAGCATTGCAGATTGGCGCTGATTCTTATTATCAAGCTTTCGAACTATTTATGTGTAGGGCTAAACTTCTCTTATGATAGACTGCGGCTTATCATTAGTGCTGAGCGAGGGGGCCATGTAGTGCTTGTCCAATCAGGTGTGTCTGAACTTTGCCATTTTAGGAAATTAATTGACTCCTCTTTCACTGACTTCCTCTTTGAGCAATTCTTCAACCTCGAGCAACTGGAGCGTGTGGCGGTGGGATGACGGACTCGCCCAAGCGGGTTTACTGTGACGGATAATCCGCTGTCATTCCGTGCGTGTGTTGATCAAAATCCCCAAGCCAAGAAGTACTACTGCTTTGGTTCCCTTGATGGAAATCCTGTCGATAACTTTTGTTCACACTTGACGTCGGGTCAAGTAGATTAATCGAGGCAAAATGGGCGAAGGCTCTTTGTTGCGCGGAGGAGCTACGTTGGTCTGCATTATTGCCTTGATAATCGGGTTGAAACCTCTCATCGCTGAATACAGTCTTTCAACTCTCGGTTTACCGTCAGGCGATGGCCTACCGAACATCACCTTCTGCAATGACAACCATCCCTACACGACCGAAATCTTATCCTTGAACCCCCTTATGATCTATATAAGTGGCTTTCTGAGAGAAGGCGAGGCAGAGTATCTCGTCAAACTTGGGTGCGCTTGGTCCAATTACACGCACCGGCAGCATTGCGCGTGTTTGCTAACGAATCTAAAACCCTATAGGAACAATTCATACGACGGCGAGCTTTTCGTTGGAGAACCACTCAAAGACATGAAATCGCCACAGTCAGGGCAACTTCCAAAGTCTGATCCTGTCGTTAAATGTGTTGGCTCTCGCGCAATGCGTTTCTTGGGCTCGCTTGACCACGACGACTTCGAAACTCCATGGCTCGCAAAGTACAATCCATCCCAGAAAGTTCAACCGCATTGGGATCCGCCAGTGGAGGCCATGGTGGGTGATCACGGGCAAAATTACAATTGGTTAACAAGCTTTTTCGTATATCTCGAGTACAGCGGCACAGGCGGCGAGACTTACTTCCCCAAAGTAAAAGCTTTGCCATCAAAAGCGTTTGCAGAGGATGAGCGGTTTTCCTCTACTGACACAGATATGGGCATCGCAATCAGACCAATTCCGAAGAACGCCATTTTCTGGGTCAATCTGTTTCCTAATGGAACAAGAGATGATCGGACAGTTCACGCTGGAGTTACACTCGAAGGCGGAAGTAAAATTGGGATGAATATCTGGGCGAAGCAGTACAACTGGCCTGTGTGATTTCTTTTCTTTCGTTCACCAACAGTGACCCAGAAGAAAATTTCATTTTGCATGACCGGTATCAATCTAAGATACCGCGTCTCCGAAGTTCTGCAATGGCATGGCTACATGACAATTGGTACCACAAGCTGCTCAATCGGCACCGAAAACCAACTCATGAAAACGGACTGTTATCTAAGCAACCATTGTCAATTCTTATCGTTCGACCGTCCGACTTCAGGTGACGTAGGTATACTGTAGGTAATTTTTCCTGCTCGTCAAAACCTGTCTTTGCGATTCTCTCTATCAAATCGAGATCTCAAGACAAAGCATTTATGATACCGGTGACGTCTCCCTAGATCGCAGGATGCATTAGTTTACTAGTATTGTCACATGCGCATGCGGTGGGATTTTAGTGAGCTGTCAAAGGATTTTGGGATCGGCGCTGAGGTCCCTCCCCTTGGTGCATGCTCCGTGGTGTTGATATGCGCCATTACAAGATAGGCAGGCGTCAGCATAGATGTCAGCCACACTATCAATAAATGACGTTGACTGTGCACAAGCAGTCCAGCACGAATAAGAGCAGAATGTGACGTATTTTGAGTCGTCATGGATACACCACGTGAACAAGGGAGTGTAGACTGCAAA
This sequence comes from Cladophialophora chaetospira, assembly GCA_030247875.1. Taxonomy (NCBI): domain Eukaryota; kingdom Fungi; phylum Ascomycota; class Eurotiomycetes; order Chaetothyriales; family Herpotrichiellaceae; genus Cladophialophora; species Cladophialophora chaetospira. Next base: position 182,668 of record JAPDRK010000024.1, read on the forward strand.
AAGGGGAATCACAGAATCGGTCGATTGTAGCATATTCGCATGCCGGCAATACAGCCTCCATTCTCCCTCTCACAATCCGCATGTTAGAACCATCACAACAGATGTCTCTCAGAGGTTACTACCGCCTCGCTGATCGCGATGAATCCGATGAAGCAACCAAATCCCTCCCAAGCAGCACCTCTGTAGCACGCAGAGGCAGCATATTGATCATTGTGCTCTCCGGACTCACGTGTGCCCTGGCTGTAGCATTAACCTGGGCGCTCCTCGCCGTGCAAAATGGTCGCTGGCCAGCAAAGTCTTGGTCCAACTCGGTTAGTACGCACGAAATCGTACCACCAAGTATGTCTCTGGCTATTCCTCAGATGAAATGCGGCATCTAACAGAGAAATTTATAGTCCCGGTATTGACCCAAGTCTTTCACAAAGACGAAGCATTCGAGTCTAGCAGCCCTGCGGCAGACGAATTGTGGGACCATCTTCTTCCCAGTGAGTTCCAGATGAGATCGTAGGCAAACAAAGGCTGACGAACATGAAATCTCCAGTCGGCCAAGGCTATATTCGGCTGCCAAATCCACGACAATTTCATATGCCTCCGAGCCGCAAGGTCGAGAATGATACCAATGACGCAGAAATGTATGCTTTATCAGTCTCGCACCAGCTGCATTGTCTCGTACGTTAGTATCGGTTCCAGTGTTTTCCAGATTTGCGCCGCTGAAAATGTGAACAGGCAATCTTGAGACACGTATTAGTTTCGTACGAGTTGAGTCGTGAGTCGCAGTTGGTGCAAAGTCATCACACTCATCATTGCTTGAATTATTGTGAGTTTTCGATCTGGAATCACGTCAAATGATTACGTTAATCTGTTCTTCAGTGAGACAAGCACTCATGTGCAACGCAGACACCACGCTAGAGTGGAGTACTCTCCAGGAGAATGAAGCTGGAGTGCCAGCTGTGCATTCTTTCACTGGGAACGGTATACCTCATCAATGCAAAGATTGGAATGCAATTGAAGAGTTCATGATTCAGCATCGGGCATCGGATATAAACAGCCTTTTGATAGCGTAGTCCTTACGAGAAATAGCGTCAAAACCTTGGAACGCCTCGGACGCCATGTCGGCCAGACATGCTCCCCTTTCATTGATGTGCGGCACGAGGATTATTTAACTTGAAGTAGAGTGAATTTTGGTGCATGTGAGCATCTACCCGGCCAGGCTGAAGTAGCGTACCTCCAAGAGCCGCATCGTGCGAAATCCGTGACGCAGAGGGCATTTCTAGCAGTATTGATGTCTAGCCACAAAGATTCACAACTTGAAATTTGGAGTTACGGGAGCTTGACTTTAGTAGCTTGTGAGTTGGGGTCGGTCAAACAGGCGATTTCTTTGGTCTCTTTTACCAGATTTGTTCAGTGAAGAAAGAAGAGCCGATTGAGACTGTTTTATTTATTTGTTTGATGTCTTCGGAAGGGGCAAGGTTGAACAAGATCTCGAAGCACTCTCCAGGAACCGAGGACACCTTAGTACTCTCCAGCTCTTTGCATAGGATTAATCGACTACGGCGTCAAAAAGTGTCTAAAGTCGACACGCCTTCTCGCCATGAGATGAAGCTGTTCTTCATTGCTGGTTGGAATATTCGTCGTTGTTCGGAATCAATTCACGGAAGTCCGGAACGCCAACTTGTGGGCAAGAGTATGAGCGCTCAAAGATAGCCATGCCTGCTACTGATGTGTAAGGATTGCCACCCGGTCGTCAATACACGTTTTCGATCTTCATCCCGGTCGTCACGCAAGTATGTCGTCTTCAGGTGGGTTGAACACTTGCAACTCATGTTGCCGCTTCTGGAGCGTCTAGGAATACAATGGTCATCTCCTTCAATCTGAGGAGCATGCGTCCACCAGTCCATCTGACCCTGACCATTTGCAAACGGTTTCATAGTGCCACCGCTCATAATTTCGGTTTGCCGGCATCATCTAGGCTCTTCTTGGGCTGCAGTCGAACATTGAGCTTATTATGCTCCACTACATCATATATCACTTTTCCGTTGGTGGATGTTATCTCTCCTCGAACTAGCACTGCTGTCTGGCCTATCGCAACAACCTTGCATCGTACGTGAACTGTGGTGTCTGCCATTGTCGGGTTAACAACCAACACAAAGGCTAGAAAGGGTGGACGCACTTGCCGGTACCGCACGAATGCATGTGAGAGTGATGGTCCGAGTAACTCCACCTACCCATCTTCAAAAGGTTCACAGTTAGTACATTTTGCCTGCAAATTGTAGGCGGTTTTCATAAGCATGGACTTAAACTTACTCCCAGTAACCTGGTGCAGAGTTTGGCGAGATGGCAAGTGAAGTGCACTGATCTGCAGAGACAGAGGGTCAGCATCACGAGAAGCATTCAGATTCACATAAGAGGGGACCGACCTAAGATCAATGCCGCTGCGCCGCCATGGAGAGAGTCTAAAACAATCCGAAACCGTACCGTCAGCTTTGAAAGGATCTATGGCCATGGAGAAGGCGTTCTCCTGGGTTAATGGAACATACTGCCAACATGTTGGTATTCAGGACCGAGAAAGAGGCTGAAAACAACGGTATTATCTGGCTCGACTCTTTCCAGTTTCAATGAGTCCATGAGCTTTTTCTCATACCCCTATTACTTGCATTCAGCGACAGTCCATCATTGTCCTCGGCCGCTGCCAGTGAGACCATCTCGGACATACCTGGAAGTCGCGCTCTTTCATTCTCTGGCGATAGCTATAGCAGAGATCGTTAACCGCCGCCATCTAGATCAGCATTGACAAGTCCAAGCCACTGACACTTTCATGAGTCCTTTCACGGCCTCGGCTGCATCGTGACCTGTTTTCGCTTCCCTTCCCATGTTGTGTTGCTGGGGTACTAGTAAGTAATAATGATGGCTAGAAAGAATTCTCTGGCCGTCAAGGACTTATCTTTGAGGATGCGATAACGCAAAGTGAAGACGATGCTGCGGTCCCAGAAGCTTGAGCTACGTTCTTCCGTGTACCAGAGAAGACCTTCGGCTAGGGCGCACGACGTTGAAGCCAAGATCGTCTGGTGAGAGTTTAGTCCTGCACCTGGTCTCTGCCGGTCCCGGCAACAACGGCCCAGCGGACATGAAGGCCAGGGTTCGGAATAATAACGGAATCAGCATCCACAATTTTTCCGAGCTGAACGTCGACCATACATCCGAGGTTTGACTCCCCTCAGGATAGCCGAAAAAGCGGAGAGTCCAAGGCCACCGACCGATCGGCCCGAGGAAGGAGCTAGACAATGCCAAAGATCTGGATGCATGCGTCGAACAGTCGAGGGGCTGGTATGGACATTTTGCTTGACGTGCATGCGATAAGTTCTCGACCCACAACACAACATTCTGCATGTTCATGCTTTTATCCCCTTACCATTGAGCCTCGAACACGCATTCACCTGGCCGTCAATTGAGTCGTGACGCAACCAGACCATCTCTTCTATTACATCTGGCCTTAAAATCACGCCCAAAATGAGCTCCAAGCGTAAGTCGTCAATTGAGGAGTTCTCAGAGGGATTCAGCTTACGGAGCTCAAACATGTAGAAAAGATCCGAACGGCGATAACCGATCTCTTTGGCGTGAAGCATCCCGTCATGCTGGCTGGCATGGGCGTTGCTGCTGGACCGAAGCTTGCTGCTGCGGTCACCAATGCAGGAGGAATTGGCGTCATCGGAGGCCATGGATACAATCCAGAAGGTCTCCGGCAACAGATCCAGGAGCTGAAGTCCTACTTGATTGACAAGGACGCACCGTTCGGTGTAGACCTTCTCATTCCTCAGGTGGGAGGTAATGCGAGAAAGACAAAGTAAGCCCGAGACGCCTTCGTCACATCGTCAATTTAGAGTTGGTGTTGGCTGACTGGCTTGCCTCAAGCTATGATTATTCCAAGGGCAAGTTGATGGAATTGATCGATGTCATTGTCGAAATGAAGACGCGTGTTTTCGTGTCTGCGATCGGAATTCCTCCGAAAGCGGCGGTAGATCGCTTACATGCGAATGGGATTCTGTACATGAATATGATCGGTCACCCCAAGCATGTTCAAAAGTGTATCGACAATGATGTGGACATTGTCTGCGCTCAGGGTGGTGAAGCTGGGGGCCATACCGGCGATGTTCCGTTTTCGATCCTGATCCCCGCCGTGGCGAAGCTAGCCAGAGGACAGAAGAGCAAGTTCACAGGCCTTGATGTTCAGGTCGTTGCTGCAGGTGGTGTTTCGGGAGGCGAAAGTCTGGCTGCGGCGTTGATGCTGGGCGCGGCTGCCGTCTGGGTCGGAACTCGCTTCATCGTCGCTGAGGAGGCTGGTGCTTCGAAAGCGCACCAAGACGCAGTCATTGGGGCGTCGATGGACGATACCATCAGGACTATTATTTTTTCGGTATGTTCTCGTACTGATCGGGCATTTCAGCGTGCGTTTCGCTAATCAGAAACCCCTCCTTCCAGGGACGGCCCTTGCGCGTTCGCAAGACCCCTTACATCTTGAATTGGGAAGAGAAACGTCAGGATGAGATCAAGGATCTTACTGGCCGGGGCATTCTGCCGGTTGTACATGATGCGGAAGCTCATGAGGACGATGAGGAGATTATGGACAATATGCACCCATATCTTATGGGCGTGGTGGCTGGATTGGTAAACAAAAGAAGTACTGCCCGGGAGATTGTGGATGAGATAGTGGATGGAGCTGCTGAGCGACTGCGTGCAGGGAGTATCAGCCTTGTAGGTGAGTCCAAGTTATAAGAAGAGCAACATGATAGAAGATTCCGACGAATGCCAGAGCTGTTCAAGAATGATGATGTCGTGGTTATGAATGTGATATCTCGGAAAAAGCACGTCGATTTTCCTACACTGGCAAACGAGTTACCTGTGGCATACATCGTGCGACAATCTAGCCATGACCAATTGACGGAACAGAAGATCAAGGAATACGTGAAAGGCAAGGTGGCAAAACACAAGAGACTAGAAGGCGGTGTTTTCTTTATGGACAGCATTCCAAAATCACCTACTGAAAAGATCTTGAAGGGCCTCCCGCGGGAGAAAGCCAGGGAGGACGTGAAAGCCCGTAGGGCGCATCTATGAGCTTAAGCATGCTCCTTTATACCAATAATCACACACAGATTATATAGACAGAGTTCAGAACGGTTTGATCGATGGAAAAGATAATTGAATAAACTGGACGAAGGTCTCTGAACACATTATGGGCGCCATACGCGCCAGACATCAAGGCTGGACGCACAAGGGGCGCGCGCGTATACCAGAGTCACGTGCACTGATCAGACGTCGTAATTGTGAAGGGCTCTGCGGCCAAGGCCCCTGATTTGTAATCTGAAGCAAGTACATTTCTTCGATATCATCAGAGTACGCTCGTTTGTAACGTAATTCAAAGGCTGATTTCTGAATAGCGACTTGCAGAATCGCAAACTTGCAGCCTTGTTAGCTGCTCCCATCTAGTAGCTCTATGCTTGACCACTTTGTCTAGGTCGCCATCAGTCGTCGCAGGATGCGCACTACTTTACTAGTTTCTAGAAGCCTGTCTCGATCCTCTCCCGACACCACCCAATGTAATTGTGCTGGACTCTCTAAGCAGCCACAGCATAGCACGTCCCTCCAAGAGCTTCCATGGATATGCCAGAAGAGCTAGAACTTAGGCAGCGGACCAGCACGCAGGACGACCAAGAACCCGTCCACGACGAAACAACAGCCGGACGCTCTCTACTTCCAACAGACCGCGGCGTGAGCGCTTGGTTGGTTCTACTTGGAGCATTTATGCTCGAGGGTCTTGTGTGGGGCTTCGTTTACTCTTACGGAATTTTTCAGGAGTTTTACAGCAGGCCGCAAGAGTTCCAGAGCTCACAGGCTCATGTACCCCTGGTCGGCACGATATCGGCAGGATTGATGTATCTCTGCTCACCAGTGCTTCTTCCACTCCTTCGCCAGTGGCCGAGTCACAGAAAGCAGTGTATCGTACTCGGTGGTCTGCTGACCTGTACCGCTCTGATCGGCGCCAGTTTCGCTCGGAATGTTGCCGATCTCATTGTTACGCAAGGCGTACTGCTCGGATTGGGTGGCAGTATGGTCTATTATCCCACCTTTCTGTTTCTCGATGAATGGTTTGTTCGACGGAAAGCTTTGGCTTATGGGGTGTGCTGGGGAGCATCTGGCTTTTCGGGTCTGGTTTTCCCATACATCATCTCCTGGTTGCTCGAAACCTACGGATTTCGGACAACTCTACGAGTGTGGTCAGTGGTTGATCTGGTGTTCATTGCGGTGGCTCTCCTTGTCCTCAAGCCGCGACTACCTGCCGCGCTGAACGTTCGTCGCTATCGACCTCGTCTGAGTTTCACCTTGAAGCCTCTGTTCCTGGCCTTCTGTTTTGCAAATATCGTTCAAGGCTTTGGGACTTACTTGCCGGGAATCTATCTACCGTCTTACGCGCGGTCTATGGGGTTCAGCGAAACTGTCGCTACCACATCGGTGGCTTTACTCAATGTTGGAACACTTATTGGTAGTGTCACAGGTGGCATCCTTACCGATCGATGGTCTCCGAAGGGTGTTATCATTGTGTCAGCACTCGCATCTATGAATGGTGCTGCCCTGCTATGGGGCTTCTCAGCAGTTCCGGCACTGATTCTTCTCTTCGGTCTTGCGCATGGCTTCTTCACTGGCTGTATGACGGCGAGCTGGCCCGGGGTGATTGGAGATATTGTTGAGAGAGACAGCACCCGTACTGCGGAGCCTTCTATGATCTTCGCACTATTTGTCGCGGGGCGTGGCATTGGAAATGTTGCTTCGGGACCAGTGTCTCAGTCTTTGCTGCATTTGCCAACACTGAGCAAGGCGATAAGCTATGGCTATGGAAGTATGTACGGTTCAGTTATTTTGTTCTGTGCTGGTACAATGGCAGCCGGTGGTCTGGGAGCAGTCGTTGACGCAATGGGCATGATATAGCAAGCGACAGTGCTTGGTGTACTGCAGAGAACCACTTGAATCAGTACAAGCGGCAAACCAAGGAGGAGGACGCCACCGCTATGGCGGCAATAGAAGGAAACACAGGAGTTGTAAAGCTGCTTCTGCAACGAGTCAAAGCCAAGGCTGACTCAAAAGATCAAAGCGACCGGATCGCAAACCACTGTTATGGGCGGCAGAAAGAGGATATAACTTGGTAGCGAGGTGGTGGTGAAGTGGCAGTGAGGTGATGGTGAGGTGATGGTGAGGTGATGGTGAGGTAGTGGTGAGGTAGTGGTGAGGTAGTGGTGAGGTGTCTGATGGTGAGGTAGTGGTGAGGTGTCTGATGGTGCGGGACGTGGGTGACTTAAGGGAATGTCATTTGATAGATAGATCGCGAGTGTGGCTGGACGACGTTCTCAACCACGTTTATGTACGGGCGGTCATCCAGCTGTGGTCAGAACTCTGCAGAATGCCGTTGGCGCACAACACTGCACGTCTATGGCCTCACTGCTCTACATTTGGCCGGCTATTACCGCCATGAGGAAGTCGGGCTGTTTCTGATCCGCGATGGGCCTGTACCACTCGCCACCCTCGATGGCCAGCAGGCGGGCGTTGTTTGCAACAGCTTACTACCAGTTATATCCAGCATCTACCTCTTTTCTGATCCGGACAATAACATGCCATTATTGATCTTTCACTATCGACCAATATGCAAAGGGAGGTAATATGGGTTTCGAGCTCGCGAGAAATATGCTCGCATCTGTCATTTCTTCGGCCAAAGCCAATCCTGGGGATCAGATCTGATACTCAATCCGCTTCGCTGATCTTGACCACCAATGCAAGAATCCTGACCTCATCTGTGACCTCTTTGATCAAGCTTTCAGTCTTGTCCAGTCCTTCCTTCCATGTTGATTGATGTCCGCGATTGTAATGGCCTAGCATCCGCTTCTTACACAGGCAAGCACGGCATCTCGTCCCATTACTGAGAGCCTGTGACCTGACCAGTGCGGTCGGCTGGGCGTCAGCAGGTCTCTCAGCAGGATGCAAAATGTAACGTACCTATATCAGTGACAGGTGCTGCACCTTTCAATAACACAACTGCTGCCAACGGCGTCATACACCTAAGTTAGATAAGCACGTTTTGGATCGCACGAAAAGGTACGGGAGAAAGCTGAAAATTATCTTGAGCAAGAGTCACTACACGTAGGTAGCTCAAGTACCTCCGGCCAATCTGGTGCCCCAGATTCCGTTTCCGAAACCAATCTCTTAATCACAGGTACATACTCTCGCGCCGCGGTTTTCCCGGTAGCTACACCACATGCAGCACTTTTCGTGGTCTGTTGACATGGCAATTCTCTTGAACTTAAGTTTGCACATCCCATATTTCGAGGTCGTCTACTGCACCTGTCAGAGCGCAAATAGCAGGTTCTGTATAGATGTTTTAGTCTGAGTTTGAGTATAAGTACATAGTATTATTATAATCTAATCTTTCAATTCTAATTTTTTTTGAACTTTCATCTCTTACTCTATCCTCACTTTCTCTCTTAATTTTATGTTTCGCTTTCATTACTCTCACATTACCTACCCTTTTATCTCCTACGTTCCCTCTCTTTTTGTCTATTAGATAGTTTGAATTATTAGGATAAAAGTTACTTCTAGATAGCTAATATATACTTGACCACAATCGGCCACTACCTGTACAAAGGAGCCGCGCTAGCAATGCTAGAGGCCACTGCGTACAACCATCCGGTCGGATCAGTCTTAACTGTCTAGGTCTCCAGAAAGATACCCAGGAGGAGCCAGCTCTGGTCGTTGGTGGGCTTTGTCTCTGCTCGGTGGGCGGCCTTTGTGGCATACAGCTCTCACACGGTGGCAGAAAGTCGAGTACCATGCCTCCGTTGGTCGCGGTGGAGAGGGGGCTGTACAGCGCCCGCACGAACGCAGAGGATGACGGCTGGCCCGAGGCGGTGATCGGTCCTTTGGGAGGATTGCACCAGATTTGGGACGGCAAGCGTCCAGACGATCCGAAAAGGGGCTATCACGCACCCAGGGCAATGACGACAGAAGACATCAAAAATCTCGTGGCGGACTTTGCGAAAGCGGCGCAACGGGCTGTTGAAGTTGGGGTAGACATCATTGAGATCCATGGTGCACATGGGTACCTTCTTCACCAGTTCCTCAGCCCGATCACGAACCGTCGGACGGATTCGTACGGTGGCAGCTTTGAGAACCGGACGCGAATTCCCATCGAGGTCACCAAGAGCATTAGGGCGGTTGTACCTGGTACCATGCCTGTATTCCTCCGGATCAGTGCGACAGACTGGATGGAGAAGACTGCTCTGGGCAAAGAGCTGGGCTGGGGTCTTGGGACGAGAAGAGCACAACTCGCTAGGTGACGATGTTGCCTGTTTTGGGCGTCGACCTTTTGGATGTAAGCTCTGGAGGTAATCATCCCGACGCACGCTACAATGTCTTCGACGCAGGAGCGAGGCAAGCGCAAATCGCATCAAGGATTCGGCAGGCCCTCAAGTCTGCGCACAAGGATCTCTTGATTGGGAGTAGGGCTGGTCTCCGAGGCTGAGCGAGCTCGCGATATAGTGCAGCTGGATTCCAAGGGAGACGCGGCCGCTGATGTGGTTTTCGTCGGTCGACAATTCCTTTGAGCGCCAGATCTCGTTCTCAACGCCGCCGAGGAATTGGGTGGCGACGTCGAGTGGCCAGCGCAAACAAGACGGGCGAAACCTAAAATCTGATCAACTGGCCTGGGGGGATGCCGATGAGTGAGATACGATGAAGACCGTTAGCGTTGCTGGAATATAAGTTGTCCCAGCTTTTCCCAAGCACCACATTCACACTCTTCTCCATGAGAAGCGGCATCTTTGCAGTCAGTGGTTCCAATTATAGTGTACAATGGTTTCACAACGGTCGGATGGCTCTGTCTCCCAAGTCACAGCCAGTAGTGCCCAAGTGGCCATTACCTTCCCGGTCGCAAAGCAGCCAGCAGAATCTTCTTACTCCAAGTCTATTACCTCTTAAGTTTCGAAAAGCCATTACCGTGCCGTTATTGCAGCCATCCATTTTTGCTCATCCTTCCTGTAATAACGTTAGCTTGACAGAAGGACAATTGACCATCAAGAATTTGCGACATCGTGCAACCCACCTGTCAAAATGCAACAACATCCCCAACACGGGAATCAGTTGCCTCTGGTGTCCTTTATCCTTCTGCTCCAAGAACTGCAGCAGCACATTCTTCAAGTACACATAATCGACCGTACCTTGACTTAGTCCACCCGCTGCTCCAGCGCCAGTAGTCGGCGTTTCGCTGCGGCTCGTCGCAGCTGAAAAGCCTCGCTCCTTCGGCGCTGGAGACCTCATGTTTGCATGTGTGGAGTCAATCGATGTCCGCGAACTGGGTGCATTCGAGTCAACTCTGCCAGCACCAGGCCGTCCGGGTAATCGTGCCTGCGCGAGCTTGAGCTCTTCGGTGAGGTTCTTGTTTGCTTTGGTGAGTTTTTCGACACGCTCTTTCGCTTCGTCGCCTGTGCGTCGCAAGTCGGCTTTCTGGGCATCGAGCTCTCGGACTTGTCGTTCACTTTCGTCGAGGGCTTCTCTTAAGCTAGTCATGGCTGCTTTGACCTCATCAACCTCCCTTGAGGCACGTGCCGAGACTTCTTCAAGCTCGTCCCTCCGTCTCTTCCACTCTTTAAGGCGATTCTCAAGCTCTTCCTTCTCATCCTCGACTCCTTTCAAGGATCTCTGCGCGTCTCTTGCTTTCGACTTTGCGTCTTCCACTTCCCTCATCATCCGCCTCTGACTCACGCTCGCCTCATCCTCAACCCGATCTCTCTCTTCAATCGCCTTATCCATTCTCTCCTTCATCTCGCGAATTCTGCCCTCTGTACCTGTGGACGTTTGATCTAGCAGCATTCTCATCGTTTGTCCTTCCCTCGTTCGTTCGCTCAGCATACGCTGCGCTTCAGAGAGTTCTTCTTCGAGGTTGTCAGCGCGTGTGGACGCTTCGCGAGCTTGCATGTTGAGCTCATGTGTTTGATCGCGGAGCGAGGAGACGAGGCTCTGAGAGGAGGTATGGAGTGCTGTTTTGAGTGTTAGTTCTTCACGCAGGCTGGCTATGTCGCGGCTTTGTGATGATAGTTGCTCTTCTAATGTGCGGAGCTTATTGCTCAGAGAGCTGGACTCCTCTTTCGCCCGAGTGAGGTCGCTTGTCAGCTGGGAGGAATGCGTGGTCGTTTCTTGACGGCGGGTTTCGGAAGTTTGAAGATCAGAATGGGCTTTCTCGAGATCCTTCTCTATTCGCGTTCGTGTAGTGGTTTCTTGCTCGATCTTCTGGTTGAGCTCTTTGATTTCGGCGTCCTTCTCTCCGAGGCGCTTGCTGAGACCCTTAAGCTCAGCCTTAATGTCCTCGTGGCGAGCTTCGAGACGGCTCAATTCGCCTGTTCTGTTCTTGAGGTCGTCCTTGGCGGTCTTGAGTTCGGCGACTTCGTTCCGAAGACCGCGTAGCTCGGGTTGTGCTTTGGCAATTATCTCTTTCAAGTCTGTAATGTCCTTGAAACGGCCCGCAGCAAGTTGCTCGGAGGCGGCTAGGTCGTTTTCTAGAGCAGAGCACTTGTTCTTTAAGTCGTCGAACTGCTCGACGATTTGCTTGTGGGCTTTCTCCTTGTCAGCACCGCTGGCGATCGCCGTGCGGGCTTCAAGTACTTCCTTCTCAAGCTTGTCGACGTTTTCTTGCAGGACGTTCTTTTGCGTCTGAGCTTCTTTGAGTGCGTCTCGCGCCTCAACGTGTTCTTGGCCTTGATGCAGGAGATCATCGCGGAGAGTTTCGATCTCCTCTTTCATGTCCTCCTGATTTCTTAGTTGGTCTGAGAGTCGATCAATCGCGTCTACCTTGGCCGACAGCTCAGCCCTCAGCTCTGAGATTTCTTGTTCAAGCTTAGCGATGAGGTCTCTGGCGACTCCATCGTTCGAAGCAGGTTCCGGGTCTTCCACTTCAGCCAGAATCTCGGAAACCTTGACTGGAGCATCCGCTTCCCCGGCTTCCTCAGTGGCCAGTTGTTGTCCTTTGCCTTTCTTCTTCTTCTTGTTCTTCTTCTTCGACAAACCCGTACCTGCTTCTGACGGTGCGGGCGAAGGTATTGTGGATTGTGAAGGTGGTGCGGCCAATGAAGGGGCCTTTTGAAGTCCAAAATTGTCTGAAATGTATTTGACGACATCCTCACGTGTTTTCAAGGTGTCAAGCTTCGACTTTGTGCTCTCATCCAGGAACTCCAAGACTTTTGTCGAGGGCCGATTTGAGTGCGCGTCTTCGTTCGCCCTGATCTGACCATTGAGTTCAGCCACGGTCTTCTCGGCTTTGTCGAGTTGACCACGAAGAGTGTCCATGATTTTTTGCATCGTGGCAAGCTTCTTCTCGCTCGATTGATCATCTTGCTTCTTGGATACTTCCTGACGCTCGGCTGATTTGTAGATTGCTAGGGTATCTTCGAGGTCCTTCACAATGGAGTCCTTCTGTGAAAGCTTTTCGTTCAGTATGTTTGCATCTTTCTCCCGAGAGCTGATCTGTTCTTTGAGGTCCGTGTTGGTTGTCTCGAGCTTTTTGACCTGAGTCTCTATGTTGACGAGTTGCGACATGGCGTCGTTCTTCTGCGCTTTTAGGCTGTCGAGCTCTTTCTGCACCTCATCGGTGCGTGATGTATTCAAGGCAGCGATAGTTTCAAGTTCGTCGATTCGGCTCTGCAGCTCGGTCTTACTCGAGTCGAATTTGTCTTTCGCATCGCGGAGGGTGTGTAATTCGCGAGTCGCAGTTTCCAAGCTCTCGACCATACTTTCGGTGGACTCCCTTGCAACCTTGAGATCTCCCTTCAAGTTTACGATTTCCTTCTTCAGATCATCCACTTCTGCCTGGCGTTCTTGTAGTTCGGCCTCGATCTTGGATTGCTCTGACTCGTAGGAGAAGAATTCCTCTGACGTTTCTTTCGGAGGTGGAGACGTTGGCTTCTGGCGAGGAGAGAACAGTGAGAAACTGGCGATGCGGGAGGCTGCAGAAGAAGGTGACTTTGTCTGCTCTGACTCCGCGGCTGCCTTCGCGGACACATTGTCACCCACCGTTGAAGGCTGCGGACTTGCGATTGAGACACTCTTCTCATTTTCGGATGGTGCTTGTTGAACCACCGTCTCCGCTTGCTTGTTCTTCAGCTCAGCTACTTCTTCGACCAGTTTCTGGGCCTCTTCCTCTTTCGCCTGAAACTTCTTCTTGTGTTTGTCCCTGTCGGCTGTGACTCGCTTTAATTCATCCACAACCATGTCGCTCTTCAAGTTGATCTGATTCAGATACTCGACCAAAGCATTGGGATCATTGATACTCGTCAATGGGGTGTTCTCGCGTAGAGAGGCTTCGAAGGATTCGACGGTTTGGATTCGTGCGTGAGCGGTCCGGTATGCTTTCAACAGGTCTGCGTACTTGGACTCCATTCGCTCCAATTTGCGCAGCTTGACGCGGACATCGGTAGGCAGGTCCTGAGGTCGCAGATGACCGGTAGTCGTGGTGCCATTTGTGTCTGGCGCCTTGCCCTCAGCCGCTTCCACAACGGTGGACGATGTGGATAGGCCATCATGATCTGGCAGTGGTTCCTTTTGTGTCTCCTGCTCCTTCTCCTTATTCGGCACTTCCGTCGGCGGCTGGGGAGTAGCTACTCGACTGGGAACTGCACTCTCATCCGTCCCAACCGCGAACTCTGGCTCGAACTCGGATGGGTCTGGCCCTTTCTCGTTTGAGGCATTGTCCTGCTGTTCTCGTTGGCGAGAAGCGCCTCTTTGGCTACTTCCATTCTGCGCTTGAGGACGCCTTCTGGGAGGCGTGCGGGTGGCTTGTTGTGCCTGTCTTTGCCGCGCTTGTTCTTCCGCAATGCGACTGTCTATAGCGCCCTTGAGGCGCTGTGAATGTGCTTAGTACAATGGCGCTGAGGCATACTCCCTATGGCACACATACCGAAAACATATCCAGCTTCGCGGCGTTTGCCGGGCCTGAGCCCAGATTAGATTACTGCTCTATAGCAATGGTAAACAATAATTGAAGACAGAGTCTCGAAATATCGTGAACTCCGCAGTCAGGGACGCCTATGCGGCTCGGGCCACTTTTTGCGGAGTGAGATTTGGAGTCGAGACTCGAGCGCGCACTTTCACCTCTTTTCACTTTTGCTTTCACTTCTGTTCAAAAATGAGTCGTGTGGACAAGGCTCTGTGCTTGTCAATACTACGACCGCATGATATGTGTGACCACGATTCGGCTGACGGAGTCATATCCTCGCGCGATGCCTACTTAAACGACTCCCTTCCGAACGCGAGCCGCTTCTTCCTCGTCCTCCCCCAGCGTAAGGACGAGATCCTTCATATGCTCAACCCTGAATGTTCGGTGCTCGACCAAAGAGACTAATCCGATTCTTGGACTCACGAACGCTCGAGACCGGCCAACACGGCTCATTTCAGGCTGCAGGTTCCTCCTGCCAAACCCGCCATGACCACAGCTGTTCCGAATTGCTGTAACTGATTCTGCTTGCTCAAGAGGATTCGGTACCGGGTCAACGTGGCGAAGAGAGACAAGATATATAACGTCCACAAATAAGCCGGAGCGCTTCCTTGAACCGCTGTACCGAGAGGGTGGCGGTGGGTGGGATGAGCTTGACTTAGATGGCCTGACAGCACGGATTGATGTGCCCCCCTTGAGATAGACTTTTGCTCTTGTTGTAATGATACACTTCTCTTCCGCTTCATCCTCACTTCAATACGACGTTCGCTGCTCTCGCCGCGAGGTATTGATCCGGCGCTCCTGGAGGCAGAGTCCTCACGACCGCGAAGATCTCTCTGTCATAATATCTCAATTTCGTCTTGGGATCTGTATACTTCGACGGCAACCCCGTAATGTCGCAGTATCGTTTCTGGTTGGCAGGGTGTAGACTTGGGGCACTCTCGATATTTGTGTATGTGACAGCCGGCCCCATCGCCAGCCCTCCAGCGCCGACTCCCAGTAATCCTCCTCCCGACGCCTTGTCTCTCTGTAGATTCCGCTCGAGGACCAGAGTGCTCAGGCTCTGCGTCGCTTGCGCCATGTTGACAGGTCTCGAAGCGGCGGAGGAAGAGTGGACAGGTGTGGCTGCGCCGTCTGAATTGGCACCCGTTGCAGGCAGAGGCGTCGATGCGCCGGAGTTATTTTGCGTCGCCAACACGGAGGCTTCTTTACGCTGTGTTTCTGAAATGATCTGCTTGGTGTTCTTGTTGCGGCGGTTGCCCGCCTTCCAATTTGGGTTGCGGAAGGGTTTTGGCGTGTAGTAGATGTCCATTTGGTCGAGGAGTTGTTGATGCGAGTCATCCTGCGGTGCTGGGGTCGAGGGCATTTTGCACGGCGCGACTGTGGTGTTATTGATGTTTTAAGGTAGCTTCGGGTCTTTGGTTTTTCGAAGGTCAGAGAAATAATTGCGCGAGGTTTTGGGAAGTGTAAAGTTTGCGTGTCGCCGTGACGGGAAGTAACCGCGATCCGCGTAGTAATTATCTACTTTGCCTTCTGGCTTCGTGCGAACCCAACCAGATTCTCCTGATCGGCTAGCCTTGTCCTACCCATAAGGACCCAAACAAGGATGAACCGATCAATCTTCATCATTATTTCCATCTCCGAATACCTATAAAAGCCAATAACCCAACGCTCAAACCAAGACAGGCCCACGCGATGAGACCTCGCCGAACCTGTGTCATAACGATCTGCTCCGTTGCCTTCGCATCGTTGACACGTGGAAAGGGCACGTCGGGCACCTCAACGCCCAAAATCTTGCACAGCGGTCCCCATCCGTCCTTAACATCATAGAACTTCAGCCGTTCTCGAGGAACTACTCTTGTCACATATTCCATGTGCTGTTGATATTGGCCGGGGTGAGGATGCTTGTGTCCAGACGAGTAATACAATTCGCCCATTCGGCCCTGCTTGAGTGCGACGTTGAAGGCATACCAGTATCTCATGGTTGGTAGCAGTGCCAACACGAAGCGTAGGATGTTCTCATCCCGTTCTTCGGTGTCCGTCCTCGCGGTGATTGCGCGTACGCTGTTCCACCAGTCCTCTGGATCGCGGACCGTGCAGATGACATGCGCATCCGGGAACAGCTCGACCAGCTCTTCGGTAAACAGGATTGGAGGCAGGTCGGTAGTAGCTGTATATCCGCCTAGAATCGATTTGAGTCCCTCAAGGGCAGCCTTTCTGTCCGCTTCATACTGGATTGGTGTATGCTTGTGTAGTTCGATCCAGTCGCGCAGGTGCTGTTCGCCTGCTCCTACAATCTGAGATCCGCCGTGGTAGACTGGTCCGCCCAGCAATATCTTCAGTGCTTCGCTAAATGATGCTGTGCCTGTGCGGGACATGCCGCACCCTATCACCTGGAGCTTCGCATTTGGATCTGGCTTAGAGGCCTCTTGCCCCATCTCAGGTTATAAAATAACGTGAGGCCGGAAGAACGCAAACCTGATGGCTACAGTGTTCTGATTCCCAAGAATTTTGCTCAAGCTCCGGGCGTTTCTCGTAGCAATGAGTGAACCGGCTCACGGAGAGACCAGTTGGCATTGCACCATCTATCCGCGGGCTGCGGACAAGCCTTGAAAGCGAGCCTGGGTGCCGAGCTGCAATGATCGCGTGGCCACGATCTGGATCTTTGTCTTCATCTTTTCATTGCTCGTGTGGATCATGCCCGCGGTTGATGTGCATAAGCTCCAGAGACTACAGGATTACCGACGGTCCGTAGCGGTGTTAGCCCATGTCACTGTAGGACTGGTGTCTTGAACTCGACCTCTTATTGGAATGTTGATGACATGGGAAGTCGTCGCTGGCTATCTCGCGTCGTTATTCGCTGGGGGACAATCGGAGTAGATACAATCTGCAAAGCGCAAGACGGCTTGCAGGGTCCGATGTTCTCCGAACTCCTGACATGAAAGGTGGCTTTATTATGAGGACCAATTGGTCATCTGGCTGATGAGAAGTAATTTTTGTATTGTGAGACTGCCTGAGATGTTCTGAACGAGTGACATGGTAGTTGGGTCGCAGTATGTGAGTTCAAATGAAGTACCTGTAAGAGGTGGAAGACACAAGCGTTACGTCCTTGTTGTTCAATTTACGCTTGGCCCTTAGATTTTATGAGTGGACGTTTGAACCTTAATGGCTTCAGCTACAGCCTCGGCCAGTGTCTCAACTACGTCTTCGCCCTCGATGAGATGGTTATCTCGCTTCTCATACAGGGTGCCACCCTCGGCCCAGATCCGCCTGAGCGTGAATCCTACAGCATATGGCTTTCCAGCATCCGTGGCTTCCTTCTCAAGCTTCCTCAAAGTATCAAGGGGCGTGTAAGACACCTTCCATGGCTGGCCACCTGTTTGTTTCTCAAACTCCTTCAGCGTCTCCGCGTCAGAGGTAGTGAAGGAATTGACCCTTAGAGCCTTGTTGCGACTGGCTTCGGGATGGGTAAGCGCCAGGACGACAAGCTTCCCGACACTTGAACAATCAACTTGAGATTCTCGAGAGGGAATCGAGAACTTACTCCTTCATTGTCGTATAGCTAACCTTCAAGTTCCCATCCTCGATCAGGACGGCCTCTTTGTTCTTCACGTCGTATGTTCCGGCTGCCGGAATCGCCCGGTTTGCACCGAACGCAAGTCCGGGCTCACCATCTGCATATGGCCCAACCACAACGTAAGTGTGGTCGAGATTGTCGGCAGCCTTCAGCGCTGCCCTCACCTTGAGCTTCTTCTGATGAGGGACTTCGTTCACAGAGGCAGGTCTGTACTCGATGTCGGTGCCATATTCCGAAGGGAAAAACCTGTGAACCGAGGAACTTTCATCGGCCAGGCGGACGAGCTCAATCTGTTGTTCGATGACATTTCTACCAACAGCAGAAATCACCGTATCAACGCCTGACGTCTTCAGTTGAGCCCATAACATGGTCATAATTGATCTCACCTTCGTAGGCTTTAGTGACATCGCTGGCACTGCTAACGTCGCCGATTATGATTTCCACTCCTTCATTCTTCAAGTTGTCCAGTTCGCTCGCCTTGGATTCTGATGTGCCCTTCGAGGTGAAGATTGCAATCTTGCCAAATTTGGACTTGTTCTTCACGATTTCTCTTGTGATGCGAGACCCAATCAAGCCAGTTGCTCCAAATATCAAAAGGTTCTTGATTGATGAAGACATCGTGAGAAGATCTCACACAGACCTCTCTTTCGTCACAGCTGTGAGATTGGGGTGATTGAGAGGAAAATCAAAAGTATTAGTCGATATGGAAGGAAGCAGAGCTGCCAATGTAAATTTGTCTACTCTTGTTCGCACCTTGATGATATAGGTGGAGGAATAGTCACTTGGAGTATTGATTCTACCCGCCAGCTGAATGATGCAATCGGGCAAGTACAAGTTCCGAGGCTAAGCGTGGTCCCCGGTTTAGGAGAAGGTTTCGACAAGCACTGTTGGACAAACGTGGTTATCGGCATGAATAGGGGACAACAACGAAAGAGTAGACCACTTTTGTGGAGGGGGATTGGATGATCTCAAAGTCATTACTCAGCAGGGCCTCAGCCTGATGAGGGGCAATGAGGCAAATGCGGCAAAGGGTTGGTGAGAGATCTGAAGTGCTCACCAGGATGCAGGCGAGGTGGAAAAGATGTCATGGTGAAGAACAGTATCAGCTCAGTCGCAAACAAAGGCCGGCAATACTTTGCGAATGACTTGACGGGAGCAAATTGCAGAAGATCGCCATTAAAGCAGCAATTGGGTGTCTCAGGCACAGACTCTGGTTGTCTTGGCACGTTGCTAAAACAGCGTTAATTCGCGAGACGCGCTCCGCCAAACTCCCGAGATCTGCGACATCCTTCAAAGACCTACCGCGATCACGAACATCATGGTAGGGCCATATAGGGTCGTTATAATCGCGAATTTGAACTGACGAGATTCTATAGGAAAGTCCCCACGAACAGCAGCAGACCCTGCTACTTTCGCGCATCATAACGAATATCGTACGCCATGCTCAGCACCCCCACGGTCCTCAAGCTGATTTAACGGACAGGAGAAACTGAACGAGGCTGTAATGATGATGAACAGAAATCTGCAGGTATACAATTTTCCTGGGAGCACTCGAGAATT
This sequence comes from Cladophialophora chaetospira, assembly GCA_030247875.1. Taxonomy (NCBI): domain Eukaryota; kingdom Fungi; phylum Ascomycota; class Eurotiomycetes; order Chaetothyriales; family Herpotrichiellaceae; genus Cladophialophora; species Cladophialophora chaetospira. Next base: position 201,822 of record JAPDRK010000024.1, read on the forward strand.
GAAGTTGAGAACCATGCGCAGGAGGTCAATATTCAGAATATGAATGTGGAATTGGTCGCCCAGATGTTCAAGAATTACCAGTCAAACGTGTTGTTCCACCTTGAAGGTACGACACTCCTGAGTTTATGCAGACTCAAGCTGACACGCTTTAGCAACGGGGAACTTGAAAGACCCACTATGAAGGTAGACTGCAGTCACTGAAGAGGAACGACTTGCGTACCGACCGGCATACTGGTGAAAATATCATCGACGAGATCTCTCAATGGACACCTTTTCGGAAGTTTGCCACTTTGCTCAATGATCTGAAATGATGGATTGACAACAACGACGCGTCGCGGTCGACGTTGCTCGGTGACAGTGTCGACTGGCAGAGCCCACGTACTAGATGCTCCGCGTCAGTTTGCAGCATGACTTGTGTGAACCTCGACTGCTGCTGCTGCTGCGGTCAAGGGCTAGTGCTCCTTCGTCTTCCACAGAGCCAAGCAGTTATTGTCGGACGAACGTTGAGGTTTCAAAACTAGTGATACCCGGACGAGACTTCATGCGAAGCCCTTTCAGGCCATGGAGTCGTCAAGCTTGGAGGTCGAAGGCGGAGAGGGCAGGAGCTGTCCGGACGAAGTGACCTAGATATTGGTGCAATACGATGGCTGCCACAGAGTTGCTGATGCAGAGATATTTGCTGGGATGCTACTCTGCCAGTCCGGATTTCAGAACTCCTCCACTCTACTTCTTGTGAAATTGCCACCAACGGCTATTGGTTTATTGCCGCAGAGCCTTCGATATCGTTTGAATTACTTCAGGTTTCGGAAAACCGGAAACACGGATGTGGTAAGTCCTTGTCCGTGTGCTTGATGCTGATGGCTGCCACAAACGAGGCTAAAGCGAGTGTTCTACCCGCTATATTTCTCCACGACCAATATTCCTAGCGCCTTTGCCCGTCGTTTATGTTGCTATCTTTGCAGGTATGCGTGATCACCATGCAACTCATGTACACCTGCACCTTTACCATCTGAGCTCAGGATCTCATGTGCGTAATCCCCATTCATTTCGTGTCGAGGTTGCCCTAGCAACTCTGGCCTTTCTTTCTTCGCCATATCTGACAATTCGGGAACGGTTGGTGGGGTCGCAGCTTCGCGCTTTCTTCTTTGGATGTAGACGACTACTCCAACTAGGAGCGAGGGGCCTAGAACGCCGCCTACGACGCCACCGACAATGGCTCCGGTGTGGGAGGAGCCACCTGATGAGATTCCGGCCGTCGAGAAGGCTGTGGCAGTGATGCTGGCAAGGGTGGACTTGGTGGCCGAAGATGCACTCGCTGCTGCCACGGCGAATACGGTGCTCAGAACAGAGTCATCAAAGCCGCCACCTGGCGCGGTCATTGTGGCTGCACCTGATGGACCTCCGCCAATGACATTGAAGATCTTGCTGGGCACCGCGGCCGTATAGTTGCCAGGAGCCACTTCATACTGCCCTGTCCACGCGAACATCGTCAAATCGTAGAGTCGCAGGCCCGACTGTGCGGTATCACAAGGCTCGTAAGCTACAGTTCCATTTGCGACGTCTGATAAATGGGTCACACCACCGTACGTCAGCATGTATCTTTCCTCCAACAAGGCACAGGCTGGGCCCAGACGGGGCACGGAGGTTGAGCCAACGGGTATCCAGCGAAACGAAGGAATAGACAAGATCCAAACGTCGTCTAGAGCTTCATCAGCCTCATCCGCCTGTCCCCCATAGATGTAGATATTGTGACTGCTGTCATCAGGGGCACTGATAGCCACAGCGCAGAACAATTGGCGGGGCAGCGGAAAATCATCGTTCTCTGCTGTTGCAGTCTGGTTAAACCATCTTCGAGTCTTGGTGTCGTAAATTGCCACTTGTCTCAAACTCGTGGCCTAAATTGGGCGCTGGGTCAATCTTTGCTCTCGTAAGCAAGACACCGGAAATGTTCACTTACAAGGCCACTTGATCCCAGTTTTCCTCCTAGACCGACCAGTACTCCACCCGTGTCAGACTCCAGTCCTGGCAAGGAAACAAAGCATCCCCTTTCGGTCTCTGGTCCTGGCGCCGTGTCGTTGCGTGCCCACGTCATGCTTGACGGATTGAATATCATTAAGCCTTGTGGTGTTATTTGGTTTCCGTCCACGCTGACGAAAGTCCACGGAGCTCCTGGATAGTCTTGTACAACTCCAGCAAAGTTGCTGCCTTTCCAATAGTAACCCGTTTTCGCGGGTGAGTTCCAGGCAGGCGAGCCCTGCGAGAAGCTATCCACCACGGCAGGGCCGTTGCTCGGCTGCACTGCTGCCTCTCGGATCCAGTTCTTTTCACCGACATCGTAGTGATATACATTTGATCCAAGGACATCATCGTGAGTCCAATTGGTTGGAAGCCATTGGCCGTCCTGAGTCAGGTAGTCCGAATCGATAGTACCCCCAGCGAGATATAGTTTGTCATTGACTGCGAAGAAACATGGCGAGTCTGCGGTGACGGGCACGAATGATGGTAAGTTCTCTGCTGCAGAAATGTTGCTGGTGTTCAAATCCCGAGAGGTGGTAAAATCGAAAATCCGTAGATAGTGATCTGGAAAGAAGGAAAAGTCAGTCATGTAGCCTTTCAAACACTCAGGAAGAAGGCCCAGCGAGGATACTGAATGCCATTCGACCTTGTGGGGTCAGTCAACTATATGAGAAACCGTCTGCCATCCTCTTCGTTGCCTGTTGAGCCTTTTAATCTGCACTGAACTTACTGAGGGCTTCAAATGGATATGAGGTTCCATTGCGAAAAGTACTGACACCTCCAAAGTAATAAGCCTTCTTATTCCATACCGCGACTGTGTCTCATGAGTCAATGACACTGAGTAAGGGTATCTGTTAGGGTACACACATTGTCCACCACGGCGGTTGCAGGTGGCAAGTGGGTCCAGGTCAGCAACATTCACAGGAATTTGAGGGATGCTCTCCTGAGCGAGAGCAGGTCGGGGAAGCAGCAGAGCCAAGAAGGGGAGCAGACATTGCCTCATAAGAAGCATGATGAATTCGCGAAATGAAGGTACCATTTTGCACAGTCAAAGAGGACAAGAACTCGAAGACTTTGACAAAACTTTACAAAGCTGAGATCCGAACCCATGGTGTGCATCCGCCTGAAGAAAGCCTCGCATCTCTTTCCTCATCCTCTTTGTGCGTAACAAGGACGCGACGATAAGCGAAGGGGCAGGGAGCATTGGGCACCAAGAGGAGACGGGTCTGACCATATTACAATTTTTGAGCACAGCATGTCTGTGCATGGGAACTCTGCAAACAAGGCCCTCAAACCATGGGTTGGCGACATTGGCTTTCACTAATTGTGGTTAGAAAGAAGATCGAACGCAGAGAACGGCACTGATAGGTTTTCAAGTCAGAATGCTTGAGATGAATTTGAGAACACTTCCCTGGCTAAGGTCATGGTCGGCTTGGGGTTTGATTGGCCTTGATTGGCCTTTGGCCTTACTTTCGGCTATTCTGCGTCCACAGAAGCCTCGCGACTTGGGTATTGTAACAGGGAAGGCTCCAGGAGCTTCACGGGTCCAGCCGTTGCTGCATTGTGTAGATGTCAACTCGACTTCGAAAATCCAAGCAAAGACTCCATCTTCTGCTACTCGAAGTCTACCGATCGCCATCGATCCAGAGACGCAGAGGTGGGACTTTTGAGGGGATCTACTGCTAGGTCCCCTCCGTATGATAATGAGAATATGAAGGGAGACAGAGGAGAAGCGAAAGTTCTAGTGAGGCTCCTTTATCGAGGTGCCGAGAAACGGCTGATCTAATTGAGTCTAAGGTAGTACTTAATGCGGCCCGAGTGGGTGTCTACTTTGTGAGTGCAGCCTTTCAAGTGTGCAAAGGATACTCACTCAACAGCACAAAAAGCAGCGCCAGGACCGCGACGTTTTGGGGGTCTCACGTCTTCTCCGCACTCGATCGTTCTCCAACTAAATTTAATGCTTTGAACGACTCCCTTTCCCTGCGACCAGGAATGGCCGGGCACTGATCACTCCTCCTCTGCGCGTAAAGGCATCGCCATCGTGAGCTTGAAAGCTCGATGGGATCGGCGAGCCGGTACAGCTAATTTCCGTCGCTTGAAGATGAATGCGACAGAATGACAATAACATCAACGAACCGCCTCACGGTCGAGCGCCGACTCCCTACGCCTCCTCTCGAAGCCCAAGCGCAGTCACGGTCGCAGCCACGCGTTTATGCTGCTCCCGACTTCCCATTCAAAGGCTGGCAGCCACCAAGAGGCGATGGGTACAAGCAGAGTGCCGGCACTCCATCCGAAAGTGCAATCATCATTGACAATGGTAAGATCAGGGCGTGCTTCGCATGTGAATTTAAAATGGACGTTAACACATGCTCCTGCAGGTGCCAGTACCGTCAAGGCTGGCTTCTCTTTCGACAAGGCGCCTCGGTTCCTCGTACCTCCGATAATGGCCAAATTCAAAGATAGGAAGTTCAACAAGTACTGCGCATTCGTTGGTTACGACGCCTTTGCAGATGCCACAACACGAGGCCAAATTAGACAAGCATTCGAACAGCATACCAGTATCCCCACCAATTGGGATATCTTGGAAGGCGTCTACGACTACATTTTTTTGAAGCTGGGCGTGGATGGTGAAGGCAGTGTTGGCCGGCCTTTGGTGGTCACAGAACCGGTCGCCAACCTGGGCCACAGCAGAAAAATGATGAACGAGATGCTCTTCGAGTGTTACAACGCACCTAGTGTCACTTACGGGATCGACAGTCTCTTCTCGTATCGGCAAAACAAGGGTCAATCTGGACTTATCGTGTCCTCGTCGCACACCTCGACACATATTATACCAGTTTTGAACCGAAAGCCTCAGATGCAAATGTGCGCACGATTGAATTGGGGTGGTTCGCAGGCACAAGAGTTCTTGCTGAAGCTCTTGCGATTGAAGTATCCCACATTTCCTGGTAAGATGACGACCGAGCAGATGGAGACATACATCAGGCAATACTGCTATCTTTCACCCAACTACGCAACTGAATTATCCACGTATCTGGAATGGTCAGGCCTCGAAGAAGAACGAGACATCCTGATTCAGTACCCGTTCACGGAGCAAGTTGTGATCGAGAAATCCGCCGAGGATCTCGCCAGAATAGCAGAGCGCAAGAAGGAGTCTGGCCGACGCCTCCAAGAACAAGCAGCGAAGATGCGTCTGGAAAAGCTCATTAAAAAGGAACAAGAACTGGAATATTATCAGAGATTACACAATGACTACATCAACGCTCCCACCAAGAAAGAACAGCGACGACTTCTCGATGACGAAGAGCTAAAGGATGAGGCAGCCCTGGAAAGGATTATTCGTGATCTGGATAAGTCGATCACCAAGTCCAGGAACAAGGATCTTGGTGCTCCTGAAGAGGAAGAGAACCTCGAAGAGCAGCTGAACAAGTTCCCACTTCTCGAAGTCCCCGATGATCAGCTTGACGAGGAGGGCATCAAGCAGAAACGCCATCAGAGGCTCATGAAGTCGGGAGTCGAGGCAAGAATCCGAGCCAAACAAGAAAAGGAACGCGAGAGGGTGCGTATGGCAGAGCAAGAGAGAAAAGACCTCGAAACCCGTGAATACCGATTCGATGAGTGGCTCGCCGGGCGCCGGGAACAACGACTGTCTCTTCTGGCCAAGATCAAAGAGCAAGCAAGGCAAAAGGCAGACTCCAGTAATCGCAAAGGCATTGCTTCTCAGATGCGTATGAAGACATTGGCAAACCTTGCTTCAGATGGTCCAAAGCGGAAGCGCAGAGGCGGAGGAGAATATGACGACGACTTTGGCGCCAACGACGATGACTGGGGCGTTTACCGCACCGTGGCTACTGAACCTGCTAGCGATGATGAGGAGCCAGAGGAAGACCCGCTCACCGCCCTGAAAGCCTTGGAGAGCGAGCTCTTGCAGTTTGACCCAAGTTTCGAGGAAAAGGATACCATTGAGGCGCAGAACGACTGGACAAAAAGTGTGTTGCATGCATTCCTACGAGGTGCAAGACCCGCAGATCCAGAGTCTCAGAGAGAGGCCAATCAGATCCACCTGAACGTTGAACGCATCAGAGTACCGGAAGTGATATTCCAGCCAGGGATCGCCGGGGTCGATCAAGCAGGCTTGGTCGAGATCATTGAAGGTATCGTGCTGGGTCGATTTTCGGACTTCGACCAACAACAGGCACTGCTCAAGGACGTCTTTCTTACAGGCGGAAACACTATGTTCGAGACTTTCGAGCAGCGATTACAGCAGGAGCTCATCACCACGGTACCTTCCAATTTCGTCGTCAACGTCCGAAAAGCCAGTGACCCGGTCCTTGATGCATGGAAAGGAGCAGCATCCTGGTGGAGCTCGTCGAATGGGGTCGACCGCGAAGCGGCCACCGTTACGTATGCGGAGTACCTGGAGAAAGGAAGTGATTACATCAAGGTAACAAGCAATCCAACTGATCGCAGTCCGAGGTAGTGGTCGCTTACACGTCACAGGAACACGACCTAGGCAACCTAGTCGCGCCATCCTTCACCTTGGGAATTTGAAATCAGTTTCCATCCTTGACAGCAAGCAAGGGACTGTGCTTCTTGATCTACGATCCTCAGCATCAACGGGCAGGAATTACGAGTATGATACTCAGGTTGATGTAACCACTCTGTTTCGCCGTCCACAACGCAACGACTCTTCGCGATGACGCGAATAGCATGTTAAGCAAGATGGGCTCCCTTGCAAGCCGTAAACATGAAAAGGAGCTAGGCGAGATTCAAAATCTCCTCGACTTCGAAGGGACCGAGTGCCACCTGCTCTACAAGTGTTGTGCACCATGGATAAGTCATTTTCCAACTCTGCAAAGCCGAGTACGCGAACCCAGGGTTCTCAATTGGTGTTGCAAGCAGTACACAGCAGGGGAAAGAACATCCTGGACAGCAGTGGGCTCAAGTCGAGGATGCATATGTGAGTTGCAAGCCTGAAATGCTAAGGGGCGTTCAGCCTTGTTATCAGGCCTCCGAGGTATATTGTGCCCAGTCGTGGCGACAGTTTCTTGCATCCTCTGGTGCTCATTGTGCATGCAACCGGTTGCCGAAAGGGTATGATCCCAGATGAAGGCACTTAAACGCGACGCATGGTGGAATCTTACGGCGACAACCTGGGTGTGCAAGAACTCCATCAACACCAATGGAGACTAGTACCCCTACCGAAGCAGGCAATTCTCCGTTTGGTTTCACTGGTTCGGAGTGCTTGCTGTTTATCGAAATGATCATCTCTCGGTTTCATGTTGTTCTTTGATCATCTCGAACTGCTGATCTCGGGCACGCCGGTCAACTGACACATCTGATCCCTCCTAGGTGACCTCGCTGACTATACGTACCTTCCTACAATGGTCAGATGGTTGCCATCGTTGGCGGACCGTGTGAAACTTCCGTCATTCTAAGCGAGCCAGTTACTGATCGGTTTCCGAAGACTTCCATTTTACGGGAGACGTCCTTACTAAGATCTTACCTGCCAGTGAACGAGAACTGCACATCAAACCGCGGTAAGGCAAGGCTTCGGGGGCCGATCGAGGAAAACTACTGCCCTGTTTCAGGCGAGGGCTTCGGCCGAATCACACGAAGCCTTGCTCATCGCTCAAGGCTGTTGGCCCCAGCTAGAAATCTGCATTCGTCATCGAGTTACCGGGTGGGGCACTCATGGCTCCATGGTCCCAGTGCAAATCCGGGACGCCAAGATTTTATGTCAATTGCAATCGCATTTTTGTCCTGTTCTGGCAGGAGACTTCCCGATTTGGGCTTTTCGAAATGCTTTTGCTCGTTCATCGAGGATACATCGCAGTACTGATTTCGAATACGTAAGCATCCAGAGACACGACAACGACGATTTCGATAGGCTTCGTCACTAAACCAGCCGAACGCCACAAGCGAACGAAAGAAGAGTGCTTCAGAATGCAAGGTCCGCGTGCTCAATTTGAATTGACCACTCGGCGGCTGCATTGGCGAACATCGATCGTGCGCACCTTGCATCCGTTTCGAGCCAACAAATCGTGCTCGACTCCTGGAGCCGTATGCTGACACGGCTCTGTTGCGCGTGGTCGCCTGGAATGGCTGGAACCGTGCTCCGTAAAAAGCAGGTGGAGGATGTCCATGAATGGACAAATGCGATGCCGAGGAACTTCTACCAGACAACGTTACCCTACTCGTAGGAGCGGTCGCTGACTGAATTCTTCCATAAGCCGTCATGGGCTGTGGGTCAAGCGAGGTCTCCGACAACGAATTGGTGAAGGATGCGAGCCATGCTCCACCGTGATCCCCGAAGCCCGAAAGCCTCAGGGCAACCCAGGTTCCCGCTACGAATCATTTGCTCGACCTAACTGGAAATTGCTAAGCGGCGGAACGAAAGATGGGCCCTTCAGTCAGCCAGGGGTGTTCCGAGCGGCGATGAGGCTTCCACTTCGTACATCCGCCATGTGGCGACTGAATCTCAGCCTACTCGGGGCCAAAACCTGTTTGCAAGGCTGAGACAGTAACGGCTTCGTAATACGGAGCACGGTATTGGCATGACGGAGCTGTCTCTTACCTGTCTTTACACCAACCCAATTAACCACGTCTTTTCAACGACAATTCACCCATGCTGTCTGATCAGCATATCAGTCATCAACCCTACATTTATTCTCCGAAGAGATTATGTACGCTAATTCCATTTCTTCCTACCGACGAGCCCTGGTCCGACGTCTTGCCTGATAGGTCTTCTTATCAGATCCAGTCATTGCTCATTCCATGCCCCGCCGGCTTCGCTTCATGTTCGTATGATCCGACAATTGATCAGTACCTTGTCATGCTTACCTTGTTTACCAAATATGGACAATTCACTCCAACTGGCTAGAGCGCCATCAACCCTGTGCCTCGTAACTGATAATGCACTACTGCCTACTTTCTGCATGACGTTCCTGCAAGTGTAGCTCCTTCCGGAGTTGAATCTAGCTCCCGAAGCCGATCATGCTGGACTTCCAGTGATATCTCGTCCTTCGAGAGCTTGTGGATACGCACCGTTCAGCGTATTGGGGAACTGGTACCTGGTGCACTTGGTGGTGATGGGCAGCTCCAGCTCGACATGGTATGCATGACAGGTCATAGTCTCATCTTGAGATGCAAGCCGGGTATACTCTCCGCCGACTGCGCAGTGTCAATTGGCTGCCTTCCTTCTCTTCCAGCGCCTGCCTACCCGAGACGCATTCGCGCACTCGTTGGTAACGCGTGCCTGATTGATGTATCGAGCGGATGTCTGTGTCAATGCAGCCCTACGCATTGTGAGTGAAACAAGACAGACAAAGCTGAACCCTCGCAAGCTTGTCATCACAATGCGCTTCCTCCACAGTTTGTGTTGGGTACGCTTTCCCAAATCATCGACAAGTCGAAGCAAAGCCATCTTGATAGTACGTTGTACTTTTGCTGTCCCATCACGGAAAACGCACAGCAGATCTCATTACGGCAGACGTCTCTCATCGGAGATTTGGGTCCCCATCGACGATGCTGAAGATCGTCCGAGAACGTCTGGACTGGGTACTTTGACAGGTGAAGCAGCTTGCGCCTGAAGTGTCCAAACAGGTGCGACACTCTGGCTGCAAGGCTATCATGCATGGCTCATTCCAGAGAACTCCTGGAAGTCGCTCGCGTTACACAACATGGACATATTCGCTCGGGAGGCTACTGCCATCATTTACTATCCGACTGGCAATCAGAGGGCCAAGGGTCGCTCGCGTCATGGTCCACCGTGGGGACGACATATGCGGGATTGCCTAGTCATCATCAGTACCGTTTATGGCCAACCGCAGCGAGTCCGCCACTAATCCGACTCCTGCAGAAGAGAGCGCAAGCCCGTGGAACGACAAGAAACAGACCTCGGGACTTGCTTGGTAGGCACAGGTTCAACAATATAAGCGATGCCGAAACAGCATCGTCGAAGAAGCAGCACGAAGATCAAATTGCAGGTCTTGCATGCGCCAAGTGCCAGCCTCGAACCTCATTGTGCTCATTCACGCTGTGGGGGCGTGCACTCGTCACGTAAGCAGCTTACCACTGAGCCTTGTCGCGGAGAAGCTCGGGGAGCCGCAAGCTTGACTGGTGGTTGACAAAGATTCCCGATGCCCGAGTCGCAGAGGACAATTTCCCAAGTCGGTAATTGTCCATCACCAATCACTGACAAAGGTTGAGCCCGGAGACGGTCGATTCCTGCATAAACAGTCCCTGCGATCCCTCGAGCTTCGGAAGGACGGCGCGAGATCCAGAGACCAAAACGCTTGAATGCTTGGAAGCCTCTGTGCATGCACGACAAGGTGCAGAAGGAAGCGACCTTGTTTGTTGACATAAGGCACCAGAAGCCACTGCTTCCCCATTTCAGCATGGAACGTCACTGAGCGGCCGCCATTTTCCTTCTATGGCAAACGCACTAACCTCCCAAGGTCATCTCCTCACACGTATCAAATCCCAACGAGCTGATGTCAACATGGAGAACCTCAATCTGGCAACAGCATTGTCCTAGGAAGCGCAATCAGAGGCACTCGGCTGCGAGATGCAAGTGCTTAGACGAAATGCCTCGAGCCGTCTGTTAGGAAAACGCATGCTTTTCTGTATGTGGCAGCCACATCTGTCGAATCGAAGCCACAGGCTGTGCGCTGTTCCGGTACCAAGAGCTGCGAGCTCGATTCTCGGATTCTATCCACGCTCAGTCAAGGTCCAAGCGATCACAGGCTGAATCAGCATGTCGTCCTGAACCACTTCCTGCTTGGTGACAGGATGCCGAGAAGGACAAAGCAAGCCTTTCATCATCGTGTCCGCAAGCTATCTGTCCTATGCCACTCGATGACAGCGGAGGACCAGCATCATTTCGTTCCGAATGTCAGTCTCATACACTCAGTGATCTGTCAGATACATCTTGGGTTTCCGGTCAGGGTATGTGATACAGTATTCTTGGCTTGCTGAACGCGTTAGAGAAAATGTGTGGAGGATCAGATATAGAGTTCAGAAGTCGACCTCTCGTCAACTATTGTTGTTCCGACGCTTCTCTCCGAGTCGTGCTGATCGCTTATCCATTCACACGCACCTTCAAGGTTACCAAATTCGATCCGCTCCTCGCCAGAACTCCTCCGTTCACCTTGGCTTAATGCCGATGTGCTCGCACAACACGATATCCTCCGAGCGGGAAGAAGAGCTGATGGACCAGACCATCTCTGAACGCAATCTTGGCGCGGATGCCACTACTTGACCAAAGGCGGTACAAGCATGACCTAATCTGTGGGAGCACCTCGTGCCAGTAAGGCGGGCAAGGCTGAGCAAGCACAACTCCGTCGACGCTGTCGAAAAAGCATTTTTTTCACATGCTCGTATCAGACTGAGCATCAAATTCAGGGACTTCTTCGGACGGTGCAACCCAAGTGCCCACACTTCATTCTACGAGTAGGGCAAGGAGTTTTGTAACGGCTCAGACGGGACTTGACACAGATCCCGTGTCCGAAGAACTGCCACTGGCAGGGTATCAGGCAGGCGAGCGACCTGCTGAGTATCAGGACGCCGCTTGCGTCGATAATTCCTTCAAGGATGAGCGTCGGGGCTCAGGCGGCACAGCATACTCCGAATGCAGATACTTTGACCACCCCCAACCAGAGCTACGCGATGGAATGAAAGGGTGACTAAGACCCGTTACAAGGCTGGACGGCTTGATCAGACCACCGCACAGGGCGGGGCAGCCGGTAAGCGAGACAGGGCTTTTTCAGGCCACCACCATCCCGCCCCATGAGCAGGAATAATATCGAATTCCAAATGGTAGTGCAGATGCTCGTTAGGGTCAATCGTCGTACACTGGAGGGCCAGGGTTCATGTCGGAGGATCTAGAACGAGCAATGCGCCTCGAGCCCACTCGCCCATAAGGCTTGCCAAGCCATGATTTGCTACTCCGTAAGCCTTGAATCCCACCAGTCAGGCTCTAGGGTCGGGAGGACCGGATAGCTTTCACTGCGAGGCGCCGTGATCCCAACCGCAATCAGGAACGAAACTTCCAAGCTTGGCTTGCGTCGCAGCTCGGAACTGAATCTGGAAGTATGATTGACAGCCTTCGGGGCCAGATCCGCCGCGAACCAAAGCTAGCCAGAGGGGTCTAGATGCGCGGAGGGTTCTTCGCATGCACCGTACTTCTTCCAGGCAGTGTCTGTAAGGGTCTGGCTCTTCCTCGTACATTGTCTGACCCCTGAAAGCCGAGTCGACTCGAAATAGAACGTATGTGTATGCCTGGATTCACATCAGGTATCCTGCCTATATCGCTACACAGCGAGTCGATACGAGAAGCTCCACTTCTTAATACTGGACATGCCGGTAGGAGCCGGCTATGACCATTCAACGCGAAAGCATCGGATCCTTCGAACATTGTTCCAGACTCTCTCTCACCGGAGGCCTGTCTGGCCCTGGTACGTGAAAGGGAGATTCTGGGCGCAGGATGACAGATCCGTGGGCGAGACTCCGCGCGTCGGCGAGAATGCTTGATTGCCTAGTCAGGTGTTAGGCTGATGACCACCCTGCTTATGAGGTAAGATTCCGGTCTGGGCAGGCGATACAGTACGGTCTCGAGTAGACAAGTAGAGACCACTGTTTCAACACCATCGCAATTGCCTTTCAAGAAACCACGTTGGTATTTCGCAAGCCGTTACATCGCAACCAAAACACCGAGACCTTTCGAACTCGGTAGTGTCGTACACTGGCTCGAGCCCCCGAGGCTCTACTACTTGGCTCGAAGCGAATTACCTAGATGGAATGAGTGGTCAGCCGCTTCGCTTCCTCCAGGAAAGTCCTTGGCAACTTCTCGATAAAGGGCTCCTTTGGCCGAGGCCACAAATTGGAGGACGGATAAGGGCAGGCTGTCGGAAATCATGCTGTGATATGATCCTCACCACCACTGGCGAAGCCTTCGAAGCGTTCAACCTAGTACTCAAGCACGCTGTACCGAGCAGCCATTGACTCGGCTCAGGCACACTGCAGTGGGAAATCATGAAATGTACCATCGCTCCCTCGCATCGGCTGATCTCAGCCTCGCTGTTGAGCAAGCGACCCTCCACTCCCGAGTCAAAGATCAGCTCGCAAGTCATGGTAAGTAGTATTCTTAGCCTGACAACTCGAAGGATTTGATTCCGGCGACAACTCGCGCAAAAAGAATCCTTACAGGCTATCCGGATACCGAACCCGACCACCGGCAACCCACCGTCATTGTCTGCAATATTAGTCAGGCAAGCAAAGCTGCTCTCTTTCTCAAGGAGTCGCAAGGTTGTGGACGAACTGAGCTCCATACCACATTTACAGGTGGGAGATACCGCCAGTACACTGAATTCGTAAGATTCCTCGTATAGTCACACCACACCTCGTTCGCAAGACCCTCGCTACGACTGTGAGCAAACGGTCACTTTCCTCGCGGTTGTGCCCATCAGCCATCAGCCGTTCCGCAGCACCACGGTGGGTCCCCTCGGCATATGTACGACATCGCTCGTATAATGACCAGTCTCTTACCTAAGCGTGCCGAAAAGGGTGATCTCCAGATCGAGTTTGTCCAGACCACCAGGTCATTGGACTACCCTAACTTACGCTTTCAGAATTCGAACTAACATGGCACGGTAGAAGTGAACGGTGGTCGATTTTTGCGAACATTGGTCTGATTGTGCTGAACCACGGGAACAGAGAGCAGATGTCGACTCAGCAAGTTGCTGCGAATATCCGATGCGCAGTCTCGCATGGCAAGAACATGAGAGACTCCGTGTCGGAATGGAGAGTCTCGCACCGAAGAAAAGCCCTTCCAGAGCTTGCGACGGGCCACATATCGTGGACTGACTGGTGCATTAGGATCCTCGCCTGTTCCTATGCCACAGGATCTTGCGCGTCACCTAGGCCACCCCAGAAAGCTCGACACGGGAGGGATACCACGTGCTTCGACGAACCCTTCGAGTGCGAACCAGATCGAGCTGATTCTCCGTCTAACTCGCTTAATGTGCAGGATACTCACCCGAGGTCACTCTGAGTGCTCGATGAGGTGTTTCCAATTCATCTCTTGATGTCACTTTCGTCGGCGCAACCCGAGATGGGTAAATCAATACCTTCTTATTTCGCTCGGTCGTGGCGAGATGCGCCAAAAGAGACAATGTCGTAGTGCTTCAGTGTTGTCGATTCAATTTCGAACATGACCAAGAGACCTTGCTTGTCGCTCGGATGGGCCAGATCTGTGATCAAGTTTGTGAGAGCGAGGCCGAAAGATCAGGCTATCAGCTCTGGTCTTCCCACCTCTGCGGACGAATGTGGTTTAGTGTGCTTGTGCCTTCTAACTAGGAGGGCTCTGGTGCGTCATTTTCCTGGCTGCATATTTGACACGGTGTGTTCAAGCTCGACCTTGTTCTCGATCGAAGCAGCCCGGCCGTTATGCAGCAGCTCCAATGGTGCAGGGACAGCGAGGTGTGTGAGAGGCAAGGACAAAGGTTCCTGCCTTGCTGAAACCGTAACTTCCGGCTTAGACGCATGGTTTCCAAATCCCGCGTAGTGGCGTGTATTCGAGAGCACATGTTGAGTCGCTGCCGGATTTGTACCTCACCTATGTCCCTGTAGGGACATGAAATTTGACCGTCGCGGAGGACCGTACACGCCTCTCGAAGTGTGATGGTGCCAGTTCAAGGCTGGCTGGCTTGGGTATGCGAAGATTTACCGTGCAGGAAGGCAACTAGACGAGCAATATCTCGATTGTCAAGGCTCCGTGCCAAGTTTCGTGGATGAGAGATTAGATAATCCCTGACTGAGTAATGCCTAATATGGCGATTACCCATTGCCCTTGTTGAGCATTGCTTGATGTCATTTGGAGGCTAAACATGTAGCGGCCTGCTATATCGCCCGCCGGCGACCCGGAGCGGCGTTCAGACTCGTCTTTGACAGCGTCATCTCCACGGATTGATGGCGCTGGCCACCAAGCCCGTGGTCTGATAAGCATTCTGAGCTGCGGTGGACTCAGAGAACGCCAAAGGCATGGTCCACGATAAGCGCTGTGGCAGTCCACGAAGCAAAGGCCCAGATCGGGAAGTGTAACGGGAAGCTGTGATTGCACCAATTAATGGAAGATGCAGCCACATTGATTGTCGAGCTGCGATAGATTGCGTCAACTTGCCATGATCGGTGAATCGAGACTTTGCTGCCGCCACATGCTTTGCTTGTTTGCTATGATGCAGCCCGCGGTAACACGTTGGGAGCCTCCAAAGATGCTTCCGAGTGATACGTGTAGCTATGTTGAGTAGTAGACAACGTGCCGTTGCTGCAGTGTCGTTCACTAATTCCCTGGTCACGAATGCGTCGGAAGTACTCACACATTCATGACCGTAGCAGGAGTGAAATCAAAGTCATTCGATCCACAACCCAGTATTGAGGGCAGAGGATTCATTTACCCCTGCAAGTTTTCGACCTGGGCGTTTATGCAAGTTCTCAGCTTCCCTGGCATAGATGAGCATGGTTGAGGTTTTGAAAGTTGAAATATAACGGAGCTCTTGCCCCAATCGGCAGGTACAAAGGAGCTGCACAGAGAGCGTGGCGTTGGAGGGTTGGATGGTGGCGAAGGACTCTCCAAGGCTCTCCAACCTCGATGCTCGATGGATCTCGAAAAAGTAATTTCTTAGTCAACCTCAAGAATAGCCGGTCATGTGAAAAAACGGCAAACGTCACAACAAGTAAGAAGAGCTTGCGTCCATTTTCCGGCCTCATGGATGTCATGCCGCGCACAAAATCCGCTGATCCTGGGGGATCTGCATCGCTTGTTCGCTTCGAAGAGCAGTTCAGGCACAAGAGGCTAAAAGTTTGAAGCTGGAATTAGTCTCGGTTACATAATAACCAGAAGTTCAAGATGACACAGGGGGGATCATAGCCATCGCAAATTGGCAGGTGCATGGGTGATTGACAAACTCTTGCCTCGGGATTCAGCTCGACATTGATCAAGGTGATGAGACATCTCCTGAGCGGCCACTGTAGATGGCAGGCCCGATCCGTAGTGGCCAGGGGGCAAACAATAACGCGGTCCTGACCACGGTAAATATGAATTCTGTTGAGGTTCCCGGGGATGATTTTAATCCCTGGAAGAAGAGCACGAAACTGAAAGTGAAGGACTAGTTCGAGAAGAGTCGTAATAGAAATTCTTGTGATTGGACAGATGAGCAGGCCTTGGCTAGACCAATCAGACGCGGCCAGAATTGATCCATTCGCATCCTACCATGTCTTTTGAAATCTGTCATTACAGTAGCTTGCTTGCCTCAGGCGAGAGTCCTGGCGGTATCCGGGCACGCCGGATCCGTGAAACAAGACCGCTTGGCGGCATGTACCACAGTAACCAGGTGGTAACTTGTTTTGCAGAGAACGAGCATCCATCGATTCTGTGAACAGGCCTGATTCTTGTTTGAGAGAACCTGTAGAGGATTTGCGAGGTACCCAATAGAGATGCTAGGAGTACGTACTCTTTGCCACTCTTCAGCAGAAGAGCCCGCTGTCCAGTATGGTACCTCATCCCAAGCGGCCGGTGTGCGTATCCGCGTATCGATCGGCCATGACCATCACGGCTCTTTGCCCCGCCGTAGATTATGGTTGCTGACATATCAACGATATCGATTTCCTGATCCCGTCTAAAATCATCGATCTTGAAACCCCCCGAAACCGTCCCAGCCACCCCCAAAATATCGTCTTCGGTGTCACCACACGCCGTTTGTGCCCTTTGTAGTAGTAGTAAGTTGCAACCTCTTATGACATGGTATTGTCATGCCCGTCAGTCCCCCGTGCTAGACTTGATGCCGGATATCGTAATTAATTTTGGTGATTACCTTTGGGCCTGGTCTCCTGCCTCGATGGCCTTATCCCCAGACGGCAGTCCACCACCTGACCAACGAAACCCTAGTCTTTTGACGGAATCTTGGAAGCTTCCGTACTTCTGGAGACTAGCAGAGTTGCATGACACGCGGGACGCGCCAGCCTTAATGATCCCTCTGACTCGCCGTGATTGGTGTAACCGCAATCACGATCACTAATAGCCAAAGCGTTTGATCCGGAGTTAGGAACGTCAGAGCGCCCGCAGAAATGCCTTTCGTGGAAGTTGCCTTGCAAAGACCCCAAGCTGACTGATTATGTCCATGACGTTCAGGGACCTCAATCGCGGCAATAGTGCTTGGATGAGAATCACTCCCATCAGACACCCCGCACCGTCTTAAGCATTGCTTGATGGACCAGTCTTGACTCTTGTACATTTGCTGGTTACAGACTTTGGAGTAGTACATGTAGGTTACTCCGTAACAGTGGTGTGTATCACGCCGGGACATTCCTATGTCTCCAGCGTTGCTCGACTCTAGCCTTCTTTGGCCCGAACGTGTAGTTCTCATATGCATGGTCGCGTGAGAGACCCCATCCAGCGCCGGACACCATGGAAATGCCGCCCAGGTTATCTTCGGGAAACGCCACAGAACAAGTTTAACACAGGAAGGGCCGCCCTGTCTGGACCAGAAACTTCACCCCAACGCCTTGTAAAGATGTCTTCGTAGAGGCCGCCGTACCACAAAACGCCTCATATCAAATCCCCGTGACTGAGCGCCCGATGTTTTTATCGACGTAGAGGCCGCCGTAGCTATTAGCCGCCGCATTACCGAGCGCCCGCAGGTTGCTGAGAAAGCATACTGGAACCTTGCAGAGCCGCTTGCGACGGTGTCATCTCAGCTGAACCCGTCCTAGCGCGTTTGGCGACAGGTGACTCAGAATAGGTTGGATCAGGATACAACCCGGCACGATCCTGGAGGACGCTGTTGACACCTTCCTGCTGGTTGACTGCGCCGAGTTCTGACAGCCGCGGCAATGTTCCTGGTTGTTGTAGGGGTCCTCCGGGTTGCTGTCCTGCTTTACCGGGTTGCAAACCGTCGACATTACTGGGTGGTGGTGGGACCTCGCCTTGCGACTCTAATAATCGAGACTGCAGGTTGATAATATAGTCGCGGAGCTGATAGTTTTCGGCTTGCACGGCTTTAAAGTTCTCACTCAGAACCTGATAATCCCGCACCTGCTCCTCGAGCTTCTTGATGTAGCCCTCCTTCCGTTGACGGAATGCTCTCTGAAGCGACAAGATCAGTAACAGAGCTTGCTTTGAGAAATTAAAAGCCTTACCTGAGCGGCTCTGTTTTGGGCGGCTCTCTTGCTTGTGCTCAATTCGCGCTTGCCATAGCCTTTCCGACCGTCACCGTTCTCACCGCCGTCACTCTCGGCACTGCCAGTCACGCCGTCGTTGCCGGGATCCTGGGGAGAAGATGGTTGGTGTTGTGGCATGGTGTCCATGTGATCCGACATTGGTTGTGGAGGTGGAGGGTAGTGTTGCTCTCGCAGAACTATCGAATGCTTAGAGACCGGCCAGGGTGAAAGTAGCTGAGTGATTGATGTCATGATGTAATGGAGTGCAGCGAGGTATGGTTAGGTTTGATCGAGTGTGTAGAAAGATAGAGACAGTCGAAGCGCAAGACAATATGCGTAGGTTCCAATAAGGCACGAGGGACAAGGCTGGGTAGAGTGTGGTGGCATTGGAGGGTATATGTATTCAGGGAAAGAACAGACCGGGGTTGAGGGGTGGTGTCGATGGCCTTGCTTCTTTTTGGGAAAGGATAAATGATGGGGTCTCGCAGATGACGGTAACATAACAGGATGGAACAAAGTTACCAATACGGTATTGAGTACGGCGGGCGGGATCGGCGATAGGCAGCGGGCAGTAGTGTATGTAAGAGAAAACGACCAGGGGGGTGAGTGGAAGCAGAAGGAAGAGGCGAGGGCGCCGTGCAGGTGTCTCGAGGAGGAATAGTGTGCGACGAAGGCCGGAGAGGATCCCAGGCCCCAGAACGAGGGCGCGAAGTGGGTCGAGGATTACTATAACGTACGGTGTTCGGAATTGACAGTGTCCTATTGCTCAAAAGGGTCAGAAACGCATTCCTGTGAAACTTACTGGGGATGGGGAGGCTTGAGCTGTTGATGCAAGATTGAGATGGGATTGAGGGTGTGAGAGGGCAGAGGGTGGAAGGCAGAGAGATGGTGCCAGGCACGGATGCCTCTGGCAGGGAACTGAGAGAAGTGATTGGGTGTAGGCATCATATCAGACAGGACTTGATCTTGATGTGACTGGGACCTGGAGAAACCTGGAACCCAGGAGCCTGTCACATCCATCCCACATCATCCCGTCGCATGACTATACTGATCAAGACTCAACTGCGACCAACGCAGGGAGCTTGGGAACGAGGACAGCGGCCTCAAGAAGGAATTGGTAGCTTACCTGAACCTGAGGCATCCCAGCGGAAGAAGGGCTAGCGCGAGGAGCGAGGGCGGGTTGCATGACCTTTTTTCGGTCGTCGATGATGATGGGATGGGATGTGTTTCGCGGGGGTGCGAGTGGAGTGCTGGTGGCCGCCGGACGAAACAGGTTACAAGTGCTGGCTGAGGTCGCCTGTCGTCAGGGATTGGAGGAGGATTGTAAGAAGCAGGTGAATCCAATCGACGATGGAGAGGGAGGTTATGTAAGGTAAATTGGAGCGTGCGAGCTCTTGGAGATATGAATTCGAGTGTCGAAAAGTGGTGAAGGCGTGTTCTCAACTCCAAGTTTGGGTGATGAGTAATGAGTAAGGAAGATCAATTAGTCAGTCAGAAGGAGATCAAAGGAAGAGGCGCGGCGCCACAAGAGCTGGCTGAGCAAAAATTTGCGTTAAACAGGACCGTGCTCGGCAAAATAAAATGACACCGTCAGACCGGGCGCCTTCTCCATCACCAATTCTTCAACCAAATGTACTTGAATTGTCACTTCCACCAGCTTCTGTACCTGCTACATCGCACCTTACGGGAACCTTCAACCAACTGCAAAAGTGTTTGAGTTTCGCTCACAGTTAAGGCTGGCATCAACCCCGGAACCAAAAGCTTCACGACGCATTCACGCAAGGCGTATTCGTACCGAGTCAGACCGGATCATTTCTCCATCACTTTAACGTGACCTTTCCCAAGAAGGTTGTCCCCCAAGTTCCCTTCTGGATGGCGAGCTCGCTGCTCTTCTGCATGCGACTCGCCCGCGTCCTTCCTCCTTCTGGACGGTGCGAACCCGATGATTCAAGAACCAACCAAAACTGTTCCCGTTCTTGCCGCATATCCATTTGAGGCATCTGTACTCTCGCCTCTCAAAACCCAGGCCTCTTCTTGCTGCCAGGCTATCCGACGCCCACCGAGTCTCGTAATGGGTCAAGCGTCGGACTATTATCCGTTTTTGGTGACAGCTAAGCATTCTCTCCTTTTGCTGACTGTTCACTTGCGACCCAGGATCCGCAAATATGTGTACCAAGTTTGAGATTACCTCTCGTACCTCACACAAACATTTGTACATCTCGCCACCTCAGTTGCGGCCGCGAAAGCCGCCTTATGCTAATAATGCTCTGCGGGAGCGTTCAAAAAAGTCCGTATGATTTGCGATAATCGCTTGTCCTTGCGGTCTGCGGGCCTCCCAGGCCGAATTCGGCGTTCAAGGATGTTCGTACTGGCCGTTCATCGCCTTTCGTTGATGATGCTTCGTCTTATCACACAGTCTTCAATATTTCGACTGCTGGTAAAATACCGAATTTCCAGCTTCTCCCCACCTCGCACCAGCGCACATTGAGAACATCGCATGCTGTGGTGGTATTCGATCGTCAAAACAGACCAGAACTATATACTGCACTAACGGAAGCCGCGGCTACCGAACGGTCACCAATAGAAGGTACGTACAGTAATTAAGTCAGCACTCGCGAGCAAGAATAGTCCATGTGCTGAGCAAAGCTGATCTGCCAATCACAATGATGGGTGAACTTACCCAATAAAGTGTTTGGACAGCTTCACTTGTATCTTCCCTTGTCGTAGGAGGCGATCCTGAGACTCTCTTGATCAGCCCGGAAGCTCAGTCGTGGATGTGAACGGACAGAGAGCTTCTCCGTAGTGATCAGGGGACGCATAGCTGAGACCTCGACCTAGCCTGTTGTGTCTTCAGGATCGTTCTTCTAAGCCAAGCGCACCCTAGCTGCGATTCGAGAAACTGCACGGTAAGTTGATGCCATCCTCATGGTATATGCTTCATCCTTTCCGAATCCGAACGCCATCAGTATTCCTCAACTGTACGACACAGTCAACCGCGATAACAGCTTTCACCTCGGGTTGGTCTCCCTTCGTGGGGGTCGCCCTGAAGTTCAGTTTTGGGTCACCCGATTTCGTAAATTGTATCCGGTGTGGACGTATACCAAGTTCTTTTATTGTCCTGAGACGATGGTCTTACCTTCACTTTCCAAACGCAATGGAATGCGAATCGACCCGCTTGTGCTCCGTCCCGGCCATTGCTGATCATTCTCGCCCAGCCCTTCACCACACATCTTAAAAGACCCAGAGCAATGGCACTGACCGGGAATAATCGCACTGTCGGAATCCCTCACGGTCAATCATGGAGCAGTGCCCAAGTTTCAATTTGGCCGCAATCCTTACTGCTCGAGCCGAGCTTCTCGTTTGGGCAAGCAATGTAACTTGAATCCCCACTCAAGCATTGATGACGAAGCATGTATCAATCTTGAAGTGAAAGATCATGGGTTCGAATGCTTTGAGAGCATGTCCACTTCCTCTTGCGTCGGTCTCAGCAAGATATCGCCCACATAACAGGCACAGTTTCTGAAGCGAATGGGAACAACACTGTTGCATCTCTCAGCCGCTCTGGAGGGGGCCACTCTTCCCAAGGCTGGCACTGACGTTGGAGATGGCCCGTGCTCCATCTCAGAGCTTGCTTTGCTTCTGATAATTGGCACTGTGAAGGACGTCTGCTTGCCAGCCACGAAGAACATGGCAAGACTCTCGGCCTTGTAAAATGGGCACCGCCCTGTCCTATCGGGTCAGGGGCTCCATTGAATTGGCTTGTCCGGGCCTCAATCTTCGCTCTGGATACAATTCTGACCACGAAATCGACAGGTGACGAGATGGTGAAGACTGCCGCCCGGACAACATTGGACTCCGCTGCGCCGAGGATCGTTGGATACTGGCTGCTGTCTTACATGCGTCTCTCCAACCACACCGCAGCCCACCGCATCCAACATTCGACTGCTCTTGCTGCGTCTTCGGTAACAATTTCATCTGGACGTTTCACAATGACAGACTCAAGCTGGTGGGTCGCTTCGCCGTATTGGCTCATAGGTCAGTACCAAAGAGACGTTCTGCACCAGTCTGTCCTGTCCATTCGACGCTGATGTAATACAGCACACGGCTGGAGCTACAACGATCACTCAGGCCAGAATCCAAGACGAGAAAAGGGCACTACGAGCTTACAAAAGCATGGCAATCGCGAGACTCCCTGTCATCCACGTGTGTTGACGACTTCTCGATCCCAACGTGGAGGGAACTTTTGTCTCGCCAACACTCCCATCTGACGACGGAGATGGACGCTAGCCTCGGCGGCCGCATCGCCCACGCTGTGGGAGCGTTTCTGCCTGTCCTTTTGAGATGCAAGGTTTCGAGGCTGGCCACTACGGTGATTAGGCCATCTGGACAGAGCCCGAGAACAGACGCCACAAACGAAACGGGCTGTCAAAGAGGGAGCAAGTCTCCGCGGCGAGATTCCGGGCCGTCCCAAGAGGGGACACGATGTCAACCCCGCAGCCTCATCGGGAAGTCAACGTCTTCCACTGATATCAACTTCACGTTGGTCTTGTTGGGCGGTCGCGTGCAGCAAGAGCAAGCAAGCCAACGTCGGTTCCGAATGTTTGTGCGCTGGACGGTGGTTCATGCAGCCTGTCCCCGGAAGATCCCCGTGATATGTCATTCGCCAAGTCAGCCTGGTACTCGAACTCCTGGTAGGGCTTCGCGCGACGAGCCTGTCAATTTTGCTTGCAGCTAAGGTAAGTTCCGTCAGGAATTCAAGGTTGTTCAACGATCAGGCTCATGGAAGCGACGACATGATCAAGGCTCGCTAATGCCAGCATCTGCGTGCAACTACATCCGCGTCATGCAGGGGCATCAGCTATTGGCTTTCCCAACATACGCAGACTGCTTTCGTCTACATTAGACCGTGTCGATCTTTTGATTACACAAGGGCTCGCTTATTCCAGAACGGTAGGCGAACAATCGAGATACTGTGACTAACTGTTGTCAAGCATGCCGCCGTATGGCTCGGTATGGTACTGCATCGATGCATTCGGCATGAGATGGACGCATTCCGATCCCGCTCCATACCCGCCCTCAATTACAGGGCTATACGATGTCAAAGGCTATACCATGACACATCAACGGATACTCGGGCAAGCGTTCTCTTGTTGTAACCGGCGCCAAACACGATTCGGGGGAAAGCCATTAACCAATCCAAGTTGAACAAGGCTATCGCAGAGAGTCCGTCACTCAGTGGTAGGCAATGACGGCGCAGAAACCGTAGCAGGATCACGTCCTTACAAGGTCAGGATTTCATTGAGTCAGGGTAAGTCCATATCTTATGGCTCGTTCAAGAAGGACTCGTACTTGCGCCTCTCGGTGATGGGCAGTAGTCTTCGACTGGCATAGGCTCAAACCTGAGTATGCTGTCGCCTTGGGCCAACAATCAGCCCAGACGCCGAGGTGTTGGCCCGGGCAGAACCTTTGCTGCACAGGTAAGCCTGGTCTTGATCGTTGTCTTTGAGCAGTCCAACTACTTAGCACCTTCCATAGGTAGGCTCGACATACAACCGAGAGCACACCGGAAACGTGGCATTCACAAGGAACGAACTCCAGAACCTTACCATCGATACTCGTATCATCCAAAGATGTCCATGCACGGACTCCAGCAATCAGAAAAGTGCCACTCGCCCGCCCGGGACAGTGCAACTAACGAGCCAGAATGGAAACTCTGCATGTCAAGAGACTAGCCCTACACCACTTGACTGCTACTCCAAGATGAGGCACTCAACTTGAACGCTGTACTCTCACTTCGGGGCGGCGAATCGAACCTCGCTTGTCGTCAGTGTACTCCAAGAGAGAAATAGGCAGATATCTCCGAACATACTCATCTTCTCCCAAGCAGTTACGGCTGTATTTGAGTCTGTCTGCAACTCCGACGTTATGTGACTTGAGCCCTTGAACGCACGAGCTGAGCTTCTACTCATTGGACAGGTAATGAGCAAGTTCATGATGAGACGATAGAGGCATTGACGACCGCATACTGCATTCGAAGAAATTGTGCCTTGTCGTTTCTTTGGACCTGCTCCGACCTGCGTCCACCCTCGTTGGACAAGGAACAGCTGGTTTTTGGAGGAGCGGCAGACAATTTCTCATCTCATTAACATTACTTTTGGTTTATTGGTAGCCTGTGAATGTCGTTATCGCATCACCCTTTTTTCCGTCTCTCCATTGAAGCCTCAACTCATCGCTCTCCGACAGAGACTTTCCTAACCCGTCACGTCGCCCTTCTACCATGGTGGATGGTCCGTCTGGCAAGGACTTGACGATCCTGTCACCGTCCTTTTCTCCTCCAATCCTCAATTTCAGCACATGAAGTAAACAGAAATCATAAATGCGAGGGCCAACGTCGCTGGCCGGGTATCACTGAGAACAGACAATGAGTGGACAAGACTGCTGTGCGAGGATGTCGAGGCGGCATTACTTGCGCTTGCAGAGGCTGCCCTGCTTGCGCTAGCCGTTGGCGGGATGATGGTTGCGGTGAACACGCCTGTGGGCAGACTGGAGGTCTGCCTCATCGTGGAGTGCTCCGTAGGTCGTGGTGGAGTGTTGGATGATCTGGTACTGAGCAAAGTAGTCCAATTTCCTAGTGGTGCGGGACTCGTCTGCGTCAGATTGGACCAGATCGCGCTTGAGGCTGTTGCTGTTGCTGGCAGGGGAGCGCTGCTGATCACACTGACAGGCAGAGTTCCAGGCGAGCCTGCGATGGTGGAAATTCCAGGATCTGGCGCCTGCCAGTCCGCCATCTGGTCGTAGAGAACACCATTGATAATGACACCAACGTTGTTGGCCAGCATATTCCTCTGATCGGAGTTGCAGGTGCTGTTGACGGCTCGAAGGTGACATGTTGGTTCTGCCATCGTGGGAGCGATATTCTGGTACGTCGAGTTGGCATCGCCAAGGGATGCGTAAGTCGATAGATCAGCAGGAAGACCCATACTGATGTCCGTGCCCTCAATGACGCGTGAGAATATCGTGAACACTGTCTCGGGTTGATAGGCTGGTACCAGATGGCCTGCATCATAGATCCGACTGAAGCTCAAGTTTCCAAATTCTCTGACGACTCCTCCTATGTAGCTGTTGTTGGCTACGATGGGGGCATACCCGGAAGTATACCAAGGTTGGTAGCTGGAGCCAGCAGCTCCGGCGATGGCAAATGAAACTGCTTCGCCACCTAGCCAGTTGCAGATGTAGTCTCTGTCTCCGTAGATGAGAGCAACTCTGACGCCTGAGTTGAGCAGATCAACCAGATCTTGCAGAACGCTGTCTCGTGCATAATCCCCGGCGGTATTGAAAGCTTCAAAGACAGCCGTGGAGTCTTGAGTATAGTTTACAGGCACCCCGAGGGCCTGTTGGACCGACAGCTGATTGAGGTATTCCAGGTACAGAGAGTCTGGAAAGGGATCAAGTACGCTCTGTGAGATGTCGTAGATAGACCGTCCGGAGGTAGTGTAAGGACCAACAACAAAGGATTGACAATAAAGTTGAGCTTGCGAGCAAGCTTCGTTGACCTGATCAACGTCCCCGAGGCCAAGTGGATCGAGAGCACTCTCCAGCGCCCTGCAATTCGCGGTCTGCTGCTGACACCCATTCCCGCCACTGTACGAGCTGAGAGCATTTAGCTCTTGGAGTTGCGAGATGGCCTCAATATTGTAGCTGTTGTCGTATGCAAACTTCGGATGGAATGGAGTCTGAGTATAGAGATCGATCCACCCATTGATGATGCCTAGTGATCGAAGAGTGATGTCGATAGTTACATTTGCGAAATCTATATCTGTTTGCCGGCGCGCATTTTGACTCTGGAAAAGGGCCCCAGTGACGGGTCCATATTTCCCACCATAGGATTCTGTGAATAGATTGATCTCCGCCGTGGCTTCGACACCCTGTGAGCGAAGACCGGTATTGTACTGTGGGAAAGATGTGAGGAATGTCTGCAGAAAATGCCATAATGCTTGAGCGGCGATCTGTGAGGTGTTGGCAGTAAAGAAGGGGTTCCCTGAGCCGTAGGTGCCATTCAGAAATGTACTGGCGGGCTGAGAACCAGGGACGCCTGTTGGCGGATTTGTGGTCGTTTCATCGAGCAGATTAAGCGATATATTTGTCAAGACGTCGTAGGAAAACCCCACCTGAACAGGTTGGTCAATGAAAACGAGATTGCTGCTCCGATCCCAGCCCCAATCCCGAGCAACTGTGCCCAACTGAGCCTCCGCGACTTCGACCACCTGACATGGACCGACCTCCTGAAAGAGGCCGACCATACTGGAAGATCCGGGGCCGCCATTGATGAATATGGTCAATGGAGCCGTCTCCGGTAATTGTCTGGCTTCGATGAACCAGAAGAAGGTATTGATAGTATAATTTCCTTGGTAAGGCTCTAGCAAACTTGGGGGTAGGCTGATGTAGCCGGCAAATTGCTGCTGAGTGGCAAAGACTGTTGTACATGTCCCAGGAGGGACACTTTTGTAGCTGATGGTGACATTTGGGTCTATTGGAGAAGGAAGTATCAAGAGAGAGTCATTGCCTGGCACAGGCGGAAACTGGGCGATGCAGACAGGCGCAAGAAGGACAAGAAGAAGCCATTGTGCCCATTGCGCCCATGGTGCCATACGTTGTGCTAGAACCGCGGTGAGCTGGTCCGGCGATCGATGTTTGCTGGAGATCACGTAGGCTGGCGCTGCTTCAAGGAGACTGAAATCGAATATCGGAACATGTGTTCAAGACTCTGTTGCGCTTGACGCGTATATCGAAAAGCCGGGCTCGACTGAGATTCCCCACGGTGCACAGGCACGATTGATCGTTCGTTGATACTGTGGAGGCGATTATATGAAGTGCTGTCAAACAATGCGAAATGTCGGGCGTGTGTGAACGAGTGTGACAGGCTGAAGACGTTGAACAAGGCTACATTGGCCAAGTCAAGGTCAAAGACATGAGAATAATATCGACGACAAGTTTTGACGATGGCGTGAAAGCGCTCCCGTTACTGCCTCCGCACTGTGTGCAGGCGCCATCGCGCCGGGAAGCCCAGCCACTGGCGCGCAGCTGCAGCGGCGCGGCAAGTGCCGAGGTGTCTTCGAAACTTCACGTGAAAGATCATGTGACCTAGGAAATGCAGGCACAGACCCGCGTCACAATTATTTGTTCAGTTCACCTGCGCGGTCATTTCGCGCTTAACCATTCGACATTATTTTACCGCGCCACCACTTCTGCACCATTGATCAGTCTGTTCTTTGGCACCTTGGAGATCCGGCTTCTGCTACAGGAAATATAACAATTATGGCTTACAACGGCTATAATGGCTTTCACGATGATGCTATGGATGGAGTAGAGACCTCAGGGCCGAAGGTCACGGTGAGAGAGGTGAGTAGGCGCATCCTCCGTTCTGCCTCATCTTGATCTGACTCCCTACAGGTCGAACAAGATCGATGCGACTTTGTCCTGCAATCCTGCTCTCTCGCCCTGGCGAACTCTCTCCGTCGCGCCATGCTCGCCGAAATCCCTACCATTGCTATGGACCTGATCGACTTCTCCACAAACTCTTCTGTCCTTCCTGACGAATATCTTGCACACAGATTGGGCCTCATACCTCTTGCGAGCAAGGGCGTGGATGAACTACTGAACTACTCCAGAGACTGTGACTGCGACGACCATTGCGAACGATGCTCAGTGGTTCTGAGACTACATGCCCGATGTGACAAGGCCGGCACAATGTTGGTTCACGCGAGTGATCTCGTTGTGAGAGAGCCTCGTTCAGACGGGATTGGGCAACCGATCGTCCGGGATGTGAATGGTCATGGTCCACTGATTGCGAAACTGAGACATGGTCAAGAGATACAGCTGGAAGCCGTCGCCAAAAAGGGGATTGCAAAGGAGCATGCAAAATGGGCACCGACTTCAGCAATCAGCTTTGAGTACGACCCTAACAACAAATTGCGCCATGTGGATTACTGGTACGAAACCGACGCAAAGGAAGAGTGGCCGGTGGATGAGCGCAATGCCACGTGGGAGGGTGATGAATCAGCTGCCGATGCTGCCTTCGATCCCGATGCGGTCCCGAGCGCCTTCTTCTTCGACGTCGAAGGTGTCGGTACTCTTGAGCCGGACGAGATCGTGCGTGGAGGAATCGACGTCATTCAGAAAAAGCTGGCCGAGACGATCAGAGTCCTTGGTGGCGCCGACGTCGCTGGCGTTGATGGCATCAATGGCGCTCAGAGCCCAGACGGCTACGAGCCAGCTCCACCTAACGGTGCCTATACCTCCTACGGTGCCACTATGGGCGGGGCGACTCCTTACGGCGCAACACCATATGGTGCTGGCGGTTACGGCGGCTCGTATTGACTTGGCGGCTATGATCGGGTATGAATTTGCATGGCGAGGCGTTGGAGGCCACAACATTACTGCTTTCGTGAGCATGGAGCTGGTAAATTGGGATGGTTTGTTCTCAAGCATGGGACGGGTCAGGGGAACTCCTGGAAGACAAAAGCCGAATATACCCAGGTGAGGTGAAGTCGGAGCAATTCAATTTTCTATCTCATTTTGAAAGATATCTTGGGCTCGTCGAAACAGGCGATATGACTTTACGAGCATTGGCTGCCGGGCCAAGGACGAAAAAGTTACAAAAATGCTTCAAGCACACGTGCTGAAGCCCAAGCACCGGTTGGCACCCACTTCGAATCAGGCCAGAAGACTAACAACAAAGCAGGGGCAAGCTGGAATGGGCAAGTGGGAGGTGCTCTACTGACTGGGCTTCTTGGAACGTAGTCAGCAATGCATGGACACAATGCTGCCGTAATCAGGCACATGCGGGATGTTGCGGACGCGCTTGGAAGATACTATTTGATAGACGCCGCCAACCGTTGTTCATAATGTCGCACGATGCCGATATCTGATTCTGTTTACTGTGCAGCTCTGCTGTCCTCAACGTGACTCTACGCGCTGATCAGAAAGTATTTAGCATTCGCTGGTCCCAAAGGCCGTCCTGAAACTCCCATCTCGCGCAATTGAAGAATTTCTGAGGCTCGGGCTGGCACCGAAACAGCAAGCCGAATCCAGCGGAGCAGTGGCGATCCCGCCAGTCAGAGACCAGAATCGAAGGTTGAGGTCACTCTCAGGCTCCGCAGACCCTGACTTCAGAATCATCCCACCATAGAAACTGCCCCGCCAGCACCTGCCGTCACTGCACGAATCTTTGCAAAACATTACATTAGCCTCAATTGAGCTGTTCCGACGTCAACAGCTTCAGGCTCGTAACCAATTTTTTCTCAACACCTGGGCTCCTTACCCAATCTTTTACCTGCTCCAATTCGACCTTTTTTCTTTCCCATAGCAAACCGTCACGATGGGGTACAGTGATCTCGACTGGAAGGCTATCAATACCATCCGGCTGCTCGCAGTACGTCCTTGCCGTCCCTCCATCTTTCGCCGGAAGGTTTTACTGACCGTTCGTTATCCAGGTCGATGCGACTCTCAAAGCCAACAGCGGCCACCCTGGTGCGCCCATGGGTAAGTGTCGAACAAACTCCCCTGACAAAAAGCACTACTGACCGATACTTTTACAGGTATGGCACCAGTGGCCCATGTGCTCTGGAACAAATTCATGACCTTCAACCCAAAGAACCCTACATACATCAACCGCGATCGATTTGTTCTATCGTGAGTGCTCCCATTAGACATCCCTCCGCACCAGAAAAAAGACGCTTGGGAATATGGACAAGAAAGCTTGGAGACCAGATGGCGGATTGTGGCTGCTCGATATCATGAACGAATATGGAAAACTCACTGACATGGCACAGCAACGGACACGGCTGCATGCTACAATATGCTCTTCTTCACCTCTTCGGTTTTGGCGTCTCACTGGATGACTTGAAGCACTTCCGAGTTCGTCGCTCTTGCTCGACCTCATCGTGACAGAAGACTGATGTGAACGTAGCAAGTTGACAGCATCACCCCAGGCCACCCTGAATCACATGATACTCCGGGTATTGAGGTGACGACTGGGCCTCTGGGCCAGGGCTTTGCTAACGCTGTGGGTTTGGCCATTGCCCAAGCACACACAGGAGCGGTCTTCAACAAGCCTGGCTATGAGCTCCTCAACAACCATACCTTCGTCTTTTTCGGTGACGGCTGCGCAATGGAAGGTATCGCAAGTGAAGCTGCTTCCACAGCCGGGCATTTGCAGCTTGGTAACTTGATTGCCATCTACGATGACAACCACATCTCCATTGGTGAGCATTTCCCTATCTCAACCGGCCTACTTTTAATTGACAGCAATAGACGGTGACACAAAGGTTGCATTCACTGAAGATGTCGAGAAGCGGTTCGAAGCCTACGGGTGGCACGTCCAGCACGTTAAGGATGGTGATCACGATCTTGACGGTATCGAGGCTGCGATTGCTAAGGCCAAAGAGGTCAAGGACAAGCCATCGATGATCAAGTTAACAACCACCATCGGGTTCGGTTCCAAGCTCCAGGGTACTGGGGGTGTGCACGGAAACCCTCTCAAGGCCGATGATGCCAAACAGGTCAAGCAGAAGTTTGGCTTCAACCCAGAAGAATCCTTCGTCGTGCCCCAGGAGGTTTCTGATCTCTATGCCAAGCATGCTTCCGAGGGGGCTGCGGCCGAGCAAGCCTGGAATGACCTGTTCAAGAAATATTCGAGCGAACACCCAGAACTTGCCAAAGATCTCACCCGTCGTCTGTCCAGGAAACTCCCGGAGGGGTGGGAGAAGACCTTGCCCGTGTGGAAGCCGACTGATGCAGCTGATGCTACCAGAAAAACCTCGGAGAAGGTTTTGCAGAGCATCCACGAAGCTGTTCCAGAGTTGCTGTCCGGCTCTGCAGATTTGACTGGCAGCAACAACACTCGATGGAAGGACGCTGTTGACTTCCAGCCACCAAGCCTTGGTATCGGCGACTGGTCCGGCCGCTACCTGCGCTATGGTGTCCGAGAGCATGGCATGGCTGCTATCATGAACGGTATCTCCGCATATGGTACTCTCATCCCGGCTGGTGGTACGTTCTTGAACTTCGTCTCATACGCAGCTGGCGCTGTTCGTCTTTCTTCCTTATCTCACCAACGAGTCATCTATGTTGCCACTCATGACTCTATCGGTCTGGGTGAAGATGGGCCTACCCATCAGCCCATTGAGACTTTGGTGCACTTCCGAGCCCTTCCCAACATGATGGTTTGGAGACCTGCCGACGGCAACGAGACCTCAGCAGCATACTATATGGCGCTGACCTCCACATCAACGCCCTCGATACTGGCCCTGACCCGACAGAACCTGCCTCAGCTGGAGAACTCCACTCTCAAGAACGCCATCAAGGGCGGTTACGTTGCAATCGAGGCTGAAAACGCCGACATCACCATAGTTTCCACTGGTTCCGAGGTCGGCATCTGCGTCGATGCGGTCAAAGTCCTCAAGGATCAGCATAGTATTACGGCTCGTATCGTCTCAATGCCGTGCACAGAGGTCTTTGATGCCCAGCCCAAGGACTACCAACTCAAGGTCATTCCCGACGGCATCCCAGCCTTGTCGGTGGAAGTCATGTCCACTCTTGGATGGGAAAAGTATTCGCACGAGCAATTCGGCTTGAATCGATTCGGTGCTTCCGGCCCGTATAAGGACGTGTACAAGGTCAGTTGTCTTTATCTCCGTGCTGCCTAACCATGATCACTGATAGGCAGCAGAAATTCGAGTTCACCCCTGAAGGTATTGCCAAGCGGGCGGTCGCCACTGTCGACTTCTACAAGGGCCTCAAGCCTAGATCACCAATCAACCGCGCTTTCCAGCAGCTCATCTAAACTGATGTGATGCGGTGAAGCGAGCCACGTTGTCTGAACAAGGGTCACAATGAAACGAATGGAGCATGACTTAGAGAAGTGATGCGAACCAGCTGTAAGGCTGACGGTATCCACGATCAGCTTCGACGTTGCGTAGATAGATGAAAGACCATTACGAGAGCAATAGGCTCGTCGATATATGGGTGAACAGCCCCCACGTAGTGGCAGCTTTGGCTCAGCTGAACCGACGCGAGAGGCTGAAATCGGGAAATATCTTCATTTGTCAAACAAGCCACTGGGAACTACAGACGGGGGTAAAGCATTTGTGTGGCTGGCCTCCAGTCTCCCAATCATCTTCTTTTTGCGGCTGATGACCGCCGGCAAGACCGTTAGCATCATTAATAAGGTGCCTTGCAGCTTTGCTAAAAACATACCGCTTTTCACGCCTTCGTGCATTTGAGCCGGCCCATCCCTCCGCACATCGATGACGGGGAAAGTCTACACGACAATCTGGTCACATCCAAGCCACCATTCAGCAATTCAAGTCATCTTTAGCCGGTGGCTTTGGACGGATCCCTGTCGAAGCTTCCATATTCTCAATCACCTTCGATCCCCAGCACATGGCTTGTGGGCGCAATGTATGCACCAGTTCGAAGCTACCACTTTCGATGGATACACCTCTGCTGGCTGCCGGTTCTGAACTCTTGCTTCCTACCAATGATCCCCGCTGCCAACAATACGATGGAACAATTTTCCAGGCCCGGGGCTTGGTTTCCAGGAACTCTTCAATCGCTCGATTGTTCTGTCGCCTCCTTCTTCGGCATGTGCAGGTTTTGTATTCGTGCTTGCCCCACAACAGCCTCCATTCCTCTTCTTTAATCATCAATGCTTTGACTTCTTACCTACTTACACTTCGTTCATCCGAATAATCATATCGCACCTGACCGATACAGGAGCCGCCTCGCAGTCACAGATCTATTTCATCTCTTCTGACCATGGCTCCATCGACATGGATTGTTGTAGGAGCTTCGCGAGGTATTGGGCTGGAACTAGTTCGTCAATTGCTTGACCGCGGGAATCAAGTCATTGCGGCTGTGCGAAGCCCCAAAACGGCAAACGAGATCTGGCAGCTTTCTGCTAAACAGGCGAGGCCAGCTGCTTGCCTGATTGAAGAATGCGACGTCACCGATGAAGCGAGCATCAATGTGAGACCAATTTCCTACAATTTGGGTACAGTGCACTAGGGATCTAACGAGTCCATTAGGCATTTGTCGGTAACATGAAGCGGCTGGTGGACAAAGGCGTCCAGATCGACAACATCGTGTTAAATGCTGGAGTCTTGAAATACCCCAATGTAAGTAATCCCCTGATTTCGGAAGCAGCAGCTAATACCACCTTCAGAGAGCCACCGAGATGTACGTTCCAGGTATCCTCCTCTTCGCCTATTGCTGATGGCCCGATCTGCAGCTCTTACAGCGACTTTGCCCTCCATCTGCACACAAACACGATAGGCCCGATCATCATCGCACAGAAACTGCTCAAAATCTGCAGCACCGCGCCCCCGTCCAAGGTGATCTTCATCTCGTCAGATTCTGGTTCAACAGCACAATTCAGAGATCATGAAGACGGGTTTGGCGCGTACGGGGCCAGCAAAGCCGCCCTGAACCAGATGCTGAGGCACATGGCCGCAGAATTGAAAAGAAAGAAAGACAGATATGCGGATGTCTGTGTTCTAGCTGTACATCCAGGGGAAGTACAGACGTAGGTCATTTTCAGAAGGGGGAAGGGACCATGCTGACTTGGCTTTCAAGAGACATGGCCAACATCGAGGTAGACTGGGAAGTGGAGGGCATCATTTCCCCCGAGGAGAGCGTCACAAAGATGCTGAAGGTAATCTCAGAAAAAGGCAAGAGCGACAGTGGGACATTCTGGTGCTGGGATGGCAGAGTAAGGATAACAATTCGCACATAGGCACAATGCACTAACACATGTGTGATAGGAACATCCCTGGTAAAGAACAACAGCGCATTGCTATGTACATGATGGGAAGAAGTTGGACGTTGAGTCTCCGTAAGGTGCGAGAGGGCATAAGGCGGTTCTTCGGGGAGTCCCAGTTCAGTCAGCCATTTCTCAGCGTGCGTACAGGGACGATAGTAACAGCCTATCTTATAATCAATCATATCAGGAACATTTGGTAGGTCAGACGTAGAACATTCTAGCAAAAAAAGAGTTGTCGTCGACTGTCAATTAAGCTGTCTAATGACCATCGCCACCCGACCACTGCGATGGTGAATGTAGTTCCAGGGCCGTCAAGCCGTGACTGCAAAACGTTCGTTGGCATGACCGACCGCGCTTGCCGCTTTCGGAGTAGCGTGACTGCCTCCGAAACTTTTTGATTGCCTGACAATTTGGTCTGATTTCAACGGGCTTCCCTCGAACACCACCACCGCCTTCTTTTCTACCAACCTTCAACCTCAGCTTGTCCATCGCATCGTCTGCCATCTTCGCAGTCGCTTGCAACCTGGCTCCTTCCCCGTAAAATACTCGAGAAACCACAAAAAAACGTGAAAACCCGTCAAAAAACCTGAGTCGTGCGGTGAGTCTCCCGCCCGTCCTGCGCACCCTTTTCCCGACCTATGCGCTCTCAGCCAACAACTCGGGGGAAGCAAGCACACGATCTAATTGACATGACAGTGCTCGACTTTAGCCACATATTCCATATCCAAGACATCATCTTCATCACTCAGGACCATTGTCAGATCTTTGTCCTTTGTCATCCTCGAGATCAAACAAAAAAGTGAGTCGTCCTTCACCCTCATTTCACCGGTTTGGGGATCTTCAACCCATCAAGATCTGCTGGCGCCGCCTTGTTCTGGCAATCAACTGACCTAGTCATAGCCAAAATGTCTGCCGCAGAGGTATCCAACACTGCGGCCCCGGCTGCTGGCCAGAACGGCGCTGCTGAGACTCCTGCCCCGAATGGCGCGCCTGCGATCGACACCAACGTCGCGCCGTCTGGTCCCTCCGACGGTGACCTGCCCACGCCCTTCTCTGCCACTGCGAACAACGCACAACATTCTGCCTCGCTCTACGTCGGTGAGCTTGATCCCTCCGTCACTGAGGCCATGCTCTTCGAGTTGTTCTCGTCCATCGGCCAAGTCGCCTCCATCCGTGTCTGCCGTGACGCCGTCACCCGCCGCTCTCTCGGTTACGCCTATGTCAACTACAACAATACTGCTGACGGAGAGCGCGCCTTGGAAGATTTGAACTACACTAGCATCAAGGGTCGCCCCTGCCGCATCATGTGGTCTCAACGCGACCCTGCTCTCCGCAAGACAGGACAAGGTAATGTCTTCATCAAGAATTTGGATGCGGCAATCGACAACAAGGCGCTTCACGACACCTTCACTCAGTTCGGCAATATCCTGAGCTGCAAGGTTGCGCAAGACGAACTCGGAAACTCAAAGGGCTATGGCTTTGTTCACTACGAGACTGCCGAAGCTGCTAATCAGGCCATCAAATCCGTTAACGGCATGTTGCTCAACGACAAGAAGGTCTTCGTTGGACACCACATTGCCAAGAGAGACCGACAGAGCAAGTTCGAGGAGATGAAGGCCAACTTCACTAATGTCTACATCAAGAACATTGACGAGTCGGTTACCGATGATGAGTTCACTCAGCTCTTTGAGGCCTACGGTGCCGTTGTGTCCGCCACTGTCACCCGTGACGAGACTGGCAAGAGCCGCGGCTTCGGCTTTGTCAACTTCGCTAGTCACGAAGCGGCTTCTCAGGCTGTTGATGAACTCAACGATAGAGACTTTCATGGAAAGAATCTGTACGTTGGTCGTGCTCAGAAGAAGCATGAACGCGAGGAAGAGCTTCGCAAGCAGTATGAGGCTGCCCGTATGGAGAAGGCATCCAAATATCAGGGTGTCAATTTGTACGTGAAGAACTTGACCGATGATGTCGACGACGACAAGCTGCGCGAGATGTTCAGTGGCTACGGAACCATCACCTCTGCCAAAGTCATGCGTGAAGCCCACGACCGTTCTGCCTCTCCTAGCGCTGACAAGGACAAGGAGAACAAGAAGGACGAAGTCGAGAGCTCTGGTGAGGAACCTAAAACCGAAACCGACAGCAAGGACGACGAGAAGGAGGAGGGCAAGAAGGAGGCCAAGCCTGCTGGCAAGACCTTTGGGAAGAGCAAGGGTTTCGGCTTCGTCTGCTTCAGCAATCCAGATGAGGCTTCGAAGGCGGTCTCCGAAATGAACCAGAAGATGATTGGTGGCAAGCCGCTCTACGTCGCTCTCGCTCAGCGCAAGGATGTTCGCAAATCACAACTCGAGGCTAGTATCCAAGCCCGGAACACCCTTCGCCAACAGCAACAGGCTGCAGCTGCTGGTATGCCACAAGGCTACATGCAACCCACTGTCTACTACGGTCCAGCTGGTCAGCAATTCCTCCCTCCTAACGCTCAACGTGGAGGTATGCCTTTCCCTGGTCAACCTGGCATGGTCATCCCCGGTATGCAAGGCGGCCGTGGCCAATTCCCTGGTGGATTCGCCCAACAAGGCCGTGGCATGCCGCAAGCCCAACAACTCCCTCCAAACTTTGGCCTGCCTGGCCAGATGCCATTCATCCAAAATCCTGCTCTCGTAAATGGTATGTACAACAACCCTCAAGCCATCGCTCAAATGCAAGCTCAGATGGGTCGTGGTGCTGGCGGTCGTGGCCAGATGCAGGGCATTCAAGGCATTCCTCCCAACATCCAGGGCTTGGGCGGCATGCGTGGAGGCGCCTTCCCTCAGGCTGGACGAGGTGGAATGCAGAATATGGGAGGTCCTCAGGCTGGGCCCCGTCTCCCTCCGCAAGGTCGTGGACAGGCGCCGCCAACTCGTGATGAAGCTCCTGCTGGTGGTCTGAGCAACCTCGCCTCAATGCCACCTAACCAACAGAAGCAGATGCTTGGTGAGGCCATCTATCCCAAGATTCAGAACATTCAACCAGAACTTGCTGGCAAGATTACTGGCATGCTTTTGGAAATGGACAACTCCGAACTCCTGGCATTGTAAGTCCCTGTCAATCCCCTGGCCTCGTCGCTTTGCTAACACTCACTTCAGGATTGACGACGATGCTGCCCTTCGTGCCAAGGTCGACGAAGCTCTTACAGTCTATGATGAATATGTCAAAGGTCGCCAGACCTCTGATCCCGCTGGTCCCAACGGTACGAAAGAGGAAGACGCTCCCAAGGCTGAGGGTGCCGACGCATCTGCTTAGACGGCCTTCGATCGAACCCGAACGTCGCTCAGTCACTTGACACAACGCTTCTCTCCACAAATTGCACGACCACTGTATTCCACTTGAGCAACATGTCTCTACCAAAAGTTTTGATCCACCGACGTCTTGAGTGCTCTTCAATGACGCTCCACAACCGCGAAGCTGGGTCGGGTTGTACTGGTGATGGCGAATGGCGTCCTTCTCTTGACTATTGAAGCCAGTGGCGCTCGCTTCTCTCCAAGGTGGCTCAGTCTTTATGAGTCTTTCCCATTCGAGTGTATGATAGACGGGGCTGACAACTTTTTTCATTTGTACCACGATGGTCTACGCAAGCAAGACGAAGGGAAAGATCTTCACTGATGCTTTGCCCAGTACTACTTGTACGCCGGTCTCCATCTAAGAGGCCGGGATAGCCTGCAGCTTTTCCATAACTCTGCATAGATAGATTCCCCCTTAATGAGAAAACCTCATGTACTTGCAAGCCTTCCGAACTGCGACTTACCGATACATTAGGTAGATTTTCATTGTTTTACAGAAAATGACTACCCAACAGCTGTAGAAATGTTGTACCGTTTGCGATTCTGCAGTTTGCTCTAATGCTACCGTTCAGCTTTCACCACTTGCTTGTGCTGAACCTTACTCTGTTCAGCTATAAATCTTCGAGCCCTGTAGAGAGTTTTCAGCATAGTCCCCCGGTTCCTGCCGATTCAGAGCAGACGACAGCACAGCTTTGGCAAGTACGACTTCCCTGAAGCTCGGGCTTTCTTTTCTTCCTCTCACTGTTGCTTGCACTTCCACATTCCTTTTTTGATCGTCGGGTCTTCGAGCATCTCCCGCAGCACTCCTCAGCCCTTGCCTGCGATATGGGTTCTATCTTCACTGCTTTGAAGTGCCCCTTGTATCTCGCAATTTGTGCCGGTGCCGTACGGGGGGATTATCTCGAGGTACGCCAGGATTATGTTTGTCAAGTTGCGGCATGACTTGCACTTCCTATCATCTTGACGAGCTTGATTGAATTGATCAGTGAAATCACCATTGAGTATAATAAGCAGGGAATTTTGGACGCTTTGGCTGCTCACTGACTTCTTGAGCGGCACCGCCAGCCAGCTGCCTGTCTCTTCCCCGGCGTCGTGGTATGGCTTGGTTCAGTGAAGCCAGACAAGAGGAAGAACCACAAAAGAAACACGGCAGTCAAACACAAACATGGTTGCCTTCACGATTCATCGAGAAGCTCACCTCACAATGAGCCTCGAGGCAGTTGCGAACTTCACTCAACGTGCGCGGTGCTTACCAGGTGCGGCAGAAAGCAGAAGTTTTCACCACTGCGGCGGCCTGCGCGAGGGTCTTCAGGTTCTTCTCACTTGTACAATCCTCATTCCCCATCAACCCCCTCGATAGACACCTGCCAGCTTCTCACATTTGCGACGATGTCCCGGGATAGCAGCCCTCTCTTCTGCCGCTCCTCCCCTCCTCTGCACCTCTCTCAGGATCCGGAGGACGCCGTGGTGGTGTTGCTTGAGAAAGCGCGCAGAGCTCACACTCTGAGCCCGGCAGTTGAGAACTTCCTCAAATCACACCAAAGCACATTTTTCGGTCTGTTCAGTCGGCAAATAGAACTCATCAAGTCTCGTTCTCAAGATTTCCGGGATGCCGAAATCACGGTCTTCGACAAAACGCTGTTGACCCTCACCGAACACCCAGATTGTTTGATGAACCCAGCCACCGTCAATTTCTTCTGCGAAGAGTACCTCAACATCAACCTGGGCGGACCCATTTCTGAGATGACTCTCACCCTGCGACAAACTGTTGAGGTCCCAGAAGTCCTCAAGCAAGGTAAATCGGCTGCGACCCCTTCCAGTAACCCAGGGCCTGACGTGCAATAGCTTTGCCTTCATCCTCTGACCCTGCCACCGTTGAGCCTGAGGCCGACCTCGAACCCAAGAAACCTTCGCACCTATCCCCGATCAATGTGGACCTCGGTAAGAACATGGAACCCAAGCTGGCCGGATTGTGGTCTGTCTATGAGACAGCTCGAACAGATTATCTTGACGCACTGAAGAAGAACATCCGTGAGAAGATAGTCAGCACGGCCAAATTCCTCCGCGATACCGCCGAGAACATCCTCCTCTTCCTTGAGAACAAAAATGCGGACGCGTTGTTGATTGCCGAGCTGGAGGGCACCTTCACACATGCCAAGACAACTGTCGTTTGCTTGACTGGCGGCAGAAATAGGAAGTTCGACAAAGCGGAGGTTGACAAGCTCATCGGCGTGCCACGGGGACCAAGCCGACGTGTAAACGGTCATCCGTATCCTAACCCTGTGGACATTGTCAGTCGTCACGGAGGCGCACCAGTAATCACCAACGGGCCAGTCGTGACCGATCGATACACCGCCTATGACCTTCGAAACCGTGTACGATATGAGCCACCATTTCGCCAAGATCTCGGTCCATACGGGTATCAGTCCACGCGTGACCGTCGCGATAGCTATGGCGTTGAAAGGTCCTCATATGCGATGACTGGCCCCGAGCCGGTCCGCTACCGCCGATACAGTGACTTTGGAAACCCTGTCCGTCAGCAAAGTCGCCAATTGTCACCAGACGTCGAGTATCGTCGTGGATCCGACCACCGCCGAGAAGATCGAAGCGCATCACCGGAGCCTCCTGGTCGGGACAGCTATCGCTCTGGACGCTCCAGGACTCGATCCCCCAACGGCCGGTATTATCGTCCCACCTTTCGCGATAGGGCAGTTGACCATAGAGATGGCCAAGGACGCGGACAACTCAAGGCTCCGATGCACGGGCGTGGACATAGCGGGATACCATATGGCTATGATGGAGAAAGAATGGTCGATTCATACCGTCCTTCTCGTGGCAGGGAAAATCTCGACCATGACAACATGGATGAGGGCGAGTTCTAGGCACATGACATGGTCTGGGTAAGGCAAGAGGTTAGCTGTCCAAGAAGGGATAAAGAGCCGGGCTTTCACGCCTCTGCCAGAGTCGAACTGAGTGTTTCCCCGTATCTATCGGTTTGTTGTCACTGATGAGGACTTCAAGTCCAGGAGCAATGAGACGAAGCTGTATGAGGGACATGAGCTGCCATTAAGCGTGTGGGTGAACGACAGCACTGATTCGTATTGGATTTGTTCTTTTGTTGAATATCACCGAGTCAAGATCAGGCGCCGCTTGGAGGTCAACGCCAGCAGCCCAGCTTCGTATGCTGTCTATTGTCTAGGCGGCAGAAGCTTGTAGCCGATGTATCTGATTTGGGATCAAAACTGGAGCTGCAGATCAGAAAGGGATCAAGGATCCTGGGTTCCACAGGGAACAGGTCCAGTATGTAGTGCAATGAGCTGGTCTTCAAGCTCCAGAACAAACGAACCTTGCTTTATTATGAGTGTTGTTTCGCCGATGGCTGATTGCGTGATTTCTATGAAAGAAGTGAGAGAAGTGAAGCTGTCTCGCCGTGCATGGATTTCATGAATTTTGCTATTGTGCACTACGGCAGAGTTTTACGTCGCTGAACGCAAAGATGAAACCCCTATGCCCCCCAGCCACCTTGGAGATAAAGCTCGATCTGAACAACTCCGTACCATCAGCACCATGTCCCCCTGGAAAATGACCAGCTTCTGTCCTGTATTCCGCTTAGCTGATCTTGAAGAGTTGTTCTGTTGTGTTGCTCCTTTGTGTTTTTACATTTCGCTTCGCGCCGCCACGCATTTGCTCAATCTCCGTAACACATTCGGTTGAGAGATACAAGTACAACCGTTATCATGCTGTGTGATGTTGAGTTCCAAGAACGCCCCGTAACCTCATGATAGTAGTCTCTGCTCAAGCCTGGCTGATCATCTGCATTGGTGGGAAGTAGCTCTCCTCCACACGGATGTCTACTCCAGCAAGACTATCATCATTTCCTTGACCGAAATTGAAACTGGGCAAAGCAGGTGTCTGCGGAAGTGGCGTGTTAGTGGCGACCATGAGGGTGACGGAGTCTTGCAAGGGACTAGTGTCCACAATTCGGGCACCTGGAGTCTCCATGAAAGAGAATGTCGAAGCACGAGATCGTCGGCGGCGGAAGATCAAGGAGCTGGAGACTCGCGATCTTGATGGTGGTCGAGCTTGAGAATCGGTGCTAGACTCGGAGGTGCTGGTGCTTGAATCTCCGGTGATGACGTTCTCACGGTGTGCCATGCTCAGAACCTTGCGGACGCTATCGCGGAAGCCGCTGCGCTTGCGGAAGGAGTGACTGTCAACAGTGGCATCGAGTTTGTTTTCACACGGTCCGGGGGTATGGGCAGAGTTTCCGCAGAGTTCACTGTCTTCGAAATGGCTCCTGTCGGGTCTGCTGTCGGCTCCTGGCATGTAAGCGATGTCTTCATCTTCCCCCGAACGAGTGAAGTCCACCTCGTTGTTTGTTCCATTGATCACAATCCCAGGAATCGTACAACTTGACAGTAGAGCAGCTGGGTCGGTTTGAGAGTAGAACCTGTTTCGATCGAGCTTTGGCGAGCCAATCCGGGCAAGCACACGTGCGTCAGACACTCTTCGATTCTGCATTTCCCAGACTGGTGGGATTTGGACTGGTTTGTTGAGTATCTCTTCGAGGGATTGATAAGCACGTTCACGGTAGGTTGGGCGGCAGGTGGCGCAGATCTTGAAGGTGCATGGCTCCCTCGCGGGCAAAGCAGGCAAAGCAGGCACAGCCTTCGCAACAGTAGGACGAGGCGGGAGGGGATCGGCCGGTGGAAGTGAGGGAGGAAACGAGCTCGTTCGAGGTTCTGGAGGGGCCATTGAGGGCTCAGACATCCAGACTTTCTGCAGCTCTTTCCAGTCATATGCCTGCTTGATCTCCTCGTCGAGCGAAGTGGAAGAGTTGGTGGAGAAGGTTGTGCTCTGTGGTATGGTAGAAAAGGAGCAGTCACCGTCAGATGAAGATGAAGAGGCGGACGAAACGGTAGCGAAGGTCGAGCTGGTATCAGGTCTGCCATCGTCTGACCGTTGTTGCGCCATGACAAGCTCTCTGACTCCTTCTTTCAGCTCAATCAATTTCTTGACTTGCTCGTCTGTGTATTGACCTTGTCCGCTGGCTTTGATGACTGAGCTGCTCAAAGAGTGGGTGGTGACTTCCTGATCCAGTCGGCTTCTTCCAACGGATGGCTCGAGAGTGAAGTCTGATTCAGGCAGGAAGCCCCCTGCGTCTTGAGTGCAGCGGTAGAGCCACCCGATGCTCGGGTGTTTGTGGCACAATGCGCACTTGAAGGAGCCGTACACATCGAAGAGGCGGGTCATATTCATATGAGTGCAAGGGTTGCGGCGCTCGGGACCAACGGCGGTCCTGCGGAGGAGTGTCATTGCGATGGCATCGAGGAAGACAACGAGCACCACCAGTAAGATCAGAACAAGCTAAGGGCCAGACATAGAGAGTGGAGAACGGAAGTAGCAGTTGAATTGATGGAGGCAGAAGCTGGAGGGCGAAGTCGACTGAGCGAAGGCAATGGCAGGCCGAAGTTGTCGCTGCAACAACGACTTGGAAAGGGTTGCCGCACCTTCACTTTCCACGAAATCTCAGCCGTGGCCCTTCTCACCTCTCAGAGTTGCGTAGCCGCCATTCATCCTCCCAAGTTTTGCTAACCTGAGCCATTTCAAAGCCCGGACCGGGCTATCAGCACCCTGCCTGTCCATACTCTAGCATTTCTGATTAGTGAAGAAGGACTGTACATTTTCTTGTGATCCTTGCTGCCAGGCCACACCATTAGAACGACCACATCAGTCAATAGAGTACTCGTCGCGGAGGTATCTGATCATCTCAAGAGTAGGGATGAGGTGCTTTGCTCGCGATGTTTACCTCTCGGGACATGAACGATGATGATTGGTGGAGGGGATTTCGACTTAGGTAGGATTGGGCACTGAAATTTCCAGCTCACGACTTCGTTTCCGCCGAGGGCTTGTTCGGTCTCGGACGCCTTCCGTTGCGCGCTCTAGACAGGTTCCTAACACGCGTTCGTCGCCGTTTGTACATCTTCGTCAACATTATTCCTCAGCTGACGGCGGTCAACAACTACATCACTTTGAGCTGGTGGTCGTCATCGATAGTCCAGTTACCGTCGGTATCGGTACGTGTTGCGCTCCAGTTCCCAGCTCTCCACAGTCGAGCCCATCCCCACCCACCAATCTAAACAAGGCCTCGGTAACGAGTCCCTGTCTTTTGTCAACAACACTCTTTCGTCAGCGCTGTTATCGCCTGTCCTCTCTTTATCACATCCTGCAGCTGCACGCACAGCTTCAC
This sequence comes from Cladophialophora chaetospira, assembly GCA_030247875.1. NCBI lineage: Eukaryota > Fungi > Ascomycota > Eurotiomycetes > Chaetothyriales > Herpotrichiellaceae > Cladophialophora > Cladophialophora chaetospira. Next base: position 245,440 of record JAPDRK010000024.1, read on the forward strand.
TGACGATACTCAATTGAAGCCTGAATCGATCTCTGAGCCCGCCCGCCTGAGTTGATCAACGACGCGCAGCATCCATCATGTCCGTCAAATTCGAACAGGAACAGGTGCGGACAACGGCACCTCTCGTGCCCGGCGGTCGCGATGAGAGTACTGCGCACAAGTTAGGCGAAGCCTTGACGGGAGGAAAGCAACAAGCTGGGTATCTAGCTGTATGAACCACTGCGCCAAACGCGCAGCTGCATCCGATTGACTGTCCGCGTAGGCATACCTCAAGCAACTCCAAGCCAATCCTCTGCGTACGAAGATGCTCACCTCCGGAACGCTATCTGCTCTACAAGAGTTGTTGGCATCATGGCTGGCGCACGATAAGAGCAAGCATGGCCACTATTTCTCGTCGAGAATACCCAAGATGGCTGCATATGGTGCATTCATCTCCGCTCCCATGGGACACGTGCTCATTGGTCTGCTACAATGGGTGTTCGCTGGACGCACCAGCTTGAAAGCGAAGATCTTGCAGATTCTAACCAGCAATTTGGTGGTACGTGGACATCCTTGCATGGAATAATGACACTGCCGCTCACCATGTCAAACAGATCGCGCCCATCCAGAACACCGTGTACCTATCTTCAATGGCCGTCATTGCTGGCGCTCGTACATGGCATCAAGTTCGAGCCACCGTTCGCGCCGGCTTCTGGCCTGTTATGCGCGTCAGCTGGATCACGTCTCCGTTGGCGTTGGCATTCGCCCAGAAATTCCTCCCAGAACAGACCTGGGTGCCATTCTTCAACATTGTGGCGTTCTGCATCGGCACTTATATCAACACGCATACCAAGAAGAAGAGACTTGCTGCTTTGAGGAAGAAGGTGAGTCGACGACGATGCTGGGCTCGCTGGGAGCATGCTAACGTTGGCGTCTTCAGCATTATGGCGACGGACGAAGCTCCTCTGGCCGTCCCGATGAGCGTTACTAGGTGCAAGACATGCAATCTAGGACGTTCGGGTCCTTCGGCTGGTTGGCTTTGAGTCGAGAGTTTGCCCTCGTTCATGCACCGGCTCATGAGAAATCCACGGCTCAGAAAGAAAGCTCTTAATGATCTCGTGGTTGAACCGAACAGCGAGGCACATACGAGCATGCATGTCAAGCCCAAAGGATCCCAATTGAACGTTCGACGTCTTGCGAGTTACTTTACAGCTATGTTGCGGTGCGACAATTCGCAAAAGGGTGGGTGGGTGGTCTTGGCTCTGGGATTCATCTTGGGTAGGTGCGTCGACCGCCCAAGGTGTACACGTCAGTCTACGCATTTTCTGTATTGAAGATTCAGCTTGCATGGATTTCGGTATATAATGTGAATGTTGTTCATCATTTGTGTGTGAAGTATGGCACAACCTCATAGCGACTCCTCGCATGCCCATGATTTGCAGGCGTCGCTGAGCCTGGATGTTTCCGATCCTCCGAGTGCCGCAGAGGAAACAGAAGCCCAGGCAGTGAGCACGATCGCCGCACTCGATCTCAGAGCAGAGGACTCAAAGACGTGATCGACATCCGAGACGATCTTCCTTTCCCAATGCACCTCCTATCGGTCTATGTCTCCGATCCCAGGTCACCTCTCAATGATGCCCAAGATCGGAAGTTGTGGAACGTGACATTGCTCTCTCGCGCAGCCTCATCTATGTCGTTTGTGACAAGCGCTGCAGACTGGATTGTTCGCCGGAGCAAGATCCCTTGGTCATGATTTTCACTCAAAGCATTATTAAACTCAATACCCGCCATCCATACCTCCCTCCGCCTCGCCATAGAAGAGACTCTTGTACCGGTGTGTCACATCCACAACCGCCTCGAATAGTTTCAAGTCCGGCAATTGTCCCTGCTCGTTGCGAGGCCACTCTGTGCTGCTCAGGACCCGCAGAGCGAGGCCGTGCCCTCCGTCTGTCGTGGTGACTTTGCCGACGAGTTCGTACATTGAATTGACGGAGAGGTGGGAGTCTCTATATGGCAAAGGTCAGTATTAGGGCAGTCATGCGAATCGTACGAACGGATATGAGATTTTGTGTACCTTGCAAGGAGAATTGTTACTGAGTCGGCGCCGCAGGTAAGGGTTGCCTGGTCGCCATTGACGTGGGATATCGTGCCTAACATGCGGACTGTGTTATGTGAGGATGCATTGGGTGCGAAGGCATGGAGGTGGGCGGGCAGGATGCGCGGTGTTGACATGGAATTCATCTTGAGTCTTGCAGTTTGTTATCGGGATCAAGAGGTGTATGCTGAAAAAACAGGTTGCCTTCGACGTGGTTGTGATATTGCACGTATTTTGCCCCACTGGTCTTGAAGTCCTCTACACGTCTGGGACGCGTCTGCGCGCCGGGGCTCTAGGATTCACCGCCCGCCAGTCTCCCGAGCGAGCCAGTTGCCAAAATAGGTGGCAGTCAGACATAAATACAGGGTCCTTTAGCAGGAGGGCGCCCGTCTGACCCAATTGAGTGTGCCATTTATTCTGTCACCCAGCTCGCCGAGGTGTCTTCTCCGGGCTAGACTAATCGTCATCGAACCAGCCCACTGGAGTTAAGATCCCGTCAAGCCGTATTCATCCCGCATATCGGCAATCCGACACCGTCAGTATTTCATCGTCTCACCGATGTCTCATGGAATTCAAATTGACAAGGACAACTTAGATGACTACATCACGCAAGGGCAAGGCACCGGATCGAGGAACAACGTCTCAACCCCGCCTCCACACCTCCCCAAAGAGACCTGTCGCTGCGAGTCCCTCCGACCGGCCGTCCAAGAGGCAACGCATCTCGGTTCCTGATATCCCAGACGACGACTCGGAAGAGAGGTCATCCAGCAGAAAGTTAAAGAAGGCGGGCACTCAAGGCGCAGACAAGATGCAGTCTGCCAGTAGAGATGCCTTCGCCAACATGTACGATTTTGGCCCGGCAAAAGTGAAAAAAGAGGCCCTCAACGGCACCATCCCGCAGCCCCCGAATGGCAAAGCCAAACCAGCGTTTGCTACCCAGAAAATCCCCTTCAATCCGGCACAAGGACCCAAGAAGCTAGTGGTGAAGAACCTACGTGCTGCGTCTAGACTGGACACCAAGGCATACTTTGAGAAGACATGGGCGGAAGAGGATAAAGCACTCGATGCAATATTCAGGAATGAGAAGGATCCATACTCTCTTGAAGAACTCTACAAGGGTGCCGAAAACACTTGCCGACATGGCCATAGTGCAGACCTCTACGACAGTCTGAGTGCCAAATGCGAAGCCCACCTCAACGACCACGTTCGAGACGGCATCAAGCGAGAAGAGGCAAAGTCGTCCGATGTTGAGGTTTTGAAAGCGTTCGTCAACGCGTGGCAGACATGGCAGAAGCAGCTACAGACCGTGCGGCAGATCTTCTTCTACATGGACCAAACGTATTGCCTTCGATCCGCGGACAAGACAAGTGTATCGCAGATGGGCTTGATCAAATTCCGCTCCTCGGTGTTCCAGAATCACTTTATTAGGCAAAAGGTGCTTCGGGGAGTCACGACCCTAGTCGATTCCGACAGAAAAGGAAGCCTCAATGAAAATGATAGAAGTCTTTTGCGCCAGTCAGTGGACTCCTTCCATGAGCTGAGCATATACACCAGCGACCTTGAGCCAGTCTTCCTCGATTCCACGGAGCAGTATTTCCGCGACTGGCGAGAAACAGAGTCTGGCAAGGACTCTTTGGGTGATTATGTCAACAATTGCACCGACCTCCTTGCACAAGAGCTGGCCAGATGTGACTGGCTCACTCTCGACCGGAACACGAGAATCAAATTGTCAGAACTCTTCGACCAAATTCTTGTCGAGCAGGAGGTCGAAACGCTATCTCACGAAGACAGTATTCTCGATCTCCTCGAGGATGACAAGTCCGAAGAAATGGAGCGACTATACACTATGCTGCAACGAGGAGGACATGGTATCCTCATTGAGCCTAGTTTCAGCAAGTATGTGGAGACAGAGGGTTCATTGATCGTCTTCGATGAAAAACGAGAATCGGAGATGGTGATCAGACTGCTGGAGTTCAAACGGCGACTAGACCACTATCTCAAGTATTCTTTCCACAAGAACGAAGCTCTGGGAAATGCACTACACAAAGCTTTCGAGACCTTCATCAACAAGACCAAGAAATCTCAAATGAACTGGGACACCGACAATGCCAAACCGGGCGAAATGATCGCCAAACATGTTGACCTGCTCCTCAAGGGAGGCGTTAAAGCTGTCCCCCGCCTTCAGCAGGCCACGAAACCTGAGCTTTCTGGCAAACCTGAAGAAGAACACGATTTCGATGACAACACCGCCAACGAGGACGCCGAGATCAATCAGCACCTCTCCAACGCGCTGGATCTCTTCCGCTTCGTCCATGGAAAAGCCGTCTTCGAAGCCTTCTACAAGAAAGACCTCGCGCGACGCTTACTCATGGGCCGCTCGGCCTCCTTCGACGCTGAGCGAAACATGCTCACCCGCTTGAAGAACGAATGTGGTGCTGCATTTACGCACAACCTTGAGTCCATGTTCAAGGACATGGACCTCGCCCGCGAAGAGATGATGTCCTACAATCAACTGCTCGACGACCGTGGCGGACGTGAGCCCGGCCTACCTGATCTACACGTTAACGTCCTGTCCGCATCAGCCTGGCCGACCTACCCAGACGTTCAAGTCAACATCCCGACGCACATCGCCAAAGTCATGACCTCCTTCGAAACCCACTACAAGACAAAACACTCTGGCCGAAAACTAACCTGGAAACACCCGCTCGCGCACTGCCAGTTGCGCGCCAAATTCCCCAAGGGGAACAAAGAACTCGTGGTCTCAGGCTTCCAGGCCATTGTGCTCCTCCTAGTCAACGACATCCCCGCCGACAAACACCTCACCTACGCGGAAATCAAAGCCTCCACAGGCCTCGTCGACGCCGAACTAAAACGAACGCTCCAATCCCTCGCGTGCGCGAAATACCAAGTCCTGCGCAAACACCCGCGCTCCCGCGACGTGGCCGAGACCGACACCTTCACTTTCGGCGCGTCCTTCACGGACCCCAAGATGCGCATCAAGATCAACCAGATTCAATTGAAGGAGACGAAGGAGGAGAATCGCGAGACCCATGTGCGCGTTGCGGCGGATAGACATTACGAGACGCAGGCGGCGATCGTGCGCATCATGAAGAGTCGCAAGAAGATCGGACATAATGAGTTGATTGTCGAGGTGATTAAGGCGACGATGTCGAGGGGCGTGTTGGATCAGGCGGACATTAAAAGGAATATTGAGAAGTGAGTTACTCGCTTTGCCCCCTCTGACGCACTAACCTTTTTATTTGTATGAATCAGATGCTAATGATTTGTGCGATTTAGGTTGATCGAGAAGGATTACATGGAGCGAGAGGAGGGGAATTCATACTCGTACGTCGCCTGATCGTGCTTGTCCAGCCTGAGAACGGACACATGGCCACCGAGGAGGCCGCAGATTTCGGGATTTGAGGTGCTTCACGGGACGGCAAGTCTGGAACCTTTGACAGGATAGGATAGAAACAGCGCGATGAGCTGAGCTGAGCTGAGCTCTTGTGTTCACGTAGAGTAACCTACTACTTCCTGGACATTCCTGTGCCTTACGAGCCCTGCGGAGGATAGCACGGAGAAGGACTCACAATCTCACTCCCTCCCTGGCATGATCGGCATCAGTGCGTCTCGAGAGCCTGGATGAAAGTACATCCGACTCTGCTCAATTGCTACACTCTGTAGGACAAGGACGTCGATTCAGCTCAAAGCACGAAATGCAACGTTTAGAGTCAGTTCAGCTCATCTCATTTCATTTCAGCTCTTCAGACCCTGCGTGTCGTTGAGCGCCATTGCTCTTAGCAAGACTGCTCGCTTTCGCTAAGCTAAGCGTGGTTCAGTATCATACAAGTCGTAAGCATCTGCTGTACACTAGCCAAGCCCAGCTATGATAAAAGAAAGACGGGTGAGCAGAAGCTACTCGCCGCTCAATCAGAATCTTCCACTTTCCATGCCTAAGCTTTATTCACGCTGCCATGCTCTGGGATCAAGACCTCATTTCGCTTTCTGTCTCCGCGGACTCCGCCTCAGAGCATGCGATGCTGTCTCCGCAACGGTCAAGCCCTCTGGATCAGGATATGCAGACTCCTCGATCGACTGACCACCGCTTGGGTCGATCATCTTGTCCCACATGGCGTTGACACTCTCCTCCATCTCCGCGCTGTCAAGGTATCCAAAGAGTCCACCAGGCGGCGAACTAGGCATTGCGCTGTTGGCAAAAGGATCAATCATATCACTAGTCAACTGATCGGTCGTCAACTCCGAAAAGCCGAAGTTGAGGTGATTGTCGCCTGAGAATGGTGATGAGTTTTTGAGAGATGGGAGGTCGGGAAAGTCGAACGAGATGGACTTCTTGGGTGTCTCTTTCCTTCCTCCGCTGCGCAGTATCATGTGGTCGTTGTGGAAGTCCATGCCCATTGGCTGGTCACTGGTCAGAGCATCGTGTATCGATCGGGTGATGGGCGTCATTTCCAGGATGTCTTTCTGGACCGAGCCCAGCAAGGCTGCAAGAGCCGGATGCTGGTCTTGCTTGTACTTTGGGGTTCGGAAAATTGGTAGACGCTCAGCATTGGGAGAGAGTTGTGCTCCAAATTGGCGTTGAGGTGTCTTGGAAGGAGTCTTCAATAGGATCCGCTCGGAACGTCTCTTCGGGGTGGGTGTCGTGGGAGGAGGGAGTTCTACTTCATCAGGACCTTCCTCGAACAAGTCTGCGAGGCCATCATCGACGACTGCTGGAGTAGGCGCCACATTTTCTTTGCCGTCCACAGCCACTTCTACAGCCGCAGCCGGAATCGCGAAGACATCCCTAGTCTTGTTAAGTCTCGGGCTTCGTCGGACAAAGGCGGGCAGGCGAGCATCGCTCTTTTGGGCTTCCATCTGCGGACCAGGATCGGAGCAGACTCGGATTTTGTCGGGAGAGGGAAAAAGCTGTCTTCGTACAGGCTTCGGAGTCAAGTCGAGCTCAATCGGGACGCCTTCCGATCCGGGGCCACGTGTAGGGCTTGACTGTACTTGCCTGCCAGACATCTGATGGCGGGTACGCGGCAAACCTCTCGGTCCTCGGTCGGCGCTGTTAGCTCGAAACGACTGTGGCATTGGAGGTAGCTGGGGCTCGCCGTCGTCTGCAATACTGTTTGCAGCCGGCTGTAGGTCAGCATCGTTGTCTTCTCCATCTGGCACTTCGGTCGCAGAGTCGGCTGGAGAAGAGTCGTCACTAGCAGGACTCTGGTCATCGGTCTTGGGGTGAGGGTCTCCGTTGACCTTGGCTGAGCTCTTTGGGGGATTTCGCTTGCGCTTGCGCTTCGCGTTGGGATCTTTCTTCTGCCACTTGGCAGGAGGTCGAGGGCATTTCTGCTTGTGGAACCACAAACCACAGGCTGAGCTATGTTAGCGACAGTACATGGCGGACTTTGGTATACTCACGATTGCACAAAGTGATCGCTACCCAGTCGTCTCCATCTGCAGCCTTTTTCTCAACCTTGAAGCCTCGGAATTTCTTGACGCTTCCATCATCGTTGCGCTCTAGCGGTTCCTTGAAACAGCATTCCCCAACGCCCAAAGATGTCTCAACTTCGTCCCAGCCGGACTCGAAGACCTTAGCGAACGCTCGTCGCCAGGCCGGAGTCTCTATGGCACCGCAGTTGTCACAGAAGGGAGGCATCTGACCGTTCGCAATGGCAGTTTCGAGTCTTGCTTTAGTCAACTCTTTGCCAACCTTCTTCTTTGATGTCTTGGTCTTGGTCTCTTCCCCCGTAAGAGCATCAGACATGGGTACGTCACTATCAGGTGCCCATGTCTGGGCTCGTTGCAGTGTTCTGGGAGCTGGATCACTGTTTGGCACATTTGGTGCAGGCGCAAGTTTTCGTAACTGCTCACGCTGTTCGTCCTGGAGTTGCCGAGCTCGAGGGGTAGGGGCGGGGGCCAGCCGTGGTGATGAAATATCGACTCGCGGTGCAGGTGGCTGTGTGTACGACTGCGCTCTTGTCAAAGCTTTAGATGTGACTAGGAGAGGAGGTGGCATTGTGTTGTACACCGATCTCGTGACTTGTTCCTCGTCAATATCGTTGCCTTCCTCAAAGACTGGAGGGTATTTTTCGTCCTCGACCGAGAACTGCAGCTCTTGACCGGGCATATCACCACCTTGATCCTCGGGCTTGTCCAGTATGAAGTCTTCAAACTGCAACAGCTGATCGTCCCCAAACATGTCGTCAAGATTGCCGCTCATGAACCCAGAGTCATGACCTGTATTCATCATCGGCGGGAGTGCAGGACTAGTAATCGCTGGGTGTGGCAGATCTGGCATGACGGGTGGTGAAGAAGGAAGATTTGCAGGTGTACTGTCGACGCTTCGAGCTCGTGTATCCTCGGGAGATTCGACGGGCACGGACAGGAATTCCGACTGACCAGCCACGCTCGGAGCCGGAGAAGAATCTCTGACTTGACGACCTCGAGCCAAATTGCTAGGTTCACGCTGCTTCCGAGGTCTTCCGCGGGGTTTGCCTGTTTTAGTAGCAGGGATTGGAGTAGGCGGTCTCACAGGTTCCTCGCCCTGAGCACCAGCCTGGAGAGCTGCAATGGGGTTAACAGCAACAGGGCGGTGCAGTCGAACGCTGGATGCGGTGCTCGCTGCAACCCGAAGTGAGTCAGGCTGCCGCTCTATGTTGAGGTTGGATTTTGACGGCCAATCCACCTTGGTAGTCTTCGCTCTCTTCCTGGCTGGACCTTCCTCCACAACCTCATCGCCACTGTAGTATCCCGAATTAAAGGAATCACGTCTGCCATGAGATGGCTGACGCATGCCTGCTCTTGAACCAGGTCGAGACTGCTGGCCTCTGGCAGCAGGATTGAAGGTCTGGGTCGCAGTTGGCGTTGCAGGTCTGCTGCCTGTTCCCGCATTCTCGCCGCTCAACATCCGCTGCATCGTTTCCAGGCCAGTAGTGTCGATTGGTGAGGCTGATCTCTGGAATGACTGCGAGGACGTACTGGTGTTCCATTGAGGCCGACCTCCGTCTTGTGAACAGACACTTCCTGAGCGGTTCCTTGCCTGGCCGAAGGTATTGACTGGTGTAAGCCGAAGCTTTACTTCTAAAGTCTCTTGTGCATTTTTTGAAAACAAGCCCATCACGTTCTTTGTAATTCTGCCGGTCACCATGATTTCGCCATCTCCACCGTTATCAAGAGATTGAGCATTGAAGGCCTTCGACAGCATACCCTGTCCAACCAAAGGCGTATCTGGTTCTGAGTAGTCATAAGCGTAGATCGTGTAGTCGTTCTCGGTAGAAGTGGTGAGCTCGGGACTTGCGGTTGTGACTGCTTCCAAACACGTCCGCAGGTCAATGACACCGATTTGGCTGGTATCATCGATGTATGCGGTCTGCACCTCCAAAGGCTGAGGCCAACGTGCAAGATGATTGTCCTTCTGTTCCGAATCAAACGTGTACAACACCTTGAGTCTTATTGTGCGTATCAATACTCCCTCCGCGGGTGAGGTTGCCATTGCGGCCGGCGTGAGAGTGACGCGAGGCCACCCAAACGTCGGCAAGCTGCTGAAGGGAGGGGTAGTAGGATTATGAAGAAGACTTCATCGCGTGGAGAGGATCAAACGAGGTTTGACTGAGTGGTACAGGCGTGGTCGGTGGTAAGAGGTGTAAGAGGTGGTGTGTTGGGTCGATGTTGTTCAAAGGTTGCAAAGGTTGATAAAGCAGTTGGGCCGTCCGCGAAACTTCAGGTGAACTTTTCATGGGTCGGGCAAACACAAACAAACGCCCTTTAGGAATGCTAAAGGCAAGGCGGACTGAAGGAGAGACAAGACGATTTCGAGGTCGAAGTGAGCGAGAACGAGTGGAAGCTGAGACGGTACTCGCGGAAGGTACGCGTGCGAGGGAGCGCGCCGCGAATGACGACCGTACCTCGGAGAGAGTCCACAAAGCCAAGCCTCTTTTAGCCTGGTGGCTGCAGCTTAGGATAGTCAGAATTGGGAAGGTCTAGCGGTATATCTTTTCAAAGATTCGGGCAGAGAGGAATTCAGTCGCATAACTTTCGTCTCATGGGAAAGGTCAGTCCTTAAGTATTTCTTTGCAACATGGCAGACGCCTCCAAGATACAGTACGTCCATTCTCTGACTCAGACCCCTGTCGCTGCCCTTGCTTATCTCCGCAGTTACCTGCTGGGATGTGCGCGGTACCGCCTGTTGCGAATCTGCTGACTTTTTGGTGTTCTTCATCAATAGGGATCTGCTCAATAAGCCGAGAAACGAATTGACGTACGTCTAACCCCCCACTCCCCTCATTTTGGTGTCACTCCTACCCCTTCCACCACGACCACAACAAACATTCCGCCCACCCCATCTGGAGGTTGATTCCGCTCCGCTCTCCACCCCAAAACACTATCACTTCATTGTTGCTTAACTACTTCCACTAGCGACAACTATCATCGATGCATGATGTTCATCTCATATATTCATCATTCATCATGATTATTATGCGCGAGCATTAACGTTCTGAAAGTACTAACATTTTTCCTCCAGCGAATATGAAGTCTCCCTCGTCGAAGCTCACGAATTGTCCACCGGTCCCCTCTCCATCCTCATGACGGCAACACGGACGCACACTCAAGTCCTCATCTCGTGTCGGAACAATCGCAAGTTACTCGCGCGCGTCAAGGCGTTTGACCGTCACTGCAACATGGTCCTGGAGAACGTGAAGGAGATGTGGACCGAGAAGGCCAAAAGTGGTGGCAAGGGCGTGAACAAGGACAGATTCATCAGCAAAATGTTCTTGAGAGGAGACAGCGTCATACTGGTATTGCTGAGTTGAAGCGACTTCTGCATTCGCTAGAGGAAGGGCGTGATGCTAGGTACACGGGTCCCCGGTATGCCCGCGGGCTTTGAACAGGAAACAACGACAAGAGCACCGAGAACGTTCGCCGAAGGGCAGAAGGCACGTGGTTGGAATCGCTGCAAAGACCGGCGCTGAGCATGGAGGACGACTACGACTACTTGCGCGGGTGTGAAGTGAGGCCGGCATGCGCACGGGTGTCAAAAAAGTACAGATACCCCAGCATCACAGGGAGCGGGAAAATTGTGATATTCTCTTCCGGGCAAGCTGCTGCCTAATTCACTTCCTCAGCTTGCAGGAGACAGCACGCCATTTAGCTGGCATCGGCCAATCCGACCAAAAACTCTTGCAGGCCCCAGGCACCTGGGTCAGGAATCTTACCCATCCATTCCTCCTCTGCGCCAACGTAGACTGCTCGTCCCAAACTGGCTTTCATAGCCTTGGTCTTCTCTGCTCCTTCTTTGGCTGCCGCGGCCGCCTTCTTGACATCTCCCGTGTCACTTAGTGTGTCTACGAAAGGTATCAGTGCATCCATCAGTGTCCGGTCCCCAATCGTCGCCGGTGTGTATGTGCCCATTGCCTTAATACTCGATTTCAACGCTGCTGCCCAGATCTTTGCGTCAGCGGTGGTTGATGATCCGCTATCTTGTTCTCGCAGCCCGTGCGCCAGCGCATTCAGGAAGATGGCATAGATGGCGCCTGATGTGCCGTCCATGTTATTCTCTACCACCGGCACAATCTTGTTGACGAATGCAACGGCGTCTGACGGCAAGTCACCTGAGGAAAGCTCTTTCAGGACAGCTTCGGCACCTCTCTTTAGCCCAATGCCGCAGTCGCCGTCTCCGATGATGGTGTCATACTTGGTGACGTCGGCCTCCGCAGCGATCATCTTGTCCAGTCCAGCCTTGAGCCGTGTATGAGCTTGCTGCGGGTCAAGTTTGAGATTGCTGGATTTGCCTTCTGCCGTAACTGGCTCTTGGTTGTCCGCTGTGGCAGAATTGTCTGCATTCCAGGTCTCCGTTCTCGTTGCTGCTGCCCAGCCGAAAGCTTCTGCTGGTGCGTCGAGAAGTTCAAGCATGGACTTGCCGGATCCGAGACCGGTAGCCTCGATCTTGAGGATGGAGGTCGAGAAACCCAGACCGTTCAGCGAGGTGATGAACGTGCCGGCGATGACTCGGACGGGCACTATTCCATAGTCTTCTTTGAGCTGCTTGTGCGCCTCTGCCACGATCCCTCCGATTTCCAGATTGCTGACACCACCTAAGTTGTTTATCAGAAGAACAGTCTCGTCACCCTTCTTGATGTCAACATAATGCCTGTCCTTGTCGTTGGGATCTAGCATCTGCGCCAACATGGTCTTGATGAGCTCCGGCAAGGTTGCTTTGACACGCTGACTGCCGGGCTCATTGTGGATGCCCATACCAACCTCAATTTCTTCTGTTGGAATGATGTCGTCGCCGCTGGGCTTCTCTCGTCCGGGCACGTGAACATGTTCCATCGACGATCCCACTGACACGAGATTGCCAGCCACCTTTTTTGTGAGCTCAAATACTTCTTTCAAGCTCCCACCAGCCTCGGCGAGAGCCCCTATTATCTTGAGTACGAGAATAGAACCTCCAATACCTCGTCTGCCGACTTTCCCTCCTTTTTCTCGCCCCACGCTGACGTCGTCTCCGATTGCATAAAATTCTGTGTCCACTCCGGCTGCTTTGGCCTTCTCGGCGGCCATGCCGAAGTTGAGGACATCGCCGGTGTAATTGAATGTGACGATTGCCACGCCCTTCTCTGTGGGCACTCGTGTAAGGGCAGCGCGGCGGACTTGCTCGGCTGAGGGACTGGCGAAGATTGTACCTGCTACGGCAGCGGTGACGAAGCCTTTGCCGACAAAACCTGCAAATGCCTGTGCAGAGAGCGAATTAGCATCTCGTCAGACATTCTCAACGCAGCTTGTAGACTGGAGCTTTCCTGAAAGAGAATCTAGTGTACACCGTGAAAAATCTTCGGGGCTTGCGGTCGACTTACGGGTTCATGGCCAGAACCACCGCCGGTAATGATGGAGACTTTTGGATTCTCTGTTAGCTCTTTCGTCGGCCGACGATACACAATTCTGTTCTTGTCATCAAAGGCAACGGAGGGATTGATGAGAGTTAGTGCGGAGAGAGCAGTCTGCACGAGGTGGGTTGGATCGTCAATAAAGTGCTTCGACGACATATTGAGAGGCTTCTGGAGTTGGAATCCAATATAGCACAAGATCCTGTAGGTCAGACAACAGCGTGATCGGAGGAGACATGGAGGTCAACCTGGGGTTCTATATGTATCTACCGCATTGTTTCCCTCGCTTCTTCAAAGATGCAATGCGGGGAAATGACCGCCCAAGGGCTCTGAAAGCTTTGTTATGGTGGGGCTCGCCATACGAACTCGTGGAGGAACTGCGATTCATTGGGTCATCGTGGGCCTTCCATTGAACCATTTGCCGCTTGTGCTCGAGGGGTATTTCGTGAGGTGAGATGGCTGCCCTCCACACCTGCACTTCGGTGAAGTGAGGACCGACCGGGGTTGAGCTTCTGCAATGCCTGGGTGCGAAGAAGGCGGAAGTGGCGCAGCTTCGGAGATTGAGTGTCGCTTTCCTGTGCGAAGTCTTTGGATTGCATTGAGCAACAGCATTAGAATTCACCTACCATTATGGACATGAACAACTCTGGACACTGATGATTGATTGGCTTCGGCTTGCCTTATCCGGCAATTCCGGATTTTCTGGAGATACTTTCGTAACAGCCACGGTCCAAGTTTCGGCGTCTAGAGTTACCTCAAACAGTGCATACTGGCGGAGCACTAGTCGGGGTTGTAAAAGGAGAGTCACCTCAGGTTGACCGCTGGCACGGAGAAGGCAACACAAAGTCTGGGCATCGCCATCAGAAAATTGAACAAGCCGACGAACATCCAGATGAAAGTCGGGGTCTTGCCGGTCGAAACGCCTAAGAGCAAGATGCAAACCGAAGCATGGGGGTGTATGGCCATTTCGTGGGGGCAACGTAGATCGTGGGGTGACTGGATGAAGCGAGGTCGACGAAAAACCATTTTCCAGGTGCGGCCTCAAGCTACCTTGGTGGACAGACACGCAGCTGACATTGGAATTCAGCGAAGAAAGATCAGACGGCCATCGTCGCCCATTTGAACTTGGACTTCTGGTCTGCCAGTCACGGTGAGGCAGAGTTGTGCCAAGTCACTGATCAGATTAGATTAGATCCGCTCAATATTTCATTCTCCGAATCTCGTCTGAGCATCGAACGACTTTAGCAAACTTGAACTTTTTGTTTGACCATGCAAACCGGACAATTCACCATCGTCCATCATGAAGCTCGACACAAAGGCTCTCCGATATCTAAACTCGACTGACTGGCGTACTCTGACTGCGGTCGAAACCGGAAGTCGCAATCACGAAGTTGTTCCAACAACGCTTATTGCTAATCTGTCCAAGTCAAATCTGGGGGATGTGAACCGCAGCATCTCACTACTTGCCAAAGCGAACCTCATTGCAAAGGTGAAGAACGCCAAGTACGATGGCTACAGGCTGACCTATGGCGGCCTTGACTATCTCGCCTTGCACTCTTTGCAGAAGAGTAGCACTGTTTACAGCGTGGGCAACCAAATCGGAGTAGGGAAGGAAAGTGATATCTTCGTCGTCAGTGATGAAAAAGGCGAACAGCGGGTCCTCAAAATCCACCGACTGGGCAGGGTCAGCTTCAAGAAAGGTGTACGAAACAAACGAGATTATGCTCGAACGAAGGCACAGAAAGAAAGAGGTGCTGGCAGCTGGATGTACATGTCGCGCTTAGCTGCCGTCAAGGAGTTTACGTTCTTGCAAGCTCTGTATGAAGCAGGCTTTAGTGTCCCAACTCCACTGGGGCAGAACCGGCATCAGCTGATCATGTCTTTGATCGACGGCTTCCCTCTGCGACAGATCGAAAAGGTTCCGGACCCAGCGGGGCTCTATGCGGAGTTGATGGAAATGCTTGTCCGCTTGTGCACACTGGGGCTCATTCACGGAGATTTCAACGAGTTCAACATTCTGATCAAAGAGGAGGAACAGGGAGAGGACATTCGGCTTGTTCCGGTCCTGATCGACTTTCCCCAGATGGTCAGTGTGGATCACCCCAATGCGGAGTTCTACTTCAACCGAGACGTCGATTGCGTGAAACGGTTCTTTTCAAGACGATTCGGATTTATCAGCACGGACGAAGGCCCCTTCTTCGACGACACAAAGCAACTGATTGGGAAAGACGGATCTAAAAGACTTGATGTCAGTGTTGAGGCTTCCGGGTTTTCCAAGAAGATGGCGAAAGAGCTCGAGGCCTACATGAAAGAACATGGGGTGGACGGCGACGCTAGAGACGCTGAAACGAATGTCGTTGATACTAGTGGTTCTGAGGAAGAGGACGAGGGTGATGAACAGGAAGATGAAGGTGATAAGCCGTCGGAGCCCGGTGGAGGTTGAGTTGCAACTGTGCACCTTTGAAAAGCATACATCCAACGGTTATCACATGCAACTTACCATCGGTCGAGGATTCCGGGATATTGGCGGTAGGCCAACATGATGTGGCTGCCATCCCCGTCCCGTGCCGCGACCGACCAGTCCGGATTGAGTGAAGGAGCAAAATCAAGCTGCAGGACGATTACTCGGTGCTGCTGCAGGCCCGTTTGCGCGCGACCGCGAGACTTGATGAAGGTGAAACCGCTCTTGCAAGCGAGCTTGATTAGCCTGTCTCGAACCCCGCATCTTATCGCCAGCAGCGACACTCATCATTGTCAACATCAACAACAATAACACAAACAGGAACGTTGGCATCTTCATCTCCAAGAGTTACCGTGTGACACGAATCTACCCCTGCTGCATTTAGTGGTGATCACTACGCGCCCGCTGTTGTTCTTGTTGCCCTTCATCGCGTGATGATGATGATCATACAACCAGACAACTTTTTCTCGAGAAGTGGAACCTGCTGGACGTGCTCAAACCCCAAGAGAACGGAGAAATCTCCACGTGCAAGGCACTTGTTTCACTCCAGTCTACCACAGTACCGCTCGCATGCGGTAGAGGATCGGCAAGTTGGAAAGACATTCAGATGTCTCTATTCCGGCCTTTCAAAGTCTTTGAGAGCTTGGATCATCCTCCATTTGGCATCAATTTTCCCCTTATCAAGATGGGGGCAGAGTCTCATCGTTGGATCTGTACACAGTACTGTGGGTATGATGGGCTCATGACAATCTCAGTAGAATCTTGACCATCCATGACCTTCTTGAATTGTTCATTTCACGTACGCTGCAATGGCAGAAAAGGCACAGTCTTGCCGGAGTAAGGTCCTCGGGACTTCCATGTTCGGCGCGATCAATGAACCACCGCTGTAGTGACCCTATGGACTGAGCTTAATTTCGAGCGTGCATGTCTGAAGTCGACCAGACACCAGAAGTCTTGGCTCTTTACAATTAATACAGTGTCGAAGCGGATGCGCTCCGGAAACGAATAGTCGACATCCGTTAGGCAAACCATTAGTTAGTAGTTAGTAGTCAACAGTGAGGGTGGTCCCCGGCCTATATGTGACCGTCAACAGAGAGGATGCACGCTACAACAGTTAGTGGTAGGGTGCGTCGAGTTGTTTGCCATACGTATCGATAAACGCAGAAGAACAAGAACAGAGTTTAACAAGGATGGCAGCAAAAGATCCCCTGCAGTAGTGGTGGTTGTCACCCCTGAGATAGAACATAGGGAGAGGGGTATTCGAAACGCGGATCCCCCTGTTGATGGCTGACTGGGAGGGCACGGTGCAGCGTACGAAAAGGGAACAGTTGGAAGCTTGACCAAAAATGCCTAACCAACATGAGCCAGCATGAACAAAGTGGAGTCCAGGAACAAGCGCAGCACGACGCCTCTAGGCCCAAATGGCATAGCTCAAGCACTGCTCGAAGCCTAAAATTTAGAGACTGTGGCGCCCCCCGTATCAATTACTGAGGGCTGCCAATAAGCATGACCGTTTGCAAGCCCTCTAAATAAACTGCACCTGCTTTAGCCTTGCCGCTACCGACTTCCGCGCTCGAGAGATTAAATTCTGCCAATTGCTGCAACGGTGAAGAACCAGGTGCCTGATTCCATGACTGGGAAGAAGTCAGCTTTAACCGGTTAAGGATGCGACAACGCGAGATGGCCGCGCATGAACTCTTCGCCTCGACGACTCCTGACTGAACCGCTCTTACACGCGAGCTGCGACAATTTTGCACGCTGTTTACATCCCAGCATCAAATCCATTCCACTGCTAGCATCTCTGCACCTTCCCCGCCAACTGCGTCTCCTCGACCAGCCAACGACACGAAGCAAAATCGGCCATCATCTGAACCTTCGCCTGCCGTTTCACCCGCTCCTGGCACCTGCACCCACTTTCGAAACGCAGACCAGGCAGATCACCAACCATCAAAAGAATCATCTTCCTCCTTCGCACTTGTCGCGCCCGGCCCGGCCTTGAGGTCAAAGCTATCTCTCCACTAGCCAACATCTTCGCAGGAATTTTCCGCAGCACGTCGAGAACTAGAATATCTCGTTCTCGAATGTCTCAACGCGTGACCCCGTGCTAACAGCACCATCTTTTTGAAAGCCACGAGTCTCGAGATCTCGAGCATCCTGGTACGCGACAGCGTGCCTCGGTGACCGTCACGAAGTGGTGCGCAGTTGCACCACCTCATCACCCGTGAAGCCACGAAAGAGATTACCATGGTTTCCTCCCCTCCCGCGTCGCCTGATGGCGCTCATCATATCCGGCCACAGAGTGTATTATACTCGCCTTCGTCGCCAGAAACCATGCATAAACAACGACCTCAAAGCATGATTGGCCGACCTCCAAGAAGCCAAAGTCGCATGAGCCAGAACAGCAATCAGATCGGAAGCAGGTCTTCGGACGAAGACGCAAAGACCTCGGTCAAAGTTGGTCAGTGGAATACTACAAAGAACGATTCAAGGGTCTTTTCAAGCTGACTTCGCGCGTAGTGGTCCGAGTTCGCCCCCCTTTGGGCCCTTCCGATCCAGGATATGACCTTATTCCGCAACGATTCCAACGCTCAATGGTACAAGTCAATACAAACACTAGCCTGGCCGTCGAGTCGCCCCAAGGACGAAAGATCTTTATCTTCGACCGCGTTTTCGGCGAGGATGTCACTCAAAAAGCCGTGTGGGACTACCTGCAGGACAGCGTGGATTCCTTCTTGCAGGGCTACAATGTGTCACTGCTCGCCTACGGCCAGTCTGGGTCTGGAAAGAGTTATACCATGGGTACTTCGGGGCCCACGGAACAGTTTGACAACTCTTTGAAAGGTGAGCTACGGCGCAATCGGAAACACCGTCTATTCTAACGCTCGGCAGGTGTCATTCCCAGAGCAGCGCAGTATCTTTTCGAAAGTCTCATCGGAGGCCCTACGCCTGCAGCCCATAGTAGACACAATTCGGGCTTGAAAAGCCCCACGAGATATTCAGTCACCAGCCTGAATCAAGTCATGCACAATCCCAAGTCCTTCATCGACAAGGGATGGGAGATGTCGGTAACTTACGTTGAGATTTACAATGAACAGCCGAGGGATCTCCTGCTTCCAGAAGACGCACCATTTACCGAGAGAGCCAATGTCCAGATCCGAGAAGACCCCAAAGGCCGAATATTCGTTGAAGGTCTGAACTCGGTACGTGTTTCGAGCGTTGAGGAGCTAATGCGTGTTCTCAATCATGGCTCTATTATTCGACAAACCGATGCTACCGCCATCAACGCGCGGTCGTCCCGGTCGCATGCCGTCTTCACCATCAATTTGAGGCAAACGAAAGCTCAAGGATTTCCTGCCTCGAAAGACAAGCGGTCATCAACGGCGATGGATCACTTGTCTGGAGGCGATGCGCCAATGACGGTGGAAAGCAAGCTTCACTTCGTCGATTTGGCAGGTAGCGAACGACTTAAGAACACTGGCGCTACTGGTGACCGTGCGAGAGAGGGCATCTCCATCAACGCAGGACTGGCCAGCCTGGGGAAGGTGATCGCACAACTGTCGTCAAGAACCCCAGGGACGTATGTGTCGTACAGGGATTCCAAACTGACGCGGATGCTTCAAGACTCACTGGGTGGAAACGCGATCACATATATGATTGCCTGCGTCACACCTGCTGAATTCCATCTGAGTGAAACTCTCAACACAGTACAGTACGCGCAGAGGGCGCGAAACATTCAGAGTAAACCGAGAATACAGCAAGTTGACGACGGGGCCGACAAACAAGCTGTGATTGAACGATTGAGAACCGAAATTGCCTTCCTGAGACAACAGATTCGGAGTGCCGAAACCAACGACCGTCGCCCAGGCATGATTTCTGAACGGGCAGAGCGCTCCAACGACAGAGAGAATGAATTGCATAATCAGTTATTGGACGTCCAGGAAAGTTATGGTGCCCTTAGTCAGAGACACGCCAAGCTAGTATCTGAATTGACCAAAAGCACTGAGCCACTCGACCAAGTCAACATAATGGGAGAAAGTGCGGTAGATCGCTTAAAACGATCCCAAGCCAACCAAGAAATGATTGAGCAAGTGGTCATGGAGTATGAAAAGACGATTCAGAGCCTGGAAAATAATCTCTCCAATACTCGAGCATCCCTTTCTACGACTGAAAGCAATCTGCTGGAGAAGGAGACGAAATGCGCCTACATCGAGACCATGAATCAACAGCTAAATGCCCGAGTCCAAAAGCTCATGGATAGGGAATCGAACACTGAACAGTACCTCCACGATCTCGAGGCGAAGCTGGACGACCAGAGCTCCGGAGGCGAGAAGAATGACGCTGTCATCTCAGATTTGCGGAAAGAGATCACACGCATCAGGGAAAGCGAGACGAACGCCGAAGACTACATTTGCACTCTTGAGGAGCGTTTGGCTGAATCGGATCAAGACATGGAGATCATGCAACGCGAGGTTGAAAGATTGCAACACCTTGTTGAGCGCCAGCGCAGCCTTGGAAAACTAGACAACTTGCTGTACGAGCTTGACCATATCCAAGACAGAGATGCAAAATCGAAAGCCACGAAGTCGCCTCAGACGAACGGACACATCGAAGGGCATGAAAAGGACTTCCAAGATGCCGAAACAACTGAGCTCCCAGCTCAAGAGGAAGATGAGCTGGATGTGCACGTTGACGAAGCGCCAGAAAATGGCCCTGCAGAGAGCGACGAGGCAGGTCTTGAGAAACTTGAGACTGCTATTGCACATCAGGAGGGTCTTCGAACTGAGCCGGTTGACGAACCCCTGCCAAGTCCCGCACAATCTAAGTTCATCACTGAAAAGTTCGAGTCGGTCAGTCAAGAATTATTTGACCTGCGGCTGGAGCACGAGGCGACTACGAATGAGCTGGATCTGCTATCAGCCAAATATCAAGAGGCGCTCCGCACGCTAGCAGAGATGCAGGACTCGCTTGACCAAGATCGTCAATCACCTGTGTCCCCAGAAGACCATGGCATGCACGACCAGGCTTTTTTAGAGGAGGCCGAGACGCGAGAAGAGGAGGATGGGCAGCAAGCACCATCATCACGCTCGCTCTCGTCGGAATTATCCTTGGCTGGGGAATCCTCAGCATCGACAGATACCGACATTACGCCGGTTTCTAAGCATTCGCCATCGATGGAGGTCCAAACACACGAGATTGAGAGACTGCATAATCTTCTGGCGGAGCATGAACGGAACATGAAGGATGTCACCGATCAATACGCGCAACTACAGAATGATCACAAAGACGCTCTGACTACTGTGGAACGCTTGAAGACGCAAATCAAACAGACAAGACCGGCCTCTCCAGGCACACCGGGAATGCTTAGGCGGATGACTTCACAATCCGGCTCTGGTGTGGATAGAGGTCAACGTTCTGTCACATCTCTGAGAACCCTGATGGCAGAGGAGTTTGAGTCCAAGCCAGATCGTATGGAAACGGCCGAGGTGCATCTGACAGCAGCAAACACTGAACTACAGGCACGCCTCGAAAGGATCCATGCTCTGGAAGCGGAAGTGAAAAACGCGAAGAAGGAGATGGAGGTCAAGTCGACCATCATTTCAGGTCTGACGAGAGAAAGAACCAGCATCAAAACAGGATCTCCTGTCGACCTCAACATGGTGTCCCAGCTCCGAGATCAAATCATCCAGAAAGAGACAGAGTTGAAGTCGACGCATGAAGGCTATGCTCGACGTGACCAAGAATTGCGGGAAGAAATTCAGAGGTTAACGGAGAAAATCAATGTGGAGACACCGCCCTCATCTCCAGGCCACAAGGAGACAATCAATGCACTGAACCAGCGCTTGGATGACCTTCAAGCACAGCTCGATGCTTCGCAGAAAGCAGCTCAAGATGCGGAAAAGAGCCATGCCAGCACAAAGTCCGAGCTGGAGGTAGCATTGGCAAGCATTGCCACTCTGAAAGTCCAGAATTCAATTGGAGACGACGATGACGACTTTGCACGGGCTGCGGCAGCTACCGCTATGCAGAACGAGCGTGACAACTATGAAGAGCTGATCAAAAACCTCAAACAGCAGGTGGAAGAGCAGCAATCATTGAATGCCGAGCATGGGGCCAAGAACTCGGAACTACGTCAACTTCACGCTGCACTCACCAAAGACTATGATTCCCACGCTGAGACCGTGAAATCACAACAGAGGGAGGTTGCCGCCTTGAAGGGCGAGATTGCAGAACTTCAACAGAAGGTCAAATATGCAGAAGCCCAAGTCCAATTCCATAAGCATGGGCTCAAATCTCTTCATAATGCGCACGCAAACGAGATTGAAGAGATGAAACTGGCTCATGGCGGTGCCTTAGCAAGCTACGATGATCAGCTCTCTGAAATGCTCACGAAGCATGAGAAGCTGGAGACGACCCACAAGAGGGATCTTGAGCATGCCCTTTCAACTGTGCAGAAGCTGGTGTCTGATGCGCAGGCGGCCCTCGGCCATCCGACCACAGCAGATATGCTTGCCAGCCACATCCAAGATCTTGCAGAGGAGAAGCGCGCAATGGAAAAGGCCAATGTACGATTGACCGGCACCAACGTGGAGCTTGAACGTCAAATGGATGGTAGACAGAGCTTGCTGGAACTGGAGGAAGAGCTGGCGAATGCGAACACCAAAATCAACAATTACCAAGAAACGATACGCAGCCTGGCCAATGAAGTGGGCAACCACGAAGAGGCTCTCCGTGAGAAGGACAGCCTTCTCAAAAAGACCGAAGCGAATCTCGAGGCTGTTGAATCAGAGAAAGCCAAGAAGCTGGTACTCATCGAAGAACTGGAACAGCAGCTGCAGAACAGCTTTGATCAACACCACAACCGACTCTCTGTGATTCAAGCACAAGGTAACCAAGCGTTGATCGAGGCTCAACAGCGCATCGCGATCCTCGAGCAGGATCTCAATCAACGCTTATCGGTTAATGAAGCCGGCTCCGATGCTGGCTCTCGCACGCAAACCATGAAATCACAACATCGCCCACAATCACCACCAGCAGAAAACGCTCGCTCGAATTCATTGTCCTCAAACCTGAGGAAGTCTGCATCAATTGCATCCTTGCCTTCGCCACCTCCCGCCATTCCCCTTCCGCCCCTGCCAGCCCTGCCGGGCGGACTACAAATCACATCTCCAACACCCGCACCAAGCACTGTTGGGAGCAACCCGTCACCTCCACAGTCCCGTCATGCTTCCAAGGAGGTTGCCCTTCCCGTGACACCCGTCTCCGGCACAGTCGTGTCTACGAATTCGCGTGACCGCTCGGATACACGCCGACATTCTGTTCTCCTCGAAGAACAAGAAAATCGCCTCCGCACCATCGAGAAGCACCTGCACGCGGAGAAACAACTCACTGCAACGCTCGAGGAGGCACTGGTCGATTTGGAGACACAGTCCAACAAACTCCGAGTGGATGCGGAGGGTTGGAAGAAGAAGGCGTGGGCTATGGAAGAAGAGCTATCAGGCCTGAAAAAGGAGAAACGGTCCGAGAGACTGAGCGTACAAGCTGTCGAAGAAGAGGTCAAGAAGAGGAGAGAGGCAGAGGCTGCTCGAGCACAATTGGAGGAGAGAATGAAATTGCTCACCGTGGGCAAGGACGGCAAGACAAAGAAGCGAAAGGGTGCCAGTTTGAATTGTTTCTAAGCGACAAGGAGTATTGAGCGAAAGCATCCTGGCAAAGATGGGAAGAAAGATATTGGTTAATGATGTCTTTGGAAGGTGACGACACTCTACGGGCCAAACTGGATGGGGCGGGTTGGTTGTTATGTGCCATACTGTTCTCATTGTTTTTCATTTGTTTTTTGCTGTTTGTCGATCGTCCCTTTTCCAATGATACTCATGTACATGCACAAAGCGAGTTGAGCGAAAGAAATAGCCTATGGGTAGAATTGGAATACCTAGCAGGGGATCTGGCGACAGACGAAGGCGACCCAGGCGTTGCTCCCTCTCCTTTTGGCAAAAGGGCTTTTACATACGAGGTTCAGTGCACATTCCCTTTTCTTGGTTGGGTGTGGCTCATCATCGAATACATTCCGACTACTGTGCTTCCACGTCCTTTCAAGACTCTTCCACGTTGAGAAAGTTGGGTTGCATCGACATGACTGACGTCCATTGGCTCTTGAGATGTCGGCCCAATGCCCATTCACCCTCGCGCCAGATACGCCACCATTTAAGCGATCAGCCCCCGGACGCCTGTGATACCTCCTTAGACCAACACGACCTTCCTCCTTTCCCACGGCTGGACCGCCTGATCCAACCACCCCCTCTCCTCGTTCGTGAAAGCACCAATTCTCTCATAGGCTCCCCCATCAACCGCCCTCAGCAGTATGCCCGAGTAAAACGCGCCCTCGGCGCGCTGCTCATGGACGACCCGCCAATCGCGACTGAACGTGATGATCGCGGAAACCTCGTCAGGGACCTTCTCTTCCCATTTCTCTGATGCCGAGCCCTTGTCCTTGGGCTGATTTTCGATATGGGCCATGATCTGGCGGTACCATTCCTGCACGTCGTTGCTGCGCGGAGGAGGTTCAGCCATGCCTTGATCGCGAAGGAGGGCGATGACGTCTTCTTTGTCGACGTGGGCGAGGAAGGGTCCTTCGAGTTCGAGACGGCCGCCTGTAACCTCGCCGAACGCGCCTGAGAGTCCGGCATCGACGTGACAATCGAGCACATGAGCAAGTGCGAGGGAATCTTCGGTGATGTCGTCGTAGGAGACGGGGCAATCCACGCTGGCCCAGGACCACGTCGCAGCTTGGCAGCCTTCCGGTCTTGTCAGCCACTCTTTGGCCTTGGCCGACCACATGAGATCGTGTAACAAGTTAGGCTGCCACAGGCCAGCAAGGTACGCAAACCCTGTAGCGCGCGATATCTCTGCAGCAATCCCGCCAATGGCAGGCAGACGATCTGACTTGACGCCAAGCTCTCTCTGCGTATACTCGTTGACTAGTTTGTACCAGGACTGCAACAGCTGAGTCGCGCTATGCAAGTCAGTCGTGCCTTGAAGATCTGAAACGCCCTGTGATCGCCGTCGACGCCAGCCCTGCTCCAGTGGGCATTTTGTAAGTTGGCGCTCGTGGCGCTCTTTGCGCGGGTCTTGGGGATAGAAGCCGCCGTCGCTGTATGCGCCTAGTCTGCATCTCCAGGTCGGCCATCTTCCGTATGACAGGAACCGACTCGATAATAGTCGTTCCTGCAGACACCATCCACGCCGGTCGACCGGGCTGCGGAAGGAAGCCGCAAACTCGGGATCTTCATCGCAGAGCCAGATCGTCCCAAGGACTTCCCGGGGCATTTCAAACGCATCTTTGATTGTCTTTGCAGCTGGGTTTGGTATCGGGAAGGCGAGAGGAATGAGGTTCTTCCACAAGCCAGTCTCAGGGCTGGCTTCGTCGTGCAAGAAACCTTTGCTGGCAGCACTCGCCTTACTGGCCGAGATGGTCAAAGTGGCGTGTTTGTAAATATCTGTCATATGTGCGATCTCGTGTGCTCTGTCGTCGGCGTCATCCTGCACGATACAGAGGCAGTCAACCCACAGGTACTGAATTCCGAGCGCTCTCGTCACCGTGACGCCATCTTGCAGTGTTTGAGGAAGATCACTCAGAACAAAGTCATCGGTCATGGCGCTCTGGGACAAAGTCGTGGTCTGGAATTGCTGTGACTCACCCCAGCAGTAGCTCAACGCTACGTACTTGCCGACCGAATTCGGTGAGGTTTGAAGAAGTTGCAGCCTGTTTGAGTCGGACACATCGATGACCCGAGTTGGCAGGCGCGAGTCGCGAGGGGCACAAGCTTCGCCGTGGTCACGCTCGCATTGAGCAAGCCACGATTTCACTTGCTCAAACCCTTGTCGAGATCCGGGCGATGGGTTGGGAGGTCGGCTCGTGATTGTTTCGGCTGCTGGATTGCCCTGGGCCGCACACACATCCAGCTCAACATATTGCTGACCTCGGCTGGCGAGAGCGCGGTCCAAGACCTCCTTGCTCTGCTTCGCCTCTTTGAGCTCGATGCGAAGGCGGTGAAAGCCCGACTCGGCCATCCCTGTCTTGTGTATCGGTTCAACAACAAACACAAACTCGTCGCTTTTCATAATCGTCAGAAGTTGCATTGCATTTGCAATCACCCTTCGACGCAGGCCATTGTCGATCTGAAAAGCCCAGGGCGTGTCAGGCTCGTATCCATAGAAAATGCCGTTGCCAGGACCAAAGAATCTGTAGAGCACCAAAGAACAGAACGCGCAACCACCCACTGTAGCTTCGACAAGTTTTGAGATGCGGGCCGGCCATCGCAATGAAAGTCCATTCTTCGCCTGACTTCGAACTGCTTCATCTTTCATGATGATGCCGACTGCTGGGAGAGGCATCGTTACTGGCTGACAAGACAAACAGAGTGCCGTTGACATGTTTGTGTCGTGTCCGACCAGGCGAAAGGCCGTTGGATCCAGTTTCTCCTCGTCGGTGTGACCATCGGTAGCATCTTCTTCGGGTATGGGTTCAGTACCTCGTAAAGGTAGAAAGTCATGGCCTGGGTGAATGGAAGAGGCTAGACGAGCACATTCCGTGCAGTAGTCGAAGTCCGGACACTTTTGACACTTGTATCGGATGCCATCAATGCGCTTGCTGCACCGATCACAAACGGCGCTGCGCGATGGCGGAGAAATTAGTGTCGTTGCAGTGGCTTGGTCAGAGCCAAAGTTGTCGTGCTGCTGTTCATGATTGTCTTGTGATACATGCTCACTGTCGCTTCCCACATACGCTAAATCGTGAGTACTTTTGGAGTCGGATTGACTTTCTGCTCCTTTTACGGTCGAAGACATCTGTGTGGCCTTCGGCATGGACAACGAGACAATGACAACGACAAGACAGAGACAAGGAGCCTTCTTGTAGTTGTGAGGTTGTGATAATAGCATCTGGGGCCGGTTCGCATTCCTCCTGGGCGCCTGTTTCGCTCCTGCTGAAGCCTAGAGCTTAAGGGGCGTCGCAGCCTAGCACGTGATGGGGCCGCTCAGCCTCGTTAGTGGGAACCGGATGACTCACCTCACGATGCTCACAGCGTCTTCTGTCGGAAGGTTCTCTCGTCCTGAGCGAGCGTACTGGACGAGGTTAGGATTCTGCGCATGTCAACAGCCTCCATTTCAGGTCACAAAACAGGAAGGACACCAAGGGAAAGAGGTCTCTGTATGCGAAGTCGTCTGATATTCTCCGCTCCAGAGATCTGCATCTGTTTGAAATGCTGCAGTTGATGCCTGCTGCTCATTGCATCTCAATGTTTGTGAGGTCTTGGAAGTCCGCTCTCTGGTTCGAGAACGACGTCGCCTGTGCCTAGTCCGGCGCAATAATAGTCCAGTGTCGGCTGGTTCTCATATTGAACAGCTTCGTTGCCCTTGCCTCCCGCCAGCTTCTCGACCTTTATGAGCCTGTCTAGCGAGTTGAACGCCTCCCCGATCCAATATGCCCAGGAGAAAAAAGTCCGACAAGTCTTGCGCGCATCAGGGGTATCATCGTAACATGTTGAATATCGTCAAGACGGAACCCGCGCCATTGAATTATTTTTTCCTGGAAAACATGCAATCCTCGCTTTTCCTTCAGGTGCAACATACACCAGTCTCAAGCTGGATCTCCACAACCAGCCGCGACCGAATCACAATCGTGGATACTGGAAGTCAAGAGATCTGTTCCTGGGTCTGTTGAAACCTCAGGAAAGCAAAAGTCTTGCCCGTAATCCAAGTTTAGAAGAAAAACTGAAAAACGCCGTCTATGTGTACCCACAACCTGGGAAGGTGTTTGATCCAACCTTGGGGGTGGATTGACACAATGAAAATGCTAGTCAAGGTCATCAGCAAGAAGGCCGACAGGATGTCTAGAACTTGAGGGTCTTGGGCTGCTCCCATTTGAAGCTCTGGTCGCTGAAGTGGCCATTCTTGGCGGTCTGGAAGTAAATGGGGTTGGTGAGGTTGAGTTCCTTGACGATGACACCGGGTCGAAGATCGAAGTTGTCGAGAATGATTTCCACCAACTCTTTGCTGCTTCTGTTGCTGGTACCATATGTCTCCACGAAGATGGACAGTGGCTCGGCAACACCAATGGCGTAAGAGAGCTGAACCAGCGCACGGCGAGCTAAGCCTGCGTGAATCAATGATTTGGCGATCCATCGTGCAAGGTAGGCGGCAGAGCGGTCGACTTTGCTGTAGTCCTTGCCGGAGAAGGCACCACCACCGTGAGCACCCCAACCACCGTAGGTGTCGACGATGATCTTGCGGCCAGTAAGACCAGCGTCGCCCTGAGGACCACCGATGATAAAAAGGCCAGAAGGCTGGAGGTGGTAGACAGTCTTATCGGTCAGGTATTCGGCAGGGATGACCTTCTTGATGATCTTTTCCTTGAGCTCTTTGCGGACCTGTTCAGTGGTAACATTTTCGGCATGTTGAGCTGAGATGACTACAGTGTTGACATTCAGTGGCTTGACAGCACCACCATCATGTGCGTATTCCACAGTGACTTGAGTTTTGGTGTCAGGTCGTAGCCATGGGATCTCTCCGGACTTGCGGGCCTTGGTCATGGCAGCGTTGAGCTTGTGGGCCAACTGAAGGGTCAAGGGAAGGTATTCCGGGGTCTCGTCAGTGGCATAGCCGAACATAATACCCTGGTCACCAGCACCAAGCTGTTCCAGTGCCTCGTCGTAGTGTAGACCCTGGGCGATGTCGGCAGACTGCTCTTCAATGGCCACCAGAACATTGCAAGTCTTGTAGTCGAAACCCTTGTCGGAGTGGTCATAACCGATATCCTTGATCGCATTGCGGACAATCTTCTGGTAGTCAAGACGGGCTTTAGTGGTAATTTCGCCAAATACCATGATCATGCCTGTGGCTGTGAGCAAAACGAGAGAGCAACGTGGCTAGGCAGGCTTCGTACCAGTCTTGGTGGCAGTCTCGCAGGCGACTTTGGAGAGAGGGTCTTCTTTGAGGCAGGCATCGAGGATTGCGTCCGAGACCTGGTCGCTGGAAGAAAGTGTCAGCGTGATATCTACCTGCCGGGAAAAATCCAAGAAACTTACGCAATCTTGTCCGGATGACCCTCGCCCACGGATTCTGAGGTAAAGAGAAATGTGTCGGCTTTCGACGCTCCGTTCGTGAGGCCGGTCATTTTTGCGAGTGTGCTAGAGGCTGCTGGCAAGTTCAATAGTTAGAAGTGGTGGCAGAGGAAAGGCCGTTGAGATTGTTCGGAAAGAATGCGGAGGAGGGATGGGTGGGAGCGGCTGTACAGAATGATGAAAGCACCGGCAATTGACAGCACGTCAACCACGACCAGCTGGTTCTTGAGGATAAAAGGTCTCTCCGGCTGAATCTGACAAGATACT
This sequence comes from Cladophialophora chaetospira, assembly GCA_030247875.1. Taxonomy (NCBI): domain Eukaryota; kingdom Fungi; phylum Ascomycota; class Eurotiomycetes; order Chaetothyriales; family Herpotrichiellaceae; genus Cladophialophora; species Cladophialophora chaetospira. The sequence goes on from JAPDRK010000024.1 coordinate 274,246, forward strand.
CCGTTTGCAGTGCGGCGTCCAGTAAGAAAGAATAGAGTGAGGAAAGAGTGGGAGGGTGGAATTATATCACGATGGAAAAAATTGGAGGGGATGATCCTGGATAGTGGTGCTGCGGGTTGGAGAAAAAAGCGTGCAGATGCGGGTGCCCGTCACCACAAGAACAAGAACCCTTTGATAGCCCAGGGAACCCACCACGCGTGCCTGCAGACTCAGGTCCTTGTTTAACCACCGGCATCGGCAACTTGTCTTTGGACACCAGCCCCAGGATAAAGCCCACCAGACAAATGACCAACGGGACAAGCAGGTGGCCCCATGCCGGGACTCGCAGCATCCATCTTTGCGGCGGCATTCCTGTCTCGTCGTGATGCGGTGAGCGAGGAACGACAGATGCCCTTTCCCTTTCTCAGCTTCTGGGGGTGTCTTTTCCGGGCTCTGATTTGCTTGTTGTCTTTGCTGGCAAGATCGCGCAATCGTGGCTCGGTCCCTGCAAAAGTCGCCGGTCTCCGGTCTTCCCCTCACCTCTCACTGAGGCCAGCCACTAGGCCGAAAAGTATCCGTCGTATGTCAGGGCGGTGGCAGAATATTTTGCGGCGATATCAAAAAAACTTTTTGCGTGGTGTACAAGAGATCAATGGAGCACACATCTAGGTCAGCAGGGAGACAGCGACATTCTACGGCCTTTACTACAACAATCCGTGAATCTCTATGGCGCTAACGCAATTGGGAAACACTGTGGAATGAGGTACGACAGATCCGTTGAACAGGACAACACTCAGATATGTGCACGCCTTCGCAGCCTTGACCTATTCTACACGTGGACGGGAAGAAACTTGCCACGACGTCACTGCAGTGTGGTCACAGTGGTAGGGAACTCACGGCTGCCTGTTTCAACATCCCCAGTGGTGGGAGGTTGGCAGCGACATTGAGATCATTGAGGGAGGTTGAGGATAGGTGTGGCAAAGTCATCGTCGAGGTGGTCTCGACCTGAGTGTCGCTCCGCAGGATCCCAGTCACTCTCAACACCAACACCACCAAAATGTCCAAATTCGGCGTCCTCATAACCGGGCCCGCCGGCGCCGGTAAGACAACTTTCTGCACGGCTCTGATAACCCACCTCCAACACACCCGCCGCTCCGCCTTCTACGTGAACCTGGACCCTGCAGCCACAACCTTCGCCTACACACCCGACCTCGACATCCGAGATTTAATCAGTCTAGAAGATGTAATGGAAGAGCCCATGTCCCTAGGCCCCAACGGCGGGCTAATCTACTGCTTCGAATTCCTCCTGAAGAACCTCGACTGGCTAGCCGAGGCCATCGACCCCCTCACAGAAGACTATCTCATCATCTTCGACCTACCCGGCCAAATCGAACTGTACACACACATCCCGCTCCTGCCCGAACTCGTCCGGTACCTCTCGCGCATGGGGCCCTTGAACATAAACCTCTGCGCCGCCTACCTCCTGGAAGCAACCTTCGTGGTCGACAAGGCCAAATTCTTCGCCGGCACCCTCTCCGCCATGTCCGCTATGATCATGCTCGAACTGCCGCACGTCAACATCCTGAGTAAGATGGATCTGGTGAAAGATCAGGTCCCGAAACGCGAGTTGAAGAGGTTCATTGATCCGGATGCCCAGTTAATCGACGACGATGATGTCGGGAGGAACCCGCTCTTGCCATCTGCTGGTGGTGGGGCGTCTTCGGAATACACAGCGCTTGAGGTGGGCAATGCGCATGAGGTCGACAATGTCATGTCCGGGGGCTCGTTCAAGGCTCTCAATCGCGCGGTGGCAAGGCTGATTGACGACTTCAGCATGGTTTCCTTCCTTCAGTTGGACGTCAACGATGAGGAGAGTGTGGGCGATGTATTGAGTTACATTGACGACGCGATCCAATTCCACGAGGCGCAGGAACCCAGAGATCCAAGGGAGCCTGAATTGGAGGAGCCGGCGTGGGAGAATGATTGAGCTTAATAACAAGAGGAACCAATGATTGTGTCGCCAGGATTGATTGATGTTTTGGCATCAGACTCCAAAGTGATTGACTTCTTTCCAGCATTGGCGTTGGTGGCGCTTTGCTTGCATTTTCATGGTCCGGCTGGATCAACATTGATAGAGCAGTCTCAACAGATACCCAAAAACCAGCACTTTTCGAATATGTCCCCAACTCCTCGCTTTTGAAAAACAATCTCCTGGTGAACAACATGCCTTGCAATTGCAGTATCCCCATTTCGTCTACCACCTCTCACGTCCATCCACGTCGTCCCTTCGCCCTCCCCACCGGAACTTGCTGCTTGCCCCCGGCATAAGAACCGCTCCACGCATTATTCCCATACCCGTTCGCAGCCCCGTATCCGCCTGTCCTATTATCCCTCCCATCCCCATTTCCCGTAACTTTATCCTCAACCAAGCCCCAAAGAATGCCAAACACCCACTCCGCATCAGTCAAAGCCTTCTGCAATCCATACCGATTGACATAGAACACGCCCTGCACCAAGACCAGTATGAGCCCAATTTTGACCAGGAACACCACCCATCCGATCACGCTTCTCCTTATGTAATCCGCAATCTTGAGCGTGAGGTAGACGGTGAGCAGGAAGGCGGCCAAAGAGACGATGTCTCCATTTGAGGCGGCGGAGAGGACGGATGTGAGGAATGGAGAGATGTTGTTGGAGATGGCTTGTAGAGGGCCTGGAAGGCACGGTAGGACATAGTTGTTGTAGAGGCTTGCGAAGTGGTAGATGAAGGCGGGCAGCTGAGTTAGTGGTGGTTGCGGTGCCATGTTGCTCCGAGCGTCAAGTACGTCGATTTCAGGTTGAAGGTATGTGGCAAGGAGATACTGGGAGAGTAGCGGAGGGAGGAGACAGCGGTGCTGCGATCCTTTTTTAAGATCGCGCGATCACGGTGGTGAGCGGGCGTCTCAGACAAGGCAGGTAAATTGGCAACTAATTCGGATGTCGACCGCAATGTCTCTGGAGTGTCAAGAAAGCGCGTAACAGCGCCGTGGATTGAGGAGGTTGTACTGCCTTGGACTGACAGTCACTATTTTCAGACTGAAGGTGAAGAGATGTTCGGAAATTGTGATAGCATCAACAAACAAAATGCGACTGGTGATGATCAAGATGCTCAAAAGCGCGGGGAAATTGTGCATGGCTTAGGACCTTGTGCATTTGATCTGTGGGTCTCTCTCGTGGCATGTGGCAGCTTTGTGCCAAACACTGTCACTTTCTTTCAAAAAGCGAAGGGCCAGGGCTCAAAGATTCCAGACCCTCACCAGACAATTTGGCTCAATGATGACTTCGTTCTCTACTCGAGGACATTACTCGTCTGGAGATTACGTCTCTCGGTACATTCATCCCAGCCAAACGGCAGCAAGGCCAAATGTCCCAATATCCAAGCACAATGCGAGCCATGCCACCTTTTCCCACCTCACTCAGCATCTAATTAGTAACAATGTTGTGTTGATATACAAGACTTCCTCCTGCAAAGGGTATCTTCATGAATCGCCGCCCGCTCTAGGGTCAAGGGCTTCAAAAGCCAGGCAAACAATCCCAGTCATTCAATAGTGTCCAGAACACGCCGTCTGATATCAAACCAGAGCCCTGGTGAGTGCATCCACCAGGACAAAACAATACTGCACACCACCTTTCAAGCGCTAAAATGCATTTCACTAAATATGTGGCAGATGAAGAAAATTTCAAAATGACGACCGTCCAGCTGGTTCGATGCGTTTCAAGCCGGGCCGGCGAAGGGCGATTAGTAGTCTGAAGCATAGTTGAAGTCGTCGTTTATCAGGGCGTTCACTTTCTCGCGTTCCGCAGCAATAGCAGCTTCAAGTCGTCGTGTCTGACGAAGAGCCTCGTCCCTATTCACGAGTCAGTTGGTCATTCAACATTCTCAAGTCTAGTGACCTTACCTTTCTGACTCCAGGTCCGCGACGCCCATTTGTGCCGTGTTCATGCGTCCGACGACCTCGCCCATCTCTTTCTCTGCCTGCGAGAGCGCCTTCTCCAACTCGGCAACCTTGTTCTCCAGGTACTCGGTCTTCAGTGCTTGCTGCAGAGCTATCCCAGGTCCGGACGTGGTCTGGTCGAGGCGTGGGCTCTTCTTGGAATTGACAAACATCGGTGACATCGGTGAATAAGGCATTGTCGGTGTCAGATATCCTGGTGTCTTCCGGCCAGATTTGGTGCGCATCAACTGAATGTTGTGGCTGGCTCTCAGGACACGGACTTCGTCCTCATGTTTCATCACCGCGGTTTCAGATTGCATTTGGGCCGTGGTAATGACATCTTCGAGTTTCTTGAGCTTCGTCTGGAGCTCGTTGATCTGGTCCGCCGATGCTTGTTGGTTCTGTTCACCCTTTTCCACAGCCGATGTAAGTCGATTTCTCAGCTCCCCGTTGAATTTCATTTGTTTCCGGACCTGCGCCGCCAATGCTTCAGACCTTTGCGCAGACATTTCCAGCTCTGTGGCAAGCTCTTGCTCAGTATGAAGCGAGGGGAGATGCTCTTGATGACGGACTTGTTCGCGCTGTTGCTCAAGCTGCTTCAGCGCTTGTTCAAGCGTCGATGAAAGAACCTCTGGCGAAGTGTTGTCACGAGCTTGTAAAAGGGTGGTGAGACTGCTTGTTTCCTGCTTGCTGCGGTCGAGATCCATCTTCAGACCTGATAAACCCTTCTCGCACTGCCATTTCTGTTCCAGTGCATCGTCCGCCCTCTTGCGAAGAAGATTGATCTCTGAGCGTAGTGTCCGAACCTCGCGCTCATAGCCCCCTGCTCTCACGCTCCGCGCTGAAGTTGCTTTGTCGCGCTCGGTCTCGACGATCTTGATTCGTTTTTCGAATTGCCGACGTTGGGCATCCTGCCTTCGCAACAGGTACTTCACAGTCGTGTGTAGGGCATTTCTTTGTTCCGTTACATCCTTCAGTTGCTCGGCAAGAGGTTGCTGATTCTCCGGTACACCACGATTTGACGTGGAATTCGACCTTGACAGCGAATTTGATCGTCCCATCGCAGCTCTAGAGTTTGATCGGTTCAACACAGTATTCGACCTTTGTAAGCCGCTCATCCGAGGCGCCGTTGCGGATGTTGGCGACTGCACCATTTCGCCTTCCTCAGCAATAGACTGGAACTGCATGTTCATTGCCCGAGCACTTTGCAGTGCCGCATTCTCATCTCTCAAGCATTGGAGTTCTTGTTGCATGCGCGTCAAGTCGTAATCCGACTTCTGGTTCTCGGACAGATTGGTTTCCAGCCCTTCGATTTGTGAGCGCAGATGGGGTACGACTTCATCGCGTAGGTTGTCTCTTTCGTTCCTATGCTGCTCCAGGTCGACGCGTAGAGCCGTCAATAGATCCTCAAAATTCTCCTTGGTCTGCCGCTCTTCGACCAACCGTCGCCTCGCGTCTTCCAGGGCAACTTCCAACTCTCTGGCCCTAGCAGTGCCATCGGCCGATTCGTTGTTGCTGCGTCGGGCTAAGGAGAGTTTCTGTTCGAGAATCTGAATGTGTGATTCTAAAGCCTGTCTGCTCGACCTTTCATTCTGCCATTTCCGCGTCATCTCGGTTTTCAGCTGCGCCCTGAGCTGCTCCGCCTCGCGTTTTATTCTATGCATGTCTTCCTTCGTGCTGCCCTCTCTGGTCGACGGTCTGATAGAACTCGTGCCCGAGTCAGAGAAATAATCACTCGTTCGATCAGTCTCTCTGTTGGCACCTGGACCATCACTTTGGAGTTGTTCGACAAGATCCTCGAGATCCATTTCTCTTTTTATCGAGTTCGCAAGCTCAGTGCTAATGTCGCGCAGCTCAGCTTCGAGCTGAGACACTCGACCCGCGTCGCTGTTTCCCATCGTGTGGACGTATGTATTCCCATCGAAGTCAATGGAGTCCTGAGAGGGCTGGGAAGTAGGAGGTCGAGGAGGATTCGAAGGGAATGGATAAGCTTGTGGGGAGTATGTTGGAGCATTGGGAGAGGCACCATAGGGTGAAGGCAGTGGTGACTTGCGGTCTGATATGTCCGTGACCGAGGAGTCCGTGCTTGGCGATGCGGCTGGCTTGCGGCTGAAGAAAGAAGTGAACTTGCTACCCGGGGTTTGTGGTTTCTTCATGTCGATCACAGTAAGTGATTTTGTGGATGAGGTCGAGTCCGTTCGCAATGGCGGCGGCCTCGACCCTGGTTTGAGTCCCATGTCCTCCTCTATAATGACACCGTCAACCGAGTAACCATTTGATCGTTTTGAGTTGTGACTTCGATTCGAAGGACCGCTGAGGTTCTCGGCCGCGACTCGAGGTAAAGAGCTGTTGGTGTTGGTTCTATTCAAGCTGTTCTCGTCGGTATTGCTTCGATCGCGTTTCGGCGAGGTGCTAGTAGGCAATCTGTTTTGGTCAGTAAGGATGACTGAGGTCTAGCGAAAAGGACATACATCTGCCTTGTCACGTCAGAGGGTACCCTTTTCCTTTGTATTGGAGGCGGAGGGAACTGGATAGGCTGCTGGGGTGAGGTTGCGTCGGGAGACTTGACGATGGGTGAGGCGTTGTTCGGGAGAGGTTTTCGACGGACGGGAGAGTTTGTCGAGAAGGGTTTCAGAGCAGCCGAGATGGAGTTGGAAAGAGAGGGGAGACGTTGTAGAGGAGGGTATGGTTTTGGAGGCGGCGGAGGAGCAGGCGCCGAAGCGAAGTCGTTCGAGTTGTTGTCCATCATGATGGACTGTCCAGTGTCCACCAGGGAGGGTGAGTGTGGAGGTTGCCGACCGTGGACAGATCGAAAGCGAAAGGACGCTTTGACGCTTTCTGACGCCCGATCAGAGTAGCGACATTGTTAGAGCAGGTAGATCAGCCACACATAGGTAGCGATCCCAGAACTGGCTCTGGCGGTGGAACAAGTCGAGCCTGGGCTGATTTGCGATTGATAGCGTGAGAAGGTGCTCGAGATCCCAGGAGAGGATCGCGCGGTTGATGGCGACTCGAAGCAGGCTAGTCACTCTGCCGGGGTGCTTGCCCATTGGCTTAGCTCCCAAATTAAGCTCCTAATGGTCGACAAGCGGTTACAGCTGCGCATTGGGACAGGCCAGAACAGTCACAACCGAATTTGCACTCATGGCTGTTGACAAAGCGAGATTGTTGTCGCATTATTGAGAATGCTTCCTTGATGTCCATTGCACACATACGGCCACTTGCATAGCATTAAGGCAAAGTGCAGGTCGTCAACGTCTCACATCATCGCTGTTCACCTTCAATCTCTTGTACTCATACTCCGTGCTTGTGACAGGCGTTCATCCGTGCCGCTGCCGTAAAAGTATGAAGCAAGCAAGCGCGCCAGGATGTGGGGAGCGTAGTGAAGTCCGCGCTCTCTCATACTTTCAGCTCGACATCAAGGCTGAACCATACTGACACCCGTTCCAGCTCCCCTTAGATCACAGAACCTGCGACTGTAAAGAGCAGTGCACTCCTAAGTAGGCGGCTCTTCTTGTATGCACGCAAGAATCTGAACCCCGCATGGTTCTTTGCAATCATCGAAGTGCCGGTCAATGGTCTGATCCTCTGCTTTAGGCTTGCCGGGGTGTTTTGTTAACGAGAATTATTCTGCAAGGTGCCGTAGACATGCCGATCGCTTCATTTGACACGCATCAACTTGGAGATCGTCGAGCCCGTCGTCCAGTGGGAGAGTTTTCTGCTCCCGAGTCCGCGTCTCTTGGCAGGGGAAGAAACTCGCTATCTCGCGTGGGACGGCGATCTTTACTCCTTCAAATCCTTACAAAAAAGGAGCTCAAGCTCGACCTCCAAGCTCGATCCGTCACAGTGGCTAAAATTGTGACCCCAACTCTATCCCCAAAATACCTCCTTCGGTATAGCTGATTGCTATTCTTGACTTAGAGGAACCTAGTAGCATGGCGTAAGGCTCGCGTGAACGCCTCAGAGCTTAGAGGACCGCTCAGTCCACAGGCAAAAGGGACAACTGCTGAAGGAAAACATGCTTGCTTTTCTGTCCATCAGGCGTTGACCTTGTTGACAATTATAAGGGAACGTCGAGGACTCTGCCTTCTTTGGCAATGCAAGCTTTTAGAAGTTCCGCCAGAACGGCTTCCAGCAGATGCATGCTCCTGGCCACCGGGAATGCCTGCAAGAGAAGCTTTAAAGTATGTCTTTAGGAGGATTGATATACTTGAGCTGTGACTCTTTCATAGGCTTGACTATGTCTCCCAGCATCTCTTCCTCCACGGCCACGAACTTAGTCAGGCGCAGGAACGTCGTGGAGCAATCCCACAAGAGGCGAGAGTATAGGCAGAGCCAGCGGGCAAAGCCGAGGTCAACATCCATCAAATTATATTTGGTCCCGGTAGGAAGACATTCTCAACTTGGACTCCGGCCGCTGCTATTCGTAAAACATTCCCTGTAAGCGCCGTATGACCTGAGATACCTTCCAAGCCAGCTACGAAGATCCGTGGCATCCCTGTTCGCCAGCATGAAGTCGCATTATGGTTGACATTCGCCTTTTCCCTGAAACATGCATGGTGCACGCGTTGCATAACACCTACCCTCACAGTCCTTTGCCCGTCAGCTTTTTCCTTTCATCGTCACTCTCCTCATCGCCATCGCTCCACTCCACACCCTCATCTCCGACTGCAAAGATTGTCTCACCGTCAAGAGACATCCTCGACCGAGGCGGTGCTATCGGTGGAGGTGCTTGACTGCTATTCTGTAATGCAGGCGCGGGCGAGGGCTTGCGAGCAGGAGGAGGCTCCTGAGCAAGCGAGTCCATGACGCTCGTCGACGCGCCGCCCGTGGGAGGAACTGCACGCTCATGGTCTTTTCTGGCGGCTTCTTCGTCGTCATCCTCATCGTCAAGGGAGTCAGCAATACTGCGGATTTCGAAGCCGTCGTCATCTTGGGCGAGCTGCAGAGAGACAGTTAGCAGACTCCCCGGAATAGAGTGGAAGAAGAGTTACCTCATCGCTCATCGCAAACCGCCTGTTATTCGCTGTCGGTCTCCACAGATACGCAATGAAAGCAATGTTGAACAAATAAACAATATTCAACCACCCATCCAATACGAACCACCTCGTTTGCCAATGGTCAGGTACAAAGTTCGCCGCACTAGAGCCTGCGAACGCAAAGCTGTTGATGAAGAAGAAAGCAAAGATCACCAAGACGGAGCCCAAGATACACCACGATAGCTTCTTGTACATCATGGCTTTGGTCTTTTGCTTGCGGTCGATGAGATCCTTGATTGTGATGTTGAGGGAGGAAAGTGTCCAAACGTAAAATGCTGTCATTGTGCCGGCTAACGGTAAGATGACGAACAGGATCAACGGGCCAACGGATTCGGGCGTGACGGCCATGGATGCGATGGCGTAGGCGACGCCAAATACGAAGTGTGCAGCGGCCAGGATGCGGATGTAGATCATCGTCCTTCCCAGCGAGGGTTTGACCACGCCATAACCCATGCAGACAATCAGCAAGAGGAAGAAGGAGAAGGAGTTCCGTCCGGCGTTGAGGATTGAGACTACGATCATGAACGCTTTGTTTAGCGCATTGTTTCCGTGCGTGTTCTGGTAGTCATAGAATCCCCATGTCATGAGCTGTTCCACGATCAAGAAGATGATAATGGCTGTGATGTAGTTCTGTACCGGGAGGATGTCGGATCGGTTTTGGAAGTAGAGGAACCCCCAGAACACTCCAAGGAGGGCGTAGACAATGGCTAGGCCGCCATAAAAGGGCAGCTTCGCTATCTGAGCAGCTGGAAGCTCGCCGTAGGCATTCCGAAACTCCACCACGCCATTGTACTCGTGATCTGAGAAGGCATAGGTCGAAACGCAGTAATAGCCGGTCTTGCGAATGGGATAATTGATGGCCTTGGGATCTTTGAGATGGATCGCCTCGTTGTATATTGCGCTCTTTGAAGAGTCCGAAGCGTTCGGAGCAAGTATGAAGGCACCAATATCCTTCTCTTCGCAAAGCCCTTGTCCCACGGAATCTGTTGTGCAAATCGTTTCGAGTTCGCGGTAGGACTCTGCGCCCGGTGGCATCCGGCCAATCAATGGCTCATCTTGCCATTCGAATATGATCATACTCGCGAGAGGATCTGAGTCGTCCTCGGTGTGGTCTGGGAGGAATGTGACGAGAATGAAGGGATCAAGTGATCCGCCCCAGGATTTCCGACTGTACATCCCCGAGCATCGCTGCCGGTGTTCATCGTCTTGTTTCTGCGACTGTCAGCACCTTTCCCGATTGTCATGGGAGACAGCAATTGCGGCATACAATCTGCATCTCGTTGCCTACTACAAGGGCTGCAAGGTAGGCCAGCAGGCCAAGTGAAGGCACCCATTGCCGCATCTTGTCCGCAGAACCGCCCTGAGCGACTGTACACCAGCGGATATATTGACTGTGCAGGCACAAGAACCGAAAGGGTTCAACGGGAGCAGTTATCGAGTCGATTTGAGGGAGACATTTCGTGCAGCTTGAGGAAAGTTGTTGTTTGTCAGGCTTCGAGTCCAAGGACAGAGTGAGTAGTTGGAGACCCGTTTCGGCCCCCAGCTACGTAACTGGCCAGCTCAAACCATGTGTAACTTGAACGACGAGTTAAGTAGCAGAATTCTTAGCCTACTAACCGAAGATATGTTCACTTCTCTGTTATGCTACACACCCTTGTATGATGTCTCTGAGTTTGTTCGAGTGGTCTGATTCTCATCTTGGCAAGCTCGCATCCCCGATGTACCAAACTCTGAAAGACCGTAGACCATCGACACATGCTGTGGCAATCGTCCCTGACCTGTCCTTCTCGATTCTCTCCTCATTCCCACTTCGAAGGCATCTACGCTTCGTTGTTCTTATCCTGCCCTATGAGGCTTCTTGCACCTTTGCACTTGTGGATGATCGGGCCAACGAAGTCTGCATTGTATCCACGACCCTGCCGTTCCTCCGTGTCCAAGACATTGTTGATATCCTTGATCAGTCCGTTGGCCATTCTGCGATTGCTTGTCAACGTGGTGACCTGGCGCGCCCAACCGTACAAGAAGGCCGAGGAGAGGATGGTACTGTGACGTATGGTGTCTTTTGTCCGCGCAGCGATGGAGGTTGGGAATCCTTTGCACACAAGAGCATTCGTTGCCGCAGGATCTCCGCCCGCAGCCAGGAGCTCCTCGATATCGACCTGGATGATCCTGACCGGAAAGTGAATGCTGTCTGGTACACAATGCAAGGATCCCTCGCCGAAAGCTTCCCTCAGGACTGAAAGCGGTTGGTCTTTGTATTGACCTTCGCCTAACAGGATGGCAGCGCGTTTTTGTTCGCTGGAAGTCGCCATTTTCTCGACGATCTTCCGAAACCGCTGTGCAGCAATGGCTGTGCAATCCAAATCTCGCCCAGTAAGGAGAGGGTATAGCTCATCCCGAAGCATCGGTGCCTCTTGTTCCTCTGCGATTTGATTCGCGATTGATTTGTAATGGGTTTTTGGGGCTCCACGAGGGCCACGAGTCGGTATCGAGCAGAGCTGCTGCGGTGAGAGATGGCAGATGTCAGATATCAGAGCAAGCAATATTGTCTCGTCGACGTTAATGGTTGATGTCAAAGATGCATCGGCCGTGACCGGCATCATTCGGTCAAGGTCAAGACGCCCGTCTGCAAGGAACTGGTCCACGTCCTTACCACACACGACAACTGCGCCGGTCGAGCGTATCTCAGCGATAAAAGAGTCAATGTCCTTCAGCACCCCTTCGCGGATGTTGGGCAGGACAAATTTGATGTGCGGATGTCTGAAACGAACGCGGGTTGCCTTTGCGGCACGCGCAAGATTTTCGGCTAGGCGCACAAGCTCAAGCTTACCAGCCCCAGGGTCGCGTTCCTGGAGGTCGTCGTCCTCGCTATCTGTAGCAGTCCCATCATCTGAACCACTATATTTCTCCCAGCCTTCTTTCGCCATCTCGAACAGAAGACGTTTCTCGTTCAGAGTAGACACTTTGATCCATTCAAGTCCACCTTCCGCAACCACATCCACGAAGACTGACCTCTTTTGAAGACTGGCTGGCTCGTTCTCTTGAGTCATTGACATTTGATGATGGGCATTTTGACCAATAGTGTTTTTCGGCTCCTTCCAGCCTATTTTCACGCGAATTGCAGTGACACGGCGACATTTCTTCGCTACGCCCCGGACCAGAAAGAAGAAAGGTAGATTCGAACTCCGCAGAGTGGTCAATCGTGGGCCTTCTTCCTCTTCAACATTACGGTCGACGTTCTGAGGAGCAGCGACGTCTGAGGGCGTGGTTGAAGGATTCAGCTTCTTCAGAGAGCTCACCTCTGCTTCAGTGTCACGTACAAATGTCCTGCTTCCGACTTCGTATTCTCTCTTCTGTTGATTGATATGAGCCTGATAAGAGCGAACTTCCTGTACGAGCACATCTGCACGGGTCTGCAAGCTGTTGAAGAGGTCCAAGGAAGATGATCGATCCACTTGGCTAGTGTCTTCCATGCCATGAAGTGAAGCGACAATTTACGCGGGCATGAAATGTTAGGACCACAAACAATGTTGCAAGTTGGAGATGAGTGTTTGCGGAGTGAAATTTAAACTGAGCATTTCCATTGGCGGAATGAAATGTCATGCTGCCAAGCTTGCGCTTGCTTCATCCTCAGCTCAGTTCCTCGTCACTTTCGCTTTGAAGCCGAAGCAAGCCAAAGGAATCTCTCCCTTTCCTAAGTGGCGGCACTGTTCAGAGATCAGGGTTCTTGATCTGATCACCAGGCAACCACATGCACACTTTAGTATCTGCGGTCACTAGCTGGTTGTATCGAGGATTGCACTGTACTACTGGCGTCTTGATCCCTCGGCTGTTCAGACGGGTTGTTGGTTCCAGCCGAATATCGGTGGTGTTTTGTGTATCCCAGATGAGTAGATCTGATTCTCCCGTACCACCGACAACATATCTCCCATCCTGTGTAAACGACACATCTCCCTGGCTCAGCGGCTTTCCAGAAGTTGAGACTGGTGCTGCCCTTCCAGAACCCGCAGTCTTGCCGACGAGAAAAGACTTGACTGCTCCGTCAAAGGCATCCAACACAAAGTGGCCGTGGTAATCCGTCCCCAAAAGCATGTTCTTCCCATCGTTGGAGAACTCCAGCCTCGTCCATGCACGACCTTTTGTGGTTGGAGTGTACCTATCCTCAGCTTCCAGCATGTCGAAGGTCGCAAAGGGCGCTTTGTCGAAATTGCGGACGTCGTAGAGGAGGATGGAGGAAGTGGATTGCGATGCTATCGCCATGATCTGAGCAGAGGGGTCGTAGGCTGCGAGGTAGGGTGTAACCAATTTCAGTTTGCCCTGCGGACTTCTTGAGTTCAGGTCCCAGAGACAAACCATATCATCATTGCCGCACGATAGAAACTGATCGTTGGCAGGAGATAGGGCAATGCAAGTGACTTTGCCGGTATGAGCGGTAAAGTAGCGGACGAAGCTTTCGTTGTGGAGTTCAAGCAATCGTAGCGAATCTTCTTGTTTGGTACTGGCGAACAGCACATTGCGCGAGTGATGAGTGAACCGAGCCAGATGGATGCCATACTTCTTGCTAGGTATCGTCTTCGTCCTCTTGCCTTCCTTGATGTCATAAACATGCATCGTCTCATCATCAGAAGCCGCGACTAGGAATTCGCCCGCATCGTCGAAGTCAAGGGAGGTGACCCGACTCTCGTGCCCATCTGACCGAGTGGAACCAGGGAATTGCTAACATAAGTCAGCATGTGTAGTAATTCTGTAATGGAAAGCAACGCACTCTGGCAGGGCGGTAATGCTTCACCACATCATGTACTTTCTGCTGAGGAGGGACCGCCATGGCAACCCACAGCTCAGGCCCGGAGATGTTCTGCTATCGCGCGAGGTGTGGAGGGTAGATCTGGCACGATCAAGGTTACATGTTTCAGTCTGCGTGATTTGAACACATTGGTAAGACGAAGCGCACGTATGGTTGAAATGGCGGCATTCGTTTGCTACCTGGGCTGCAAAGAACGAAGCCGCACCTTTGGGTGTCACAATTTATTAGTGGAATAATGCGGCGCAGGCACGCGTGCCTGCGTTCGGCTAATAGCGGACTGCATAAGGCCCGGGCATTATTGTGGCTACCCCATGGCGCCTCGGGCTACTTTTTACGTTGCTCCGATCCTCGCTTCCAAAAATCCGCTGGATTGTGTAAGAATTCATCGATACGAGAGGAGCGTTGCACGCCCGTTCTTTGACAACGCTGACGCGCCACTGCTTATTACTCTTGCTCAGGGGACCTTTCGACGCCCAGGACATGGGCGCCTAAGAAACTTTGCTTTCGCCATAAATCCAGGCCAAAGCTGAGAAACCGGAACAGCAGGACACTTTCCAAGGCGGTGACCATGTCAACCACAACTGGCGCATTCATCGCCGGTGGCATTGCTGCTTGCGGTGCCGTCACTGCGACACATCCCTTCGAAACAGTCAAGATCAGACTTCAATTACAAGGAGAACTGCAGTCGAAAGAGGTCGCAGTCAAAAAATACAGGGGCGTTTTCCACGGTGTCAGCGTTATTGTCAAGAATGAAGGCCTGAGAGGAATATACAGGGGTATTGGGTCGGCGTACATATATCAGGTTCTATTGAATGGCTGTCGGTTGGGCTTCTATGAGCCTCTCAGAGCGACGTGTACGAAGCTCGTCTACAAGGATGCAAACGTTCAGTCTCTCGGCATCAACATCTTCTCCGGCGCGTCTTCTGGCATTCTAGGAGCCATGGCAGGCTCGCCCTTCTTTTTGGTCAAGACTCGGCTGCAGTCCTACTCCCCGTTCCTTCCGGTTGGCACTCAACACAAGTACCGCAATGCCTTCGACGGCCTGTCCCAGATCTACAAGGCAGAGGGCGTAAGAGGTCTCTACCGAGGCATGGGTGCTGCTATGGTCAGGACAGGAGCGGGAAGTTCCGTCCAGCTCCCAACATATTTCTTCGCAAAGAGACGCTTAGTACGTCATTTCGGGATGAAGGATGGCCCTGCATTACATCTGCTGAGCTCAACGGCCAGCGGCTTTGTTGTTTGTGTCTTCATGCACCCACCGGTACGTCCCAGTTGTCTCGCGATGGGTACGCAACTTGCTCTGCTGACATCTGACATAGGATACTGTCATGTCCCGACTGTACAACCAGCACGGTAATTTATACAACGGCATCTTTGATTGTTTGTGGAAAACAGTCAGAACCGAAGGTATACTCAGTGTCTACAAGGGATTCACCGCCCACCTTGCTAGGATATTGCCGCACACCATCCTGACGCTATCACTAGCGGAGCAGACGAACAAGTTGGTACGGGGAGTCGAGAGCAGATTCCTTCCCAAAACCCTTGTCGAGAAGCTTTGATATCACTGTGTATTCGATCAATTTAGCGTGGCATTTCCGGCGTCATTTGGCACGGGTCGCACTCTCCGAGTCTGACATTGGATGCGCTCTATCTATTGTGAAGCTGTTCGACTCTGGGATGGTCGGTGCATTTGAGCGTGGGTGGCTGCGCTGTCTGCGCAGTATTAGGTCAGCTGTACACCCACCTTTTTTGAGGCAAGTGCTGAGCAGTCGGAGTCACCTATACCGCTGCCTGGCACATTTTGACTTGTTATATGAGGAGCTTTAACGAGCTTGTAAGCCTCCAGTATAGGAAGGCCTCTCCATGGTCCTTGAAAGCACGCACTCTTGGTATAGCTCGATTTCTGTCTTCACCCTATCTTCACCACCTACCACGAGCCTCCCATAGCTGTGAAGCTGATGAGTATGTGGGAATCGTCCAGCCAAAAGCCTCGCATACCACTGCATGGATAGGCTGGTAACTACTCTGATACTGAGGCCGATTTCGGAATTCACGTGATGCACCCAAGCAGCATGAGCTACGTCATCGATTAGATTAGATGTTCGCGAAGTGATTTGTGTCCAGAGTCCGTGAAGAACTTCAGGTGCCCGTCGATGGCAAGAGTAGGGGACACTTAAGAATCTCATTGAGAGCTTCTCACAGAGATTCTTAGTAATTTGTACACACGTGAAAGGGCACTGCCTTTACGTGGTTGTTATATTGGAGTGGATTGTTGTTGCTGGGTGGGCCAATTCTTGCCCACTTCACTGAAAACACGTCCGACTAGCGCGCCGCGTATCGCGTCTTCGACATTTAAAGCAGAGCCCCAGCACCTTGATTCTCTTGCATGTCTCCCACCACCAAACACCAGCCATATCTTACCCTTTCACACTTCTTTACTACATCTTCTTTGTTGCCGTGCACTACCTGACACCTCAGACAACAATGACGACTCAAATAACGCCGTCCAAACAGGTACATTTGCCACTTGCATCATGGATATCTTCTGAATGTACACATTATTAACCAATACGCGCAGGCGGCTGCGAGCCTCGAGTCTCTCAAAGTCAAGGATAGTCCTATCAAGAAACTCAACTTCGACACAGAAGACAAGGAAAACATGCCTGTCACCCCCGAGTCCACCCAGTCTATTGCCACACCCGCATCCGACATGCCGAAGAAGCCTCTGTTGGAGGTGAAGGAGCAGGTTGAGCAACCACAAGTCCCCAAGACTCCCAAAGAGCTTGAAAAAGAAGAGCCCCTGCTACAAGAGAATGCCCATCGTTTCGTGCTCTTTCCTCTCAAGTACCATGAGATCGTATGTGTCACGTCCCGCATTGACAGCCACTCAATTGCACCCTTTGTCCATTGTTGGTGAATTGGCTAACTCAATGCATTAGTGGAACATGTACAAGCGTGCGGAGGCCAGCTTCTGGACCGCTGAAGAAGTCGATCTGTCAAAAGATCTGCACGATTGGCACAACCGTCTGAACAACGACGAGCGCTATTTCATCTCCCACGTTCTTGCCTTCTTCGCAGCCTCAGATGGAATCGTCAATGAGAATCTGCTCGAGCGTTTCAGTGCCGAGGTTCAGGTGCCTGAAGCGCGTTGCTTCTACGGGTACGCGTTCTTCCCAAGTCTCACTGCGCCCATCACTAACGCGCAACAGCTTCCAAGTCATGATGGAGAACATCCACTCGGAGATGTACTCGCTCTTGATCGACACCTACGTCAAGGATCCTAAGGAGAAGACATATCTTTTCGATGCTATCGACACTATTCCGTGCATACGCAAAAAGGCTGATTGGGCTATGAAATGGATTTCCGACAAAGAATCTACCTTCGGTCAGCGACTGGTTGCCTTTGCCGCTGTTGAGGGCATTTTCTTCTCCGGCTCCTTCGCATCAATCTTCTGGCTCAAGAGCAAGGGTCTCATGCCAGGTCTCACCTTCTCCAACGAACTCATCTCGCGTGACGAGGGTATGCACACCGATTTCGCATGCCTGCTCCTGCAGCATCTCAACCACAAGCCCGATCAGTCGCTCATCGAGCACATCATCACCGAAGCAGTCGCGATCGAGAAGGAGTTCTTGACAGATGCCCTTCCTGTCGGTTTACTGGGCATGAACTCAAAGCTCATGTGCCAATACATTGAGTTTGTTGCAGACCGTCTGCTGCTTGCCATGGGCAACAAACGATTCTACAATGCTCAGAACCCCTTCCCATTTGTGAGTCCTGCCCAAGCGGTTATGATCAAGCGCTTCCGGGTCTGTATGCTAACCTTCTACCGTCACAGATGGAGAACATCTCACTTGCTGGCAAGACGAACTTCTTCGAGAAGCGTGTCGGCGACTACCAGAAGAGTGGCGTCATGACCTCAACCAACAACAAGAAGTCCGAGGACAAGTCGTCAGCGTCATCACCCGGCCAAGAGAAGCCCGCGGAAGCCAGCAATGGCATCAGCTTTGACGAAGATTTCTAAACTATCCCAGCTTTCACCATCACGGTCTCATTGGTTGATGTACTCAAAGGCGTGTGGCGTTCTCACAAAGACGAGGGAAAGGAAGCCTAGGTGGTGGTTCATGTTTTCTCCACACTGGTTATACCCACTTTCATCTCATTTATTGTTTTCGTCAACAAAGAAAATCAGCATGGCAGGCTCCAAAGGCGCTCGGCCACAGGCTTGTGTCATAATTGCCATGCCCCGTTTTGAGAACGGAGTCTCATCTGCGCGGCAGCACAAGTCAGAAACGGTTCTGCTTTTTGATTTCGGGGCATCAGAGGATTATAGCGTGGCGGTGCTTGGATTGTACGACCTACATACATAGTGCTGAATCGAAAATCACAATCATCCAAATTTGTCTTCTTGATCTGTGAAGTCTTGATAAGAGTCCGACACATGTTACATGAGTGAGCCTCGTCAGTGTTGGGCTACCAGCTTGACCGATAAAGAGTGAATTGATGGTAAACTCTCCTGACTCAGCAGCCCAGTGATTTTCGTTCAATCCTGGTGAAGTCGTTGGGCCGTCGAGTCTGCGCAGCTTCCGCTCTGTGTACATTGTGTCAGATGACCCCACCGTTATTTCTCTCGATGGGGCGATCGATGTTCAATGTTCTGTCTGTCTGTAGATGAACCCTCGTCTGAAATCAGCCCCCGATACTGCTGCGGCTGGATATTTTCGTCATGTTCAGACTTCGCCATCTGCAACAGGATTTGCAGGTCCATGGGGACAGGTCTCGCACGCGCAAGAGAGCCCAGTCGGGGGCCGTGATTCTCTCTCCTCTACCCCAAGTAGTCGTCATGGTCCCAGCAGTGAGATTCTTCTGCATACTCGGCGTTTGTAGCGGAGAACAAGTCCCAACAGTAGTGGTGCGAAATATTTCGGTAGATCCAGAAGCTCATTTCTTGCCCTTCTTTTTCTTCCCCTTCCCACCACCACCACCCGCCCCGGCACCTTGCGTACTCACCGGCGGTGCGGTTGCAACTTTCTCCTCAGTCTTCACTACCGCACCCGCACCTCCACCATCAATGTCCATTTTGTCAGCATCTCCCGACGCTGTAGCAGTCGCTGCACTGGGCATATCAATGATTTCCCCCTTCGCCAATCGTCCCAGCCCGTTCAATAATCTCCCCACCTCTGCTGCCTTATCTGTGCGGTATTTCAAACATATCCCGCTCTCCGGGTGGAATGTCTTCAGCGTGAGCGTGGCGGACCGCTCGCGCTTTGGCTGCGTCTGTGTAGTCGTTGCGTCTGTCGTTTCTGCTGCTGACTCGCTCTCTTTCGAGGTATCTTTGGGTTGGGGTTTTGCCTTTGTGTTGGGGTTTCGCGGGAGAGAATATTTCGTCGTTATTCGTGTGGAGGGGTAGGCGTGGATGAGGAGAGAGGATTGGTGCAGGTAGGTGTTGAGGTCGGCGAAGGTTGGCATTTCGCAATATTGCACGTTTTTTGCTGTGTGGACTTCAGAGGGGATGGTTACGATATGCGGTTGTGATGTGAGAGTCTTGGGCAAGATATTGTCAGTGCAGATTGCTGAAAATCCTGCGAAACCTTCATGTGGTCGTCTGGTGAAGTTCTCTCGGAGGCTGAGTGTCCAATGCTCTTTTTCGTGTAGTGTGAAAAGTGCTAGACCACATTGAAGTTGAGGGATGTGCACTGTATACGCGGAGGAATCCGCGGGGGGACTTTCTTGGCCCGCCAAGAGGAGTTCCATTAACGCCGAGCTCACCTCGCGCTTCACCCGACTGGCGCCGCTTTTAAATACCACTCACTCCCGCTTACACTGCTCTCAAGGCTTCATCCTTCCAATCTGAATCATCGTGGGCACGGTGTTCACGGGACCTGCCTGCCACCGGAAGTCTCGGCAACTGGTATTGTGTACGGCAATAGGTCAAAGTTGTGGGTAATGTCGAATGCCTAGTCCCAGCTCTGTAAGTCGATCACTGACGTTGTTCATTTCTCTCGGCCCTCTAACTTTCGTCCTTACAATAGGGAGCACGTCATCCATCTCCATTTCTATACAAAGGGATGCCGCATCCGCCTCATCAATCTTGAAGCAACCACGAACGGATCAAAAACAAATCACCGTTCACCATTTTACCGAGGCAACAGCCCTTCAGCTGTGAAAACCGCTTTCCTTTGAGCATTATGGGTCAGGCGACGATTCCATGTGGCCATGGTGAACACGTCAGAGCAGCGGACAGCGGTTCATGCTTGCCTTGGGAAGAGCGGGAGCTGCTGTCACAATTCCAACTCACATTCTATGCTAACCTAAGCCCCAGATAAGCCCGGGTATCTTCCAGCCGTCGCCCCGTTCACTCGGATCTCAGACAGATAAACTCATGAAAAGCGAGAGGGTGAAAGTCCCCTGATACGGAAGGGTATCGTTACACCTGACAAACACGCGCTCAAACACATAATGCGAACATAGGATCACCCAAGCAAATCCGAGTAAGACGATTAGCAAAACTGTCTCGCACGCAAGATTATACCCAAGATATCTTCCTGGAAATCATTGCTCCCAAGATTGACGAGCAACGACGTTCATCCTGCATTGAGAAACCGGCACTCCGACCTATGACAGCAACTCACAAGCGGATCTCATCGCTTCTCGCTCTTTCTGCTGAAACTTTTTGCAGCCTCAACCAAGGACCGACGGAGAGCATTTTAAGATGTAGATGCTGGTCTCCGCTGTGGCGGGTAGGTAGGTGCTGCCTCAGCTGATGCTCAGCTGAATGTCCCTCTGCCGACTTTTGAGCTACAAGCTGAAGGAGTATTGAACCCTTTCGTACCTGTTCAGCCGGGGTAAAGCCCGGATAAACTGATTATACTAACGTTTGAAAACGATAACTGAATTTGGGCAACCTTGAGGCGGAGGAAAAGGTAATCACCACCGTGCTACAAGGAACGATCTAGATCAGCCATCTTTGAGCCACATGCACTTTGGCTGCCTTGGCACTTCTCTTCATTGGCCATCACCGCATTTTCGTATCCCTTTTCGAGTGTGAGGCTCAGCTGCAAACCGGTTTGAAAACCAGTGAGATTCCCCTACCCCCTCCTCGCATGAATTGTTTGTTATCTCTCTTTGAAACTGTTCGAACGCAATCTTTGGCTCACCAGGTATCCCCTTCGCGTCGTCACGTTCATTCCTGTCTTTTTCACATCTCTTCTCCTCCCTGTCATCTCGAGCGCAATGCACGTACACTCAAGCTTTCGGGGCATCTCCGTAATTATCCTCTCTTCGCTCTGCTTCTTCGATGTCGCACTTTGTGCCAACGGCATTGTAAGCATCGAGTCGTTCTCCCTCTATCAGGATCTTCGAGGATGCGCCAGGTGTTGCTTTCGGGAATGCAGTGCCCGTTGTTGGTTCGTCGTTGGGGACGTGATCAGCTGCGGTCACGGTGATACCGTCTTCTGCGGACAGGACGCCGAAGACTCTTGTTTCTGCAGGGACGATCTCCAGCCGGTAGTGGCAACGTACCTCTCGGAGTGTGTATATTCCAGCTGCTCGAGCAATCTCATCGACATGACCAGCGCGGTAAATGCCTACACCGAATACTGCAAGCGGACCGGCCAAGTCTTGATACCGTCGCCATCGGAGACGCAGGTGTCCGGTACGTACGGCACGATCACTGCTTATGTGACAGCTGAAGTAACTACAACGGTGACCTTGTACACGGGAACGTTGACTGTAATCAGCCAGTCTTCCTCAGGCCAAAGGCTTGCAGCATTCTTATTTTCTTCGCCACCCTCGCCCGTCCAGCGGGGTGCCTTTTCATGCAATATGGTCATCTTGTTTTTGCTCCTCCCGACGTTTTCTCGATACTACTTCTGAGGCTAACGACGTTTCGTTTCACCCAAAGAAAGTCAATCGACTCCCGTGGACACAACCGCCGGCCCCACAACTTACGATACAACCCTGCCTCCGAATACGTCGACGGACTCGGGAATCATAACCAGTCCAGCCACCCTTCCAACCACAACTGCGACCCAAACCTCGTCACCAAAACCATCAAAGGGAGGTGGACTCACCGCTGGAGACATTGCCGGCATCGTCATTGGTGGTGTAAGTGCCATAGTGGCTATTCTCACTCTAGCATGGATGATGGGGCGAAGCAGGAGAGATGGCTGGTGACAAGGCCGATGTCAAGAGTTGAAAACGATGGGATATTAATCGGCTAACCTGATCGGCTTGCCTACTTTCCTCAAGCCAACATGTCGCCACACACCTCCTTACTTTACATGTGGAGCCGGCCAGTCGAATCTTACAAAGCTTCTCATCAGCAACGGGGCTGACGTGAATGTGCAAGGCGGACTTTTCGGTCTGCTCTGATGGCTGCCGCCACGTATGGACGTTCAGACGTGATCAAGAAGCTTGTCTGGGTCGGGGCTGCCATAGTCTATCACTCGCCCGAAGTGCGCAGGTCAGTAAGCGCATTCGATGCCGCAAAGCTCTTTCCTGAAATCCAGCGGTGGATACTGGTGGAGCGGTGGAGGGAGAGGAGGACGCTTCAAAATCCTAGCTGAGACCACAAGTCGGAGCAATTCAGCCTCATCGCCTGTCAGGGTTGCAGGCTGGGTGGATCCTTTTGAGCTTCACCGAGATCTACTCCTTTCCTGCGGTCTTAAGATGCCGCCTCCTGACCATATCAAGCCACCCTAGCCGCATTTCATCACCAAGGTCTTCGAAATCGTCCTTGTTCAACATTGTTGAAGATTGTCCTGGTTCCGGACCAATGAGCCAAGCAGACAGTTGACACAGCACCCTGCGTCTACTCTCCTCCGAGAGCAAATGCAGTAACTCGAGCATATCGATCGCTTCCCACATTCGCAAAATATGTCTATTTTCATTCATCTTCCCACCAGATGTCCAGTCGATTGCTGCTGGGTTCTTTTCGGGTACGAAAGCAGCCGAACAAAAGCCCATCATTCCCACAATGGTCAAAGTCTTGAGTACCGAGGTGTTGGTCGGCTTTGCGGTCCGTCCAAAGCCAAATGGAGTTGGGTCGTCGCTCGACAGAATCCATCGGTAAAAGCTTTCCAGAAACTTGGCAGACATGGTTATGTCGTCTCGCAACTCCCACAAGATTTTGTTCGTCAACCACAACAGCGCCATATGACTCCTGATTTGGATCGAAATGGAGTTTGCGCCTTCGTAACAGGTCGGTCCTATGAACCGATGAAAAGGCGACTTACGATTGAACAGTTGCTTATGGTTCTTGAGGAAGCGGAAAAATGGCGAAGACGTGTGTACATGCTTCTCGGTCTGCGAAGTCGTGGAAGTCGGTTTGCCGTGAAGGGAGAGCTTTGCCATCCAGGTCCCTATGGCAGACATGATCTGGACAAATGTGTTCACAGCTGAATCCAAAGCGTGCCAATTTTCGAATGCATGAAACTCGAGCCCAACCCATATGATTATGCAGGAGATTGGCTTGCTGACATGTTCCGCGATCTCTTGGATGCCACCTCTTTCTGGAATCAGACTGTGTCTTACTACCCCAAGATGTCTTCGGGCTGATTCGATCGATCCGATCCTGCTCTCAATCAAGCCCGCAAAGCATAAGCCGGTGATGGTGACATCCGAGCAGCGCTGGTCTGGCTTCGCGATTAGCGAGTTCATATAGCGATAAATGTATGCGCGGCGCGTCAGCACTGCCACCGCTTTTTGAGCGGCACTCTGACCCAGGGCAGACATTTCGGCCGATAGCAGTGTCCACTGGAGCCAGATGTCGTTTTCCTGTACCTGGCGGACCGTTATATCTCGAATAGGACAGTAAATTGTTCCTGGCTGGACACCGTATATCGCGGAGGGAGACGTGTATAAATCTGACACACAATCAGGGTCAGATGGTAATTCTCAAATCACAAAGACGTACAATAATGAAGCAAGCCACGCTCCTTGCGCGTCATCGGACCTGAGAGCCTCAGAAAGGGATCTAGTTCTTCATGGAGCGACCAGGCGTCAGACCCCGGATCGTGGGCAGGAAGAAGCAGAGTCTTCCAGTCCTCATCCTCACTGCCGTCTCCACTTCTTTCAGGATCCCATGGCGGTGTTGAATGGCGTGTCTGTTGTTGTGGTGGGGACTTGACGTCCTTGCGTCCTTGACCCCCATCTTGTCGTTGCGGTGGAGTACTGGCCTTCGAGGAATCTCGAGTTTTGACAGTCTTCCGGCCATGAGAGATTCTAGCTGCGTGAGAGAGTGCCTTCGCTCGTTGAATTGCCTGCTCCTTTTTGCTTTTGGAGGCCGGCCCAGAGTCAATGAAGCAAATTTCGGTCCCAGGCATATCCCAATAGCGGGTATGGAATTATCGATGATTAGTATTCATTGAGCCGTACAGGAATGTCTGGTGGAAACACAAGTTATAGCTGAAGCAGACGCCGACCCTTGCCCCGCATCCATACCGTCCCTTGATGCTAGCGAAACGTGCTATCCGATACCCGAGCCTTGTGGCGTTCAGTAAACTCGACCTTGTGCATGGTTAAGTGTTTTCAACACAGAAATAGCAGTTGGTTCCGCTGATCGGGATGTCATTGGTTCCCTTTCTGGTGCTGGTCTTTCTGCTTCGAGTAAAGTGTCGATTTCATCTGCACCTTTAGTCAGATATTAGGAATTTGGTCAAGAGAAGCACAATAGCGAATCCAGAGGCGGGGGTGCCCGAGGAAACTTTATGGGGCAGGCTCTCCCCTCTCTTCCTGTTCGCCCAGTTTATTGGTTTCCGAACCCACGGCTGTCCTTCAGCTTCTCCTCCTGAGAGTTCGCTTATCCCACCAACCAGCTCAATGCCAGAGGCTATAATTGCGTCGCTGAGCTTGCTAGGTCTTCTAACCGGAGTCACACCTGAATACGAGCGATGACTGACATGATTGGCACGGCCGCAATACGATGTTTCCTCGTTTTGCGAACTCCCAAGCAACTCCTCACTTTCGCTCTGCTGGCTTTCAGGTCTTGGTACTAGATACGAGGCATGGAACACGGACGTCCTCGATGGTTCCGCTGGTAATTTGCGCAAACTACACAATGGCCAAGACACTATGCGCCCCGGCCGAATACGTGGAGAAACCGAAGCTCGTAAAATCATGATGTTGGTCGTATCGTAGCCGCAGTGAAGGGTCTTCTCTCGGATCTCCAGCTCACCATGCTTATACAGCCATCCGGCACAGGGGACTGGATCGTATATCTCTCGCCGTCTGCCCCTCGATTTGTGGCCATAAATCCCGATCCCTGTACGCAAAAAAAGCACTCGTTGCCAGGTTTGCTCAAATTGAACCATACACCAGGGGAACACACACCTGACACCTGTCCTGTCAGTCCGACCCTGCGCCAGGCTCTTTGCGTACCGAGTTATGTCGGGGAATACCGAGAAGCCTCCGCATATAGACGTAATGGTCCGAGTGCTCCCGAACGTGGGCAAGGAAGCTCGAGTCAAAGAAGTCATCGACGCTGTTTCTGAGAAGATCCAGCAGCATGAGCCATGGGTCACTTTGTACCATTATTGGAGGGGCAGGGATATCGTGTCTGATGGCAGCGGCTTGGACGACGGTGGTCGGGAGTATGTTATTGTTCTTCGGTACGTCACATAATTCCCCGTCAATGTCTGCTTGAAGGTGGCTTCAATATCTGCATCTGGTCCAATGAGCCCAATGAGTTTCACAGAGATCGAAAACTGTATGGGATGAGCTTTTCCATGACTGGTCGCTGACTCGCTTGTCTCTCGCTGTCACAGAATTGACGAGTTGTCGAGACTCGTTGAGCGGCGCGAGATGCCACACCACAAGGCCGTCGCCAAGATCATTCAAGAAGAGGAGCTGTTGCGTGAACCGCTATATTATTCGGTTCTGGACGATATGGGGCTCTGGAAAAGATAGAGTCATCGACCATCGATCTCTGAAATGCGCTTGGGGAGCCGTGCCAAGACGCAGCCGCAGAACGGGCCTCTTTCTTGGATTTGGCTTGCTCGGGCAGTGCTATTGTATGCTTTGCAGCAGATAGCTCCAGGTCCCATTGCCTGCTCAAAAAAGTCTGTTATAAATACTGCACATTGTCTGCTGGGTTCCAGCGAAGTTTCCGAATCTGAGCTCAAGTTGGCGCAAGTTCGCCCCAAGTATACCAGCAACCACAGGAGGCTTTCATTGTTTCTATCTCTCTTGATGCCAGTGCGCTCATGACTCAGCGACCAGCAAAAGCTCAATGTGTGTACACGAAAAAGGGGTTGCGCAAGTCCGTCTCGTCGCTATACGCCAACTTTTCGCGCACAATACTCTTCTCCTCTTCACTCATTTCAGCCAAAATCTTCTGGTTCTTCTTGTTCAGGTGGTCATTGCAGTAGCGGAGGACGAAGCAGATGCAGACCTGCGCGGAGAGACACGCCACGATGGCGATCTTGCCCGACTTATAGCCTGGTGCTTCGCTCTGTTGGAACGTTTGTGTGCCCTAGGTGGATGTTAGTGCTCGCAGACAGATTGCGCTTGGGACTTGCTTACTAGAATGTTGCCCGTGCAGAAGCCGACGAGCGTAAGGGCGTTCGCCGTCACCTTCTTTGAGTGACCGGCGATATTGGAAGCGTTCCAAGCGAGCAGCAGCATGAATGCAGCACCAAATGTTCCGCTCAGGTAAGAGGCAAACAGAAGTGCGCCTTTGCTCTTGGGAATGCCGTCCGGATCAAGACCGTACATCATTGCAGCTGCAATGATGGTCGGAATCAAGCAAATCAGCATCACAAGCGAGCGGTCGTTCCACCTATCGCTCAACCACCCTGACAGGAGGACCACAAAGATACCAACAGCACCCGAAGGCATGTTCAGAATGAGCGCCTGTTGACTGGTGTAGCCAAAAGTCGTGAGGAGGATTGAAGAAAAATTGGACAGGCCACCTTGCGACACGTTAGTCCGTCGCCCCCGAGACGGAGAGAAGGACGAGCACGTACCGTTTGGAATCGAAGTCAGCAACACCGACAAGAACACCAGCCAGATCCTAACATCTTTGATTGCCTCAAAAACCTGCGCCTTCTTCAATGTCGCGTTCTGAGTACCGGACTGATTTTCCTTGACTCGTAGCAAAGCCGCAATTTTCTCGGCGTCCGTGAATCGAACGGCCTTGACGGGCGAGTCGGGCAGTATCATGAATACTGCGAATCCGATGACAATTGTGATCAAGCCAATGGTCAGGAAGAAGATGCGCCAGCTGGCAAATTTGCTGGTCGTGAAGGATGCGCCGTAAGCAACGCCGGAGCCGAAAATCTGGGTGATACTGTTGCAAACGTAGAAATAGCTCTAGCCCGGGAAGTTAGCTCCCATGTTCGGACCCTGTATGAGCCATGCTCAACTTACCACTCTGCGGCCCTGCTCCCCCTTTTTGTACCACATAGCAATGATAAGAACCAGGATCGGCGCCACTGGAGCCTCAAAGATACCGAGTAGCGTCCGGCATATCATCAGACCAGCATACGAGGTGCAGGCGGACATGCAAGACAGTATCACACCCCAGAGCATGACGTTGGCGCCCAGATACTTGCCCAGTCGGCTGATGCGCTGAGCGAGGTACTGCGTTGGGAATTCAGCTGCCAGAAAACCGATGTAAAACATCATTGCCACGTTGGAGTAGTCTTGGCCAACCAGATGGGTATCGGTGCGAAGACCCATTACAGCGGCATAGGAGATTGTAGTCTTGTCTCTATGTAGAATAAGTCAGCACCTAGATGGGGATATCGTAACATCGAAGCCAATCACAACTGGACCGCCATGCGAAGGGAGCCAACTTACAAGTATTGTAGAAAGTAGACCGCTATCATACAAGGGACAATGGTGAAATCGATCTTTCGGAGCAAGCGCTTCGTGGCCTTCGGGTCGGCCAGGATCTCGATAGCCTCTTGTCGGACGGCGTCGGCGTTCGGATGGTCCTTAAGATAGGCGAAGGCTTCGTCGGCATCTTTGGTGGAGATCTCGAGCTGGCCGAGCGCTTCATCTAGAGATGCATTTGACAAAATACTGGCCTTCCTGTCTGCCTCCACGATATGCTTCTCGCTATGTGGCTCCGCCACTGAAGGTCTATCAGCTTGGTTCATTTTGTCTAGGAGGGCAATTCAGTGGTGGTCAAGGCGGTGCTCTGGATGCAAACGAAGGCAGCCGTCCTAAGAAATGGCTATAAGACATATTTAAGCTCGCGAAGCCTTTTCTTGCTGAGGGCGAAGCCTGTTGTGTCAGTGCCGAGCGCAGGCTCCGTGATTGACCTTCTGGAAGAAGGTCGATCGGCGGCATGCCGTAGGAGAAGAGCGCGTCATATCAAGCGAACTGCAGGTGATGAAGCAGCAACCTTGGCATATTAGCTATAACTCGAGCTGGATTGGCCTGAGAGGGGAAGCGATATCGTCTATCGGCGTATCTCTGTGCAAGCCGTCCAGGTAAGGTTGAAGAGTGTTGTCATTGACGGGAGATAGACATGAGGGAGTTGTCGAGCTTCCCCATCGGGGAAAGCTCTCGTGTGATCTGCGGTCGACTTCGCGGCAAAACCAACAGCCGATATCTTCGTAAAACATCCTCAACGGCGAAACTCACGTGGCCGGATATCGGGCCGTCGAGATATGTGGAAGGAGATATGGTTGAGGCGTTGCTGATGTTATCAGATCTCTTTCCAAAGATCGAACAGAAAGATAAGGTATCTTGAAAAGGCAGCACCTTCCCGTCGAAAATGCTTGAACATCAACACAGCAGACATTACATCATAGCTTGAAACATCAATTGCATTACATCTGGAGGAGGATGCTAAGCGACCGTGTCATCTTCCAGCTTCTTCGCCTCCATCATCTCCTATCTTTGTTCTTTCTTACATCCTCATGTTTGTGCACCTTTTCATGCTCATGGAGAGCATCCATCGAAGGGAACCACTCAAAACATGGTGTCGTAGTCGCGCAATCAGGAAGAACTGGGGCGCAAACTAAGGCTTTGTCATGTGGTCAGTATCCAGCAATGAATAAATGAGTAGAGCAATACAGACGTCGGCCGCTAGACGGGGACCACAATCGTCATCTGAATGGTGTAGAATCCCACCAAGGTTGTTGAAAGAACGCCATGTTCCAGGCGGAGAACGAGAAGGGTCGTAGCCAAGAATGGCGTGGGAATATCGTCACGTTCTGTTACACAGTATATCAGCTTCTGCAGCAGTTTGAAGCCTCCTATCGGCGCCGTTGCCAATTCAACCACACTGTCTCCAAACTTTGCTTTCATTCCACCTCTTCCTGTTCGGCCCCTGAAACAACCCCAGCCTTGCCAAAGAACTTCCAGATATCCGCCAGCAACAACTCCGGATTCGTCAATGACGCAAAATGTCCACCCGTTTCATGGACTGTGCGATACAGTACATTCCCACCACGTCGAGCCCACTCGAGTGGCGTATGATACCACAGATCGTAGGGGAATTCGGATATGGCGATGGGTTGAGAGACGTAGGGGAGGAGATTGATGCCAGTTGTGGAAATTGCGCCATCCTGTGCACCTCGTTGTTAGTAGCGACTTCGGAACGGCGGCAAGGAATAAGGTGGATACTTACCGCTGCACCATTCTTGTACAACGAAAACGCCCCATAAGGCCCCGGAATCCAATGCATCATTGTCCACGTAATCAACAACTCTTCCGTCCAAATACTTGGATCTGGTACGCCCGCAACAACAGAGTCGTAGATCCACATCGCCAATCCAACTGGACTGTCCGTCATAGCGTGGGCCAGCTTAAGCGGGCGCGTTTGTTGGATCTGGCCGTACCCCCAATCTTTCGAAAAGAATTTGCCAAGTAAGTTGATGATATACTTTTCGTCATCGGTAGATTCTCCTCTCCGAAATTTGTCCAAGTCTTCCTGGGTAGGTGGAACGATCCAAAAGTTCGACAGACCTGCCATAACGCTGTCGGGGAAATCATGCGCTGCGTAGCGATTGATGAAGTCACCGGCGTCACCTCCTTGAAAAACATACTCTGGGTACCCCAGCTTAAGCATGAGACCGTGGAAGGTTGATCCTGCGGCACGATAGCCGAAGCCACGAGCCTGGGGAGATGGACTAAAGCCGTAACCAGGAATAGATGGTGCCACCACATGGAATGCCGGCAAAGACGCATTCGGGGGATTTGTCAGTTGAGCGAGGAGAGACTCAACCTCAAGAAAGGACCCTGGCCAGCCATGCACGAAGAGTAAAGGGATGGCGTCAGATCGATTCGATCTTCGGTGCACGAAATGCAACGGAACAGGTAGTGTGTGATTAGCAGGCGAGGGGCTTGGATGCACCAGCGTGGTAAATTGTGGCAACTTTGCGTTGATAGAAGCTTCGATTTGCCTCCAGTCGTACGTATCAGCCCAATACGCGGCGACTCTTCTCGCGAACGCGCTTGATGGGCCGTCTATGAGATCTGGCTGCGCATATTCGTCGACAAACCGTGTCAGGGAGGCTTTGAGTCTTGTTTGCTGGAGGAATTCCTCTTTCACATAGATGGTGAAAGGCTCGATACTCTCGGTGAAGGTCGCATTGTAATTAAGGTTGAGGTCTGTCGAGGATGTGGCCTTAGCTGTTAACCATAATATGTGCAACAAATGAAGCCCAACAACTTTCTGGGACAGATCTTACCTTGGCTTGAAGTCCCATCGTCACAGCGATCGCAAGCCATGGAATCGATTTCATATTACTTTATGTCCACGGCCAACACCAAGGCACAGATAACATGTCCGGCCTAGCGAAGGGCGGGTGAGGCGGACCTTGCACCAAGATATACCTGAGCAGGCGCAGAGGTAAAGTAATGTGGATGGAGCAAAATCGCTGAATCCGTGTTGACACCGACTTACCGACTACGCTGGTCGACAGTGGCTCATCTTGGCCCAGACCGGAGCGAATGCTCTGGACTTGGACCAGATCGGCCTTGAGCTCGTCGGCTGGATCAAGACTCCTGCAACCGGAACCAGATGAGGTAGATGCTTGGGTGGGTGGAGGCAAAGTATGTGACTTCAAGTCCCGAGGTAGTATGAACCCCAAAAAGGAAGTTGTCCTCGGCAATGCATGGCTAGCCAATGAGTACCAGAAGTAGCAGCCCACCAAGGAAACGTCTGATCTGGCGAGCTCATTCGGCTGAATCGAGTAATAATCATACCAGTCGTACGACCGGCCAAGATCTAGCTTCTTCGCAGCGACTGTTATGAGCATTACGGCCCGAAGCATGAAGCTCGAGTCAGAAGATAGCCCAGCGCTTTTATCGGGGCGGACGCTGCATGGCTAAGCCACACGTCTCGCATCAAATAGTGTCTGCTATGAACGGATCTTGCTGACTGTAAGAGACGTGTCGGCCGAATCCTCTACACAAGGTCAGTTAGTTAGTAGATCAGCGCGAAAGCACAGACATTGTGTTCCCGTCATCGCCTGCCGTTCATGATCGTTCTCGTGCTGAAGGAAGAACGTCCGTTACGACACGCTGCCATGCCCATACTCGATAAGTTTTTTACCGCACTGGATTCTGTGTCATCGTTTCCGGTCCCAAACCCTTCTTAAGAGCTCAGGCCGACCAATCTAGGTCTAAGAACAGATCCATCCCGCCGGAGTGCTCGAATGTAAGGTAGGGATCAATGAAATCAGGATATTCAAAATCACCGATTGGCTCTTCGTAGGTATGCTGAGCAATTATGTTGGCGCCGTGATCTCCAGATAGCTCAAACCCCTCTATCAATCTGGACTTTTCACGCAAGCTGGCCGGCGAAAGGGTCACACCGTGTCCGGCATCTGATCCATCCATGGCATAATTAGCGGTTTCCTCTATACCAGGACTCACATTGAGGATTCGCTTGACGCCGCGACAGCGCTGGTATAACTTGCTGGCTGCGGTCGTGAGAAGGTTTGTGGCCCAAAAGGAGTAAGTATGCACATCCCTGATGATCTGTAGAATTTGCAGACATGCTTCGAGGCTTTGTTGGCTGCGAGTTTGCAGGAAAGCTGTTGACGAATTCGAATCGCCCAGAAAAGTGATGGCCGCCTGCATCATCATCGTGATTCCCTGGGTGGGAAGAAAACATATCAGATCATGGACTTGGAGCTCCCCTAGGATCGACATTATTGCATCAGCTGCGTGCAGTGACTTCCGTTGGAAGCACGTCTCAGAGGCAGACAAAGATCGAAGTATGGGCGAAGGGTATGGCCGATGGAGAGCGCAGACTAAGGCGTAGTAGAACATGTTGAGAATGCTGCAATGTAGCATGAGTACACCCTGGCCAGGATCGAATGAGAGTGAAAGCCTTGATCGGTACTTCATATGTTCCGGCAGTTCGCGCCACCATTGGTCGATATCTCTCGAGCATGTCTGGACATCGTCTGCGTCAACAGCGGGTGGCTTGGGCACAAGTACCAAAGCATTCAATTTTGTGCAGCCCATTTTTGGAGCGTATGTCGTATATCTCGCCTGCAGAATGTCCGACAGATGGTGACTGAGCTTCAGCTGCGCTATACAGACCTCGACAAGCCGTTCTTGTTGATCAAGGTCCCGTAGCAGGCCACATTCTGTAAAGGTAGAACACACTTCTGGCTCGGCTGTTTGAATCTCGAAGTCCGCTCGATCCAGGTCGGGAAGAACGCACTCAGAGCTGGCGATAAGGGGTGACTGACGAAGACCAAGGGCAAGTGTTCGATCTCGCAGATAAAGGGACCACCAAATACGCTTCCAAAGCCTTTTTCGTCCAGCAGGAATTGGTAGAGTGTAAGGATCGCGATTCAGACCTAAGAGAAGAGCAATGTTATGTGCCACTGATATCCAGTGTCGTAGATGCTTCACCTCGTCGCCCTTCTCTTGCCAACTAGTCATGAGGATCAGAGATTGAACCAGTATGAGCCGATCCGTCTCGCAATCAAAGTCGTACAGAAGTCTGACTCTCTCAGCGAGCTGTTCCCTAAGCGCTAGGCGAGATCGATATCCAGCTTCGAAAACATACTCAATGTCCACGTAGGCGGATCCAGCAAGCAGGATTGACTGAAAGAGTAGTAGGCTTATCTTGCCTTTCTTCCCATTCGTAGCCACAGCATTGAGGACGTCGTGCAGTTCGATGACGGGAAGCTGAGGGTAGACGAATTCGACGTAGCGAGATATGATGGCATTGCGGAGCTTAAGGGCAGGAATGGAAAATGCGTCTTTGGATTTGAGGAAGTCATGGTAGCTGTATGTCCGTTGCGAAGTGATTGGCCTGATAAAGCATGGTAAGAATTTCTGCCAATTCCGCGACCCCACCCGGTCGGGGCCTTCCTGTATGATGTCTCTTGAAGCTT
This sequence comes from Cladophialophora chaetospira, assembly GCA_030247875.1. Classification (NCBI taxonomy): domain Eukaryota; kingdom Fungi; phylum Ascomycota; class Eurotiomycetes; order Chaetothyriales; family Herpotrichiellaceae; genus Cladophialophora; species Cladophialophora chaetospira. The sequence continues at coordinate 307,353 of JAPDRK010000024.1, forward strand.
GTTGTTCTGTCGATCCAGTAATATCATCGGGGTCAGTCCCAGGAAGCAAAGATGTGGTAAAATCTGGAAAAAGGTCTTCATTCGAGTCTGGAAGAGGAGCCACGGAACTTTGGCTTGTCTCGACAGACACCCGACTAGCTCCAGACCTCGAAAGTGATGGCGAGGTGCAAGATTCAGAAGGAGATGTGCCGGCGTCAAGATCGTGCAAAGCGTCCAGCCGGGCAGGTGGATCATTTGAAGAGAGTTCGGACTGCGTAGGCAGCTGTGAGAATCCGTCAGCTATGGAAGAATTAATTGATGTTGCACCGTTTTGCAGGTCGATGTTGTTTTCACCGGCTCGCAGGGCGGATGTCTGCGGGCGAGTGCTCTTTATCGGACGAGAGGGAGGAGAGAGGGTCATAATTGATTGCAGAGGCGCCCCTTTTTTGGCGGTACGGCGTCGTGAGGGAACTTCCACACAGTCTTCGCCATCGAGGGAGCAATTGGTGCAAACGTCCAACTTGTGAACGATGTCACATCGGACCTTCCTGGAACCCTCAACAGAGTGGTATCAGCATTATGGGCTTTCAACAAGAGGAAATTCTGAAGGCGACTCTCACTCGAAGCGACACAACTTTGGAGAGAGCTCACCTTTCTCTACATCGCTGGCATGCTCTGGTCGCTCGTGGGCGCGGGCGGGTCGTGGATACTCTCTTTGTCGACGCCATGGCGAAGCCTTCAGAACCGGTTTCTTGGGCTTAACTCTAGTCAACTAATACGTGAGGGGTTGCACTCAGTTGCAAAGTAAAGTGACGGGCATTTGAAATATTGTCGAGGAGTTAGAGCTTTGGGTCGGACACGTAGATACACCATCGAGAACATCATGAAGTTAAACAGGAGCAAACCAGAAGCGGAGATGAACCCGCCCTTAGGGGTGCGGAGATTCTGGGCGAGCCTGGCTAGTGACTGGATACAGTGACGACTCCGGCTTGCTGGGCGCCCCTGGCTGATAAATCGCACGATGCGGGGGTGTTGGGGTGTTGGGGATCAGGCTTGGCCACTATCATAGCTAACAACATTTTGCGGATGGCATTCTCTACGATGATCTTCATGCTAGGCCCCCGGATTCTGCCTAACTTCAGCACAGCATACTCGAACAAGACGAATGCACCGACTGGTTCATATTCAGGTAGAGCTTGTGACCAGATCCCTCTTTGGAGTAATTAGGATCTTCACCTGGTTGTCCTTGTTTTTGATCAACTCTAGAAAGCCTTTCGCGACAACATCGTCCAAGAATATGTGACTTGTCACCATTCGCTCAAAGCCCTCGAAGGCACCCGCATGATACCGTTAGTCAAGGTACATGTTGCAGCCGACGTTGACAAACCTTTCGCGACCAGCTCCATCACCTCGTGGAAGTCCTTCTCATTGTAACAGCAAGAATTGTTGATCCTAACCTCCTTGAGAAAAAATGGGAAGAACAGTACTGGTATCTAGATAGCTTGAGTCAGCAGGCGGCGGATTTGCAGAGACGTGACCGACCGGAAATTCCCATTGCGTGACATTGACCAGTGTATCTCCAGGATTCAACGCGTCAAGGGCTACCTTCAAGGCTGACGTGATCCCAGCGCAGTCGAACACAACATCAACACCCCTGCCTCCTGTCCTTTCCTGGCAGATTTCTGCCACATCTTAGGATCGTGGATCCACAGCCAGATCTACCAGCTCGGAAGCTCCTTGCCTTCTTACTGCGGCTGGTTCACTGACCCCGATTTGGCGGACCTTTCGAGCCTTGAGGACGAGGAAGAGCGCATACCCAACAGGATCTCCGCCGAGTACAAGCGCATTCAAGCCCGCAAGATCCATGCATGCGCAGTTTGACACATGATGTCCGACAACGAGTGGCTTTATGACGGCTGTATCCTCAATACTTACATTGCTGGGTATTGGATGGAGCATCCTTTCATCAACAGCGGCGAATTCTAATCCTCCTCCTCCTCTGAGTCCACTGCAACCCATGAGTGCCAACCGGGGACAGAGATGATCCTTCCCAGCGTTGCAGGAGAAGCAGTCAAAACAGGATATGTGAGGGTCTACCATGACCGCTTGGCCGATTTTGAACTTTGACTCAGCTGGGACTGTTTTGATTCTTCCACAGAACTCATGCCCGAGAGTGGTTCGGACCGCACTGCCTGTTAACTGATGCGGATGATTGGGAGTCGTATAACCCAAGGGGCCGACATACGATATGTCTTAGCCTCAGCGAAGTTTGAAAGTGCCCTACACCCACCAGCGAGAAACTCATGTGAATCGGTTCCACAGATGCCTGCCCATTCCACGTCAACCAAGCATTCGTTTGGATCAGGTTCAGGAATGGGAATCTCCTCAATCCGAACATCTTTCTTTCCGTAATAGCGTGCGGCTCTCATGATGGAAGTCAATCACTGAGGTCCAAGACAGGAAATCCAGCCAGGAGCAAGTCATCGGGAAGTCTCTGGTGAGAAGGTATGGCAATTGTGTTGCGACTGGATGCGAGGTTCGGGATTGGAAATCAAAACGCGACTTAATACAGAAAATTTGATCTTTGTGCGAAGTCTTTTTGCAGCCTGGGGCTGCCGTTAGATCCGGACATGATCCTCCTCCTTACCAGAGGCTGCATCGCCACCCATACTGAATTTTCTGTCCGAGGCAAAGAGCAGCAGGCACACTGGTCTGCTGACTGTCCTCGGTCCGGACATCGAACCTGGTGTTATCAATCGATTTGCTGGAACGGTGGAATGGCACGCAGGACATGATGTCTGGAGGCAGTTTTGCAGTTCTGGGAGCAGCGTCGCCAGTTCTGGGTCGGGCTCAAACCCGCACCGCACCCAGGAGCTCTAGTCGAGGGAAGAGGATATTGCTCTATTCCTCGGCTACCTGCTTCAGCGGGTACCCTATGTGGTCGTGAGAGGCAATCGACCGAGGCCAGCAAAATAGAGTGGACCTGTCAAGTTCGCGCCGGGGTATTCGATGGCGGGACTACAGTGTACATGCAAGTGTGGGTGAGATGGCCCAGTCCCAATTCTTCGCAAGAGGCGTTCAAAATGCGATACTGTTCGAGAATGGTAGCACGGTTCGGTCTGGCCAACTGCAAACCTTGTGGCCTTCAGAGCCTTGACCTTGGATATTGGTATTCCTCTGCTCCGAGGCTGATTGCCTTCTTGGGAATGTGGAGCGGCTTGGTCCTGTGGGCTAGCGACGACCGCGACTATCTGCCATAGCCTTGGGACTCATTCATTGGTTCCTTGACGTGAATTAGGTCGGCTGGACAAACAAGATGCAGGGTTGCCGTGCTCTTGGGTTTCCCCAGGTTTCGTTGTCGACCTGGGGAAACAGGCAAAGCATTGTTATATAACCCCCGGCTTGCCTCTGTCGTACTTGCATGTCTTCACGACCTATCCGTCTCGAAGTCGTGCGATTTGTGAACCAGCATACACAGGTGCTATCCAGCATAAGCCTTCCGTCTTCGTAAATTTGTTCAAAATGGCATCCACCGACGCCATGCAGTCGCACACGCCACTTCAGCACTCCACCAAACGTCAATTTACTGCCTATAATGTCATCATCATTGTGATCATGGCATTTGGCTCAGTTGAGTACGGTTACAATGCATCCATCATCTCCACGACCCTAGCCCAACCTTCCTTCATTTCCTATTTCCGTCTCGACACCAGGAAGAATGCAACACAACTGATTGCCACAACCAACGGTAAGTAGAAACGGCGTATGATGTATGGAGAGATGTGTGCGCTAATTGTCGTCAACAGGTCTCTACCAAGCCGGAGGATTCGTGGGCGTCTGGACGGTCTCGTATCTTTCTGACCGGTTTGGTCGTCGCAAGTCCATCGCAATCTCTGCATTCGTCAACCTCGTTGCGGCAATCGGTCTTACCGCCAGTGTCAACATTGAGATGTTCATCGTCTTCCGCTTTATATCAGGCTGGGGTGCTTTCATGATCGTCACAGCGATTCCCATCTGGATGAATGAATGTTCACCTCCTAGCTGCCGCGGTGTTCTTGTCGACTGCCACAACGTAGGCTTCCTCCTCGGTTATACCCTTGCTACAGTCTTCGGCTATTGTTTCTATCACCTCCCCGAAGACAACAATTGGGGCTGGCGAGGACCCATGATCTTCCAGGCCCTGTGGGTTATCATCCTCCTTCCTAACTTACTCTGGATGCCAGAATCACCAAGATGGCTAATGATGAATGATCGTCTCGAGGAAGCCAAACGCGTGCTTGCACGAATTCATACTCCGGAAGAAGCCGAAGTTGAGGCAATTCAGATCCGGCAGTCTGTTGAAATCGACCGCCGCCTCGTCAGCTCGTGGTGGTCCATGGTTGCGAAGAAAAGCTATCGAAAGAGAACGATCCTGGCTTCTGGGATGGCTCTGTGCATTCATACATCGGGGATTTTGGTGGTCAATAATGTAAGTCTTCCGCAAGAGATTTGTCGGGACATAGATTGTTGTCCATTTTCCATCTGCATCCTGCTCTTGAGAAGGTCTGAGAACTGACACCGATGCAGTACGGCCCAACAATCTACGGCTCGCTGGGTTATGACACGAATAAGCAATTGATCTTCCAGATGGGTTGGTGTTTCGTGGCGCTCTCAACGGGCTTCCTGTCGTTCTTCTTGATCGACCGCTTCCCCCGGAACAAGCTTCTTGCATTCGGTGTCGGAGGCTGTGCAATGTGCTTGACCATTGTCTGCGCATTGATTGGTAAATACACTTCTCCAGCAGCTCTCGAGAACCCCAACACGTCAGCCTTGCAAGCAGTCATCGCCATGATTTATCTGCTTAATTGCTTCTACCAACTCGGTCTGGATGGGGTGCAATTCGCCTTCCTGGGTGAGATCTTTCCCAACCAAATCCGCGCAAAGGGTATGGTCGTGGGCGTGGCTACAATCTGTGCCATCAATATTCTTTGGCTGCAGGTCGCACCAACTGCTTTTGCGACCATCGGATACAAATTCTACATGGTGTTCTTCATCCCAGGTTACATTGCAACGGCTGTCCTGTGGTTCCTCTACCCGAATACTTTGGGAATGCCGCTGGAGGAGGTTGCGCAACTGTTTGGGGATCAGGAGGAAATCTACGGAGCTGGCGTTGCGCATGCCAGTGATGAGAAGCGCGGTTTCGATGTGAAGGAGGAAGAAGATAAGGCACATATTGAGAAGCTGTGAGTACATGAGGAGCTGACGACGGCATCAACGTGTCGTGAATGCCTACGGTGGACGAAAGACTAGTCGGTCACATAGCCAATGCTAGGCTCGACTGGGACTACTAGTATTTGCGAGCATTTGAATTGAAAAGACCTTGGCGCTGTCCTGTTCTCGAAGATGCGGAGAAGTTGAGGATTCTCGTTGCGTTCCCTCCCCAATTCAATAATGAGTGACGCTCCGCGGCTTTTAACGTAGATCTAGCATATCCGTCCCAACACTTGACAACATGTCTCCTAGAGCCAAATCTGTAACTCTGAAACCTTTCGTCTGCACCTCATGTCGGTCCCGCCGCGAAAGGCTCAAGCCATCTCACTTCCGCACCTTCACAACTTCTCCGCAGCATCCTGCTTCGTTGAGTAGCGGGAGGTACGCGCAACTGACAAACCGCCGTGTCATCCGGCTAGCAGGTCCAGACGCCACCCTATTCTTGCACAATCTCATCCCTGCGAAGATAGTGGACATAGGAGGAAGCACGAACCCGATCTACACGGCCTTTCTCTCCGCGCAAGGACGAATCTTGAATGATGTCTTCATATACCCACCTTCCAATGGGAGCAGTGGGGAAGAGTGGTTCGTCGAAGTGGACGAGGCTGGAGCGGGTGATCTCCTGAAGCACCTGAAGAAACACAAGCTTAGGGCCAAATTTCAGCTGGAAAAGGTAGACCCCGAGAAGACAGGCGTGTACTATTCCTGGCCTTCGTCGGAAGAGCACGATGGAGGCCACAGGATAGGTGGACGAGATCCCAGACCAGGAATGGGGACGAGATGGCTTGAGGATTCGTCGTCGAACCCTGTACAACAACTACGAGACAGTGGGAGCGAGCAGACTACCCTGGAAGATTACACTATTCATCGCATGCGCAACGGCATCGCGGAAGGCCAGTCAGAGATTATACCCGGCCACGCCCTACCGCAGGAGAGCAACATTGATTTCTTTGGTGGAATTGACTTTTTCAAGGGTTGCTATCTGGGTCAAGAGTTGACGATACGGACTCACCACACAGGAGTGGTCAGGAAGAGGATATTACCAGTGCAACTATACGACAAGGACACCTCACCACCACCGGAACAACGAGAAGCGCCACAGTATGAAGCCGACTCGAAGATTCTCCTTCCGCCCGCAGGATCCAATATTTCGAAAATGAAAGCCAAGGGGCGTGGCCGGAGTAGTGGAAAATGGCTCGGCGGGGTTGGGAATATCGGGCTTGCGTTGTGTCGCTTGGAGATGATGACAGATATACAATTGACTGCCGATTGCACCAACTACGATCCGGCTGAGCAGTATAAGGTGCAATGGGAGGTGGAAGGTGAAGGCCCATCGAACGAGGTCTTGCTTCAGCCGTTTGTACCAGCGTGGTTGAGAGAAGGTGTCGAGGCCAGCTTGAGGAGGAAGGAGAAGAAGAAGCCCAAGCACGAAGAGGAGGATGAGGAAGAACTTGATTGATGAGCAGCTGTAAATTTAATCTGGATCGAGTATGAAGCTTGCTGGCTTCCACGATTTCTGCATTGGCTCGTTTGCTAAATTTCTTGGGCGGCAGCTGGACTTACATGCTCCTTTGGAGGCAGGACGGGCCCATGTGGGTAGTTGAGGCCGTCTGGCACCAGATGCATCTTTGATCTGGATGCCACTCCCAGTGCCAAAGTCCAGAACTTCATTCAGCATCCATAGGTAAGGGGTAGGGTTGATTGCTCGTGCCCATATGTCAACCCTAGGGCGCGCTGGGCGCGACAACTTGTGCTGTGTACTGGTTAAGATGGCGTCGGAAGTACGGACAGCGAGAAGAGGTTCGTTGTCACCGGGGTCGCCGCCGGCAACATCAGCCTGCCATTTTTAGCCCTTACAGTGACTCACTGATACCACATAATGACGGGCTGTAAGAATAGCCCAGAAGTAGCGGTCCTTTCGTCGCAGAGGAGGAAGCCGCCTTCTTCAACCTCCGTTGTCACCAACGTTGGTTTTGGTGCCCGCTGCCCATTCAACACTGTCGATCCCGTCCCAAGGCCCCTGTATTACCACTCGCTTAGCAATCGGCAACGATGTGAACACGATGACCGCCGTGCCCAACATCACCTTTTTGTCCCTGCCCTCGATTCGGCGCTTCTTGTCTTTCAGAAGAACAACATTTTCAACCTCACCCGCAGCGAAATTGTCCTCAATGGCCTCCTGGTCGATATCAAGCCCCCCGCCCTCCTTAACCCAGCGTATCTTTACCGAGCGGTCGATGGAGTCTGAGGATTGGTCTTCTTTGGCACGGGCGGCCTCCGCCAGGGCATTTGCTTCTTGCACTTTTTGCGCCATAGCGTCTTCCCGGCGCTTCCTGTTCTCTTCCTGTATGCGCTTAATCTCGAGCTCTCGGTCGGTCCATGTGCGCTTTAACCCGTTTTTGGTGCCTGCGTTGACAGAGGCGGCCTCCCGCTTCTCTAAGTCCTCCACCATCTGCCGCCGTCTGCTGTCGAGCGCAGCGGTCTCTGCTAGTCGTCGCTGTCGTGCTTCGCGTGTCTGATCATATTTGCGCTTCTCGTCAGCATCGGTCAGTATGTTGAGGGCGGTCTGTAGAAGCTGAAATTTGTCTAGATTTTCCGGCGTAGGCTTCACTTTGTCCGGGTGGTAGAGGAGGGAGGTTTTGCGGTATGCGCGACGTATCTCAGCCTCGGAGGCCGTCGCGCCGATTGAGAGTAATTCATAATAATCGACATTGGATGGCGCCAGGGCGGCCGCCGGTGCCATAGTCGTTGATTCGTGCGTTGAAATACACGTTGGCAGGGGAGGGAGGCAAGGCAGCAATAGAAAAGAGTATTATAATGAGGATGTTGCTAAAAGATCCACCCTACCTATACGGCACAGCGAAAATACATCTCATGCAATCGATGTTGGGTTTCACGCCTCTTAACCTGTTCGATTGCCCCCAGGAGGACTCCATCTACAAATTAGGGATCTAGCAACATCAGCAATTATGTAAGGATCTGTCCAGTAAAGGTTGTCACTAAGGGCTGAACTGGATGTGCTTTGGTGATGTGCCCTGTTGCTGAGCAGGAGCGTGCCTTCCCTCTCCCTGCTTGGCCTTCGTCTACCAGTTATTGATTTCCTTCACCTTCCAGTTCCTTCCTGTCGTAAATTCCTACTCACTCTCCTACGCGTTGATTGCATGCAAGACTACTGCTTCACTCTTTTGGTTCAACTGCTCTCCCTTGTGTTTTCGTCATTTTATTTGTGTTTTCGAAATGTGAAGTGAACTTGAAGACATGAGAGCCCGCCTCAGGCCAAAACTCGACCAAGACTATTCTGATCTTCCTCCGCCCGCCCACATCGCCTTTGCCTTTGCTGTCTTAAGGTCAAAACCACCTCACATCTCAATTGAAGGTACACACGTTCCACCTCTTGAAAAGGCCTTTGCTAAGCTTTATCAGATCATTTGGAAGGCCTACGAGGTGCGATTGTGTCCCGGCCTGGTCCAAATTCTTCCAAGATTTTTGGCTTCGACGCGGAAATGTACTGGAAGGCTTCTTACCAAAAAGCCGAGTCCGAGCGCTTGAGGCTACTAAACGAGCTGGATCGTCTGAAGCAAGAAAGAGATACGCTTCATTCGCACCAAGACCCCGATCGATCAAGAGGGCCAGGCGCTCTCGGCAAACGCAGACGGGACACCTCAGTGCAGCCAAAGAACAAGAAGAGCAAGAATATTGTCGGCGTGGACCTCGACAGCGACGAGGTCGACTTAGACTTTGCCAAGGTCAATGCAACTCCTACAGGTATGTCACTCAACAGCCGTACTGAGGTCGTGCTGACCTCCCTCAGATCGCCAGGCATTCCTACGCGGGTTCATATCCCTCCGCCGAAGCGTCGTTCTGGAGCAGCCGGACCAAGATGTGCTTGTGAGCGCCATTCAAGCCACCACCATTTCCATTTCGCAAATCCTCCTACACCAAATGCAGGCAACCCGACGCGCCCATGCTGATCAGGAGGTCCAGACTGTCAAAGAAATTTGCACATCCTTCAAAAGAGTGTATCCAACGATATTGAGAGGTCTTGACAGTGTTGAACCACAGTCAGGCGACGGTGGTGATGAGTATGTGCCTGCTGTCTTCGACGTGGTCAAGGTGTTCCAAACCTTCCTGGGCCGGCTGCATAAATTTGCGTTGGACGAATTTGCACGACGAGAGCATGAAATCATGTCGAAGCGGCGGGGATCTGGCTTCAGATCGGAAGAGACTCAAGAGAAGTTCAGCCAGGGATACTCACCTACGAGTGATAAGGATCTCGAAACAGCTAAAGAATTGATTCGAGTGTTGGTGGGCATGATTACGACTCTGGACGTTTCCAAGGGCTCTCACTGTGAGCTCCTGGAAGGGTGCCTGTGCGCTCTACTTGATCATATTGGCTCAGCATTGTCACTGTTGGTCTTTGTCGACTCGGAAACGTCCAAGAAGAAGCAGGAAGGACTTCTCCCACCCTGCGGTCTGTTGGATATGGCTCAACTCAATCTCGAGTCCGCAACAGGTGCGGCTACGATCGAAGGGCCGTACGTCGTCTTCATTCTGCGCAAAGCAGTGGATTTTCTACTTGCAAATGCAAAGGCGATGCCGCAGAAATCTCTGGTGAACTTCACCTTACTACCGTCCGACGGATCCGATTCCATGAATCTCAATGACCTTCGGCGGAGAATTGGAGAAACACTTCAGAATACTCTTCTACGCGGCGTATTCGATGACGACGACGATACGTTCTACGACTCCCTCCGTCGTGATGAGGAAGAGGGGGAAGAAAGGGATCTGGCGAAGATGGTGGAAGATATCAAGCAGAAAGAAGATTCTACAGAGTGGTTCATTGGTGAATTGTGGGAGCATTTGGGCTGGGACATTCTATCGGGGAGAAGAAGGATTTGACTGGTTTTTGGCATCTGCACTGGAGCGTAATTATGGCATCATCGTCACGCGTTGCACATCCAGGTATGTACGGACTATGCGCTGACTGTTTCGATTTTGGCAGCTTTACCTTCGTCTACCCCTATCAACTGCATGGAGATGCGCTGGGCTTGCCGCATAAGTTGAAGTTTAGAAGGGGATCTATATGTCTAGACCAAGGACTCTCACAGCGTTTCCGCCCAATATCTGCTTCTTGGCTTCCTCGTCATGTGGAAATGTCCCATCGATCGCACCCTTGTTGCTCTCCACACTCAACCATCTACTCTCATGCTCGTTGCCCAGAGGTGGAAAGAAAGGGTGATCGGTTCCGAAGATGATGCGGTCTACACTCCCTGCTGCTTCAAGGGCAGCTCTCAACCCGGGCTGTCCATAGATGACCGCATCGAGGTAGATATTTGTGTGCAATACGTCCCATATCGACCGTTGTGGGCCTTGCCTGTGTCCACCATTGGCAACGAACTCTCGTTCATGGGCCACGCATGACTCGATACGACCCGCCAGAAACGGTATCGTGCCTCCCGAATGAGCCAACAGAAACTGTAACTTGGGGTGTCGATCGAACACACCCGACAGGTACATCCTTGCGACAGCAATGGTCGTCTCCAGCGGAAATCCCAGTGCCAGAGGTAGCACGTGCCCAGACCTGGCGACCACCTCGGGTCCACCGAATGCTGAGTCGGGAAGTCCGTAATGAGGATGAAGGAACACCAGCGTTGATGTCGACGCCAGGGCGGAGTACACCTCGTCCAGGTCCGGATCATCCAGACCTTTGCCGAGACCTGTTGTGCCCATTATCACACCTTTGACGTGCTTCAAGGTCTTTAGCCTCTTGATTTCGCTGACGATATCCTTGGCTGGGGCAGATAAAGGAAGGCAACCGAAAGCGTAGAGCTTCAGGCTGCCGTGATCGGAGGACTGATTGTTCTTGGCACAGGCCGTCTCAAGGTCGTCGTTGATCCCCTGTGCTGTTTCCAGTGCAGATTCCGGATCCAGAAAATCGAGCCACGGGTTTGCCAAGCTAATGACGCTGCACGAAATGCCATGCCGTTTCATGAAAGACCGTTTCTGATCGAAGGAGGAATACGTGCTGTCAACCGGCCTGCCCCGCGAGGCTTTTGGCCTGGACGGATCATCGTCAGATGCGAGGATGATGAGTCTGGGATCGGAGTCGGGCGAGTTGTCTGCTTCTGTGGGTTGGTAGATGTAGGGGACTGTTGTGCGTGACGAGAGAAGTTTGATGTATGAGGGCGGATACATGTGCGTGTGGATGTCAACCACGGGGTATGAGGCTGACATGTTGCTTGGTCGTCCGGATCGAGTCGTCTGTCCTGGCGGACACTCTCCTTCCTAGCGCAAACAATGTCAGGCCACCTCGACCCTTTTACAAGCACGAAAAATCAATTGTTACACTGAAAGAAAATGCATCAATATTGAAGCTTTTGAGGCGGCGTCCTCCGTCAACTATCAAGCCCTTCCTTATCGGGCTGTCACCCAATCGCGCGGCGCGGTTATTGAGGTAAGCGTCGCCCAGACCAGAACCCCTCTCTCTTCCTTTGGTACAGCTCAATTTGTTTGAGTATCCAACACTTCACTGTTCGCTTTTTTCATCTTTTGAATATTGATCAAAGGGAAGGACCATCGGCCTCGGTAGCCTCGAAACAACTTTGCAGCTCGCCTTGGGCGCCGAGGACGCCATCAAAGAACCCGTTACAGGCGCAAATCCTAGTCAATCACTCGCGCGACCGAGCAGATACCAGCCCGATTGTGGAAACTCTCATACGTAACTCCCTGGGTCCACCTCAGCCTTGCGAAAGATGGGCTCGATCGGAGAGGTCGTCCAGAGAGGTGTAGAGCAAGATGATCTGATCATGCCGGTACGTGCTTCCTCATCTCCTTCATTGGGAAAGAGACCACCTTCCCCTTTCATTGTTGGAGGGGTGACTACCTGCCCCTTTGACGTCTCGAAGAGAACCGTTCAGGACACACCACCTTCCCTTTTCGATCACTAACCCGTGCTTTCCCCCCAGCTAATCGACTTTGGCGCCTTCCTGCACGGCGACGCTTCCGTCAAACAAGCCACCGCCGACCAAATCTCCCATGCCTTCAAGTCCTCGGGCTTCCTGTACCTGCAGAACCACGGCATTCCCGACGATCACATCAAGCTGGCCTTCTCCGAGTCGGCAGACTTCTTCAAGCGGCCACAGGACCAGAAGGATGCGCTAAAATGGACCACTCCCGATGCCAATCGCGGCTACGTAACCTGGGGCCGCGAGAAGGTGACCCAATCCCACGACCCGGAGGAGATCGCCAAGCTGCGCGCGAGTAACCCAGACCTGAAGGAATCGATGGAGATCGGCCGCGAGGGCGTGGAGGGCAAGCCGAATCAGTGGCCCGAACGTCTCGACGACGCAGGCAAGGCGTTCACGACCGATATGCAGCGCTTTTTCCTCTCTTTGCGAGATCTGCACGTGAACGTGATGCGCGCCATCGCCCTGGGCATGGGTCTGAATGAGCACTTCTTCGACAGCTACACCGACGGAGGCGACAACACGCTGCGTCTCCTACACTACCCGGCCGTAAAGAAGAGCGTCTGGCGCGCGAACCCGAACCAAGTCCGCGCGGGCGAACACTCGGACTACGGCTCCATCACGCTTCTTTTCCAAGACGACATCGGCGGCCTCGAGGTCAAGTCCCCAAAGGGCACGTGGGTGCGCGCGACGCCCATCCCCGGCACGATCGTCGTCAATGCGGGAGATCTCCTGCAGCGCTGGAGCAACGATCTGATCCGCTCCACGAATCATCGCGTGATCCAACCGCCGCCGAAAGGTGACGAGGCTGAAGATGACGATCCCGAGGCAGAGGTTCCCGCCAGGTATAGTATTGCATATTTTTGCAATCCGAATTTCGATCGCTGGATCGAGGCGCTGCCGGGGACGTGGGATAAGGCGGCTGCCCCGAAGTATCCCGGGATCAACAGTGGGGATTACTTGATTATGAGGTTGGCGCAGACTTACTGAGTAAAATCTGTGGGAAGCTTAGAACCGACAATGGGTGATTTAATGCCGAGAGGAAGCTCAGACGCAAGTGTTGCCATCGAGGGAAGGTCTGTATGTAAGAATGGAACCTGCTTTTCCAGTGATGTATCCACGAGGCTACAACAGCTTGGATGTAGTGAAGAAATGCTGGACCGCCAATGGCGCGTGACAAAAGTATAGCCCTAGGATCTGGAACCCGAGCGATTGATCCTGCTCGTCTCTGAGGACAAGCCTGAAAATGATGGTTTGAATACTTGCTCACTTCACAAGACACTCTTTGACAAGACGTGAATGAGTGTGTACAAAATACTCCATATGTTGAACGCCAGTGGTATATCTCCGCGAATATATAACAAACCAAAAAAAAGAAACTCATAAATCTGTCTTTTTCAGAGAAAGCTCTTAGCCACCAATAGGTCGACAAGTTCTCTACGCCTCTCCATGCACAGGACCATGTTGTCCAGGACCGTGCACAGGACAAGGCCGCCTCGCCATCGTCGCCGGCCCAGGGTCCCCGCCTCCTCCTCCTATTCTACTAGGTTCAAACCTCGCGCCTGTCCGTCCCGTCTCAGGCACATAAACCCCCGGGCTCGGCTCCCTAGGCATCATAATCACCCTGCCGTCCGCGCCAGGATCCGGACTCGTCCCGCTGATACTCAGATTCCTGCCCCGAGCCCGGGTATACCCACCGCGCCCATCCCTATCGCCGCGGGAACTCGGGATCATGAACCCGCTGAACCCCTCGCCTTCAGGCCTGCGTCCGCCAAGCTCCCAATCCTGATCGTCGGAGCCGTCAGCGCGGGCTCCCACGTCCACGCCATACCGTCGCCGCTTGCCTATTGCACGCCGCTCGCGCCACCAGCCCATCGAGTACGTCTTGCCCGCGAAGACCATCTCGAAGTGGTCTGTCGAGAACCACTCGGCGCCGTCGTCGATGATCTGCTCGCGGTCGTCGACTTCGTCGCCGTGCGTGCCCCCTGTCTCGTCCGGCCCCGCGTGGATGCTTTCCGGCCGATCAGTCTCAAAACCGAAGGACCGTCGGCGGGGTTTTCCGCAACATTCGCAGAGCCCGTCGTCCGTGCTGTGCACAAGGTCGCTGCCTGCCAGAAGGGACATTGTGCCGGCGATGGAGCACGGATTACAGGGCAGGACGCGCTGGAATTTCGTCACGGACCAGGCTGCGGCGGAGAGGGCGATCATGAGGCTGAGCAGGACCTGTAGGAAGATTTTCGAGTCCTTGTCTTGCACGAGGCGAGGGGTGTCGATCGCGGTGGGCGAGGTTGTTGTCAGGGAGGAGGACTGTCGGCGAAGGAGGCGCGATGAGCTACCCGTGTCACTGGTGACAGGCCCGCGCATGTTCGCCGAGATGGCTTGCGCCATGTAGATCTGGTAGAAGCGGGTTATCGCCCTGATGAGGACGTTTTGATTGTGCGGGCCGGCGAGCGAGGCTGGGGAATGAGGTTCGGTGCCGTTGATGATAGCCTGGAAGAAGATGTCGAAGGTACTTGCACTGGACGGGTTTGTCGCCGGTGTGTCGCTGCCACCGTTGAAGACGGTCATTTCTTGGGCGAGGTTATTCTGGATCCGGAAGTCGAAGGTTTTGATGGAACTGGAACTAGCGGCGGCGTTCTCGTGCTGGAAGACGCTGCTTTCTTGTACGAATGGTGGAGTGCTTGAATCGATCGTTGTGCTATTCGGCTTTAACGTGACAATTGCGTTTAGACCTTCGATATGTTGGTAGCAAACCATGGTGGTGACTGGAGTCTTGTCGACGCTGTTGAGTCGGAAGTGGCCGAAAGTGAATGCCAGGCTGGGACAGCCAACTGGTGGGTTGTCGCCGATGTATTGACCACGATTCGCGCCGTAGTTGCCGTATGTTGTCGCATTTTCGCCGAATAAGAGGTCCAGCTGAGCGCCGGCGTACGTTCCTTTGCCACCAGAGGGAAGCTCGAAGTTGTTTTCGTAGAGGACGAAGTCGTCTGTGCCATGCTGGCCACCTAGATGACACGAGTCGGGAAGATTGGCTCGGACTGTAACGAAAGCTTGATCTGTTGTATATGCCGAATCTGTCCCTGCCGCTTCTGTGGAAATGCTGAACGAGTCGGATGGGATCACATCGCATTTGAGGTTTGCACGTACACCGGGCAGAAGATATCCACCCGACCCAGAGACGGTTGTGAGGGTATTGGTTGTCAAAGCCGAGTTGTTGAGGGATAGCTTCGGAAAAACAAGGTCTTCAAACGTAAACTGCGGATAACTGAAGCTCTGGTGCATAATCAGATTCATTAGTGCACCTGCCCCATTGTCGTTTGAGAAGCTGTCGGCCCATCTCAAGCTGAACGCGTCGGTCTGCGTGATCGATACACTTGCTCCCTCGACTGAAAAATGATTCACATAGTAAAGCCCAGAAGCAATCACAGTTAGGATGCTGGCGGCTGTAGCAGCTGCAATGCTCAGCATGGCACCAAAACTGCCGGTCCTCAAAGCTTGGAGAAAGGCAGAAGGAGGTGATCTGCCCAAGATATTGTTCAAGATGGACTTCCTGTGGACCGCACCGCTGCTTGCGAGATTGTTCCAGGGGGTGAAGAGTGCCACATTGAAGTCCAGCATGTTCACTAGTGCTGCCAGGATCAGCATAATGAGACCTGGTATGTAGTGACTGTAAACTTCAGTCCACTCGTCATCGGCGACGGTGTAAAAGCCGCTATGGTCGTCGGAGTGTTTCTGGATGAGCTCCAAGGCAATGATTATAGCCAAGGGCAGAGTCAATGTGAGAACCAGCCACGGGACCGAAGCAGTGAAAGGCGTCCACCATTTCATTCCTGTAGTGGGCTGTGTAAGCGGCTCGTTGAATTCTCCTTCGGATGTAACAATCTTGAAGCTCGTCCGACCAGAATCTGTCGACGCAATCGCCGTTCCGAACTCATACCCGGCTAATCCTATCTTTTGGTTGGCAGAATTTGGCACGCCTTGTTTTCGGAGAAGTCTGTTCAACTCGGTGCTCCTGGCGAGAGTCGTTGCCACCGCTGCGATCGAGCTCGGGTCGCGTGGTACAACTGCTCGCGGTGCGATAAAAATCAATGCAATGCAGAATAAAAAGAGCAACCCAGAAGCCGAAGCCATCGTCCACACAGAAACGTCGTTGACACGTAGCCTCAACTCTTGGCGAGACACTTTTCCTCCTTCCACATCACTGTTGTCTGCTGCCCTTAGAGTTTGATGGGCATATTGTGACAGGATTCCCTGGTGTATGTCGGTCGCAGCATCTATCATCGAGTTCGGATCCATCAACGTATCAATGCTCTGGGACCCTCGCGTCAAAGCCATCAACTTGAATATTGCACTTGAGTCTGAAATGGTGTCGTCGTTGACTGTATCGCCGAACAGGACTTGCGCGGCAATTGATGCCTGGGAGAGGACATTGGTTGCGTTCCAGTCAGAAAATCCTTGCAACGTGTTGTTCCCTCCCCCATCCTTCAGGTCGATCGACACCGCTTTATTGCTGCCTCGCAGTTGGGTGTTGTTAGTGACCTGCGCTTTCGTTATCATATATGACGGATTGCAGACCACGTTCGTTATGTTCGTGAGTGTTCTGGAAACGTCACTTGCAATCGTAAACGTCCCGCCCGCCAAATCTGTTGCATTGTCGAACAAGGTCTGCTGATAGGCAACATCTGTAATGGTGAAAAGAAGCCCTTGTGGTCCTGCCGAATCGGGAACGCTGGCGTTCTCGGTACCACAGAAAATTTGCTGCATGGTGCCTATGACCTGGCGTTTGGGGAGGATTTCGGTATAGGGGTTGTCTGCTGGGACACTGACAAGCGACTTTCCGGTGCAAACATCTCCTGCTGGGATGATGAAAGTAATGTTGCTGGACGTGGCAAGTGCATTTGCCGAATTTGCGTCGTTTACAACTCGAGGACTGTTCAGCTGCACGTCCAGAGTTTGACAAGACATAGTTGGTACAAAGGCGTCGACGAGTCCCGAGATGGTGTAGTTCTCGCCGACGGGGGTATCAGATTTGACTGTTATGGCGCTGTATGCCATTTCGAGTGTAACTCCATTCTCCGAAGGCATTCCTTGTGCCATAGTTCCATAATAAGCGTAGACAGGCTGAGCGAGGGTATTCGACGAGCCGAGTGCTGAATTTGAATTAAGTGAACTCGCGCTGAAGCCTTTAGCCTGTACTGAAGCTCCTTTCTGGGTCACCTGAGTAGGTCGAGCAAGGAGTAATCCGGTGGAAAAGACCGTGACAACTTTTAATAACACAAATCCGGTAGAAGTGGTGACAACGGCAAAATCGCTGTTCTTGAACGCTTCAAACAACGCAACCAGCTGATGTTTCGAGATGTAGTCGACGAGGAGACTTTCACAGGGCATGACGGGTCCGTTTTGCAGGGCGTCATACGGCATAGCCAATTTCGAGTGATAATCGACCATCCTCCAAGCTGCCACCACAAAGACGACAATGATTGTGGGCGTATAAGCCCAAGCGTAATGGCTCATGTTTGGATTAACATGGAAGCCGTCATCCTGACCATCGAAATGCCACAACAAGATTAGGGCGAGCAGAAATCCAGCAAAAATAAAGGCGAACAGGCCAAGAACCCATTTCCTCAGCCATATCGGAGTCCACAACGGCGGCACCGGGCCTGGCGAGGACACAGGGAGTAAACGGTCATCGTCGTAGTCGTCGGCGATTGCTGTGTGTGGACGGAGTTTAATAGAGTCAGGCTCATCCTCTTCCGGGACAGGCGACACAGGGGCATATTGGCGGGTGTCGAACCTCGGAGGGTAGCTTGGACGCTGTTGTCTTACGACCGCAGGCGCATGTATCGAAGGAAATCTGTTTGGGAATGGTGGTTGAAGGGCGGAGGGTGGTGGTCGAAACTGTGGAGTGTGTGAATCATCTTGGGGTTCTGGAGAGGGTTGTCGATGCTCTGGGAGGAGTCGGTCGGAGCTGTCATCTCGATCTCGATCTTGGGCTGCCTGGGCGCGTTCGGACTCTGTTATTGGAACGTTTAGAAGGCCTCCTGGTTGACTGGGTTCCATGGTTCAGCAGATATGCGTGCGGCGACATGGTTGATGTTTGTTTATGAATTGATCATCTTCTCACTCGTTGGATGTGTCTGTAAGAATCGAATTGTAAGAGACCAACGAGGAAAGTCGATGTTCAGGCAAGAAGTCGAAATTGCCTTCGCGCAACCAGGAATACGGACTGCCACCTTTCAGCCGCAAATAGTAGCGGGACGGGGGAGTCTGGAGTCTAGGCAATGGGGGCCCAAATCCCAACTAGCCCATCAACACGAAACACAGCCTTCATCCAGTTTAGCATCGCCAGAATCTCCAACCTCTCGGCGCACTCGCGCTACCGTACAGGCGTTTCAGGCGTGCGAGGGCATTCTAGCACCAACACTTCGGGACACTCTGCGAATTAGAAATGAGGTCGTGCTGACTACTCATTCGCAACTGCGCCTTACCAGGCTGCTACATACTGCTCGCCACTGAAAATCAATGTCGATCATCTTCGCTTTTCGCTTCTCGCAACCCGCGAGCCGCAAAGATGGAATTTCGACAACGGAGAGGAGGCGCGCGAAGGATACGACTCTTGACATCTCGCCGCGATGTCCAAGACAAGGATTCACCCGTTTTTCAGGACGCCGCTCACAACGTCTTGCAAGGCTTCGCAAGGCATACAAGCAGTTGACTACTGTACGACGTCCGTGCGGCCGATCTCAGTGCTCGTGCCATGCCAGCCAAGACAGGTCGGAGTAAGCTGCACGGCAGGTGTCGTATCTTAGTCGATTGCTCAACACGGAGCATCGAATCCCGCCGCCTGTGCCTTGCTCCTTCTCTGGTATTGGGTTATTGTATATGTAGCAAGTATGACTGCGCTCGATCGGTGCAAGGAAGGGACAAGCACCGTGCCAGACGAGCTGCCATTTTCGATGCAGGTATGGTACTCCATATAACAAGTCAACGTCCAGCTCCTTGCCTTTCAATACTCGTACTATCCAGCCCCTCGTAGCGTCAATGGGGAACAACTATAAAACACAGTCATCGTGCACAGCACTACCATCAAAGGCTTTCGCCCACGTAGCCCAACGCCAAATTACTTCCGGTACTCCTCGCGCCGCATTGCTCTTTTCCCAATGCGCCGCTAAAGTACAATGAACTCCACTTTTTGTCATGTCCGCTTCGAAGCTGTTGAGTCAGACCATAAAAAATGTCTTCGATCACCAGACTAGACGATCATCTGTGCGACGCCCTGTCCACCAAGCGTCTTGCTGCCCACAAACTCCTGCTGTTTCAGTCCTGCCAGTGCGTAGCATGCTGCGGCGAGAGCCAGTACAACGGCGGCGGCAATCAAGCTGCTGGTATCAACTATGATGCTCAACCACTGTACCAAGGACATGACACCGTAGATACCGGCGCGCATGTAGTTCGTCGTGAAGCGGCGGACGAAAGTATCGAATTTGGCGGAGGTAGGGCAGATGCGGAGCAGAAGAGGGATTTCGATGAAGATGAGGATGAGGGAGGAGCAGCTGTGAATACAAAAGTCAACCATCGGTCGCGGGACAAGGAGTGTCTTTAGAGACGCACATCAATATAATGCTGAATAGTATGAGCAGGTTAAAGTGGAAGATGTTGGCAATGCCTAGGGCGAAGCCCAGAAATATGCATAGCACTCCGATCCTGTCGAGCTTGTCAGTCTTTTTGACCTTGATTCCTTTCGCGTCGCCGGTCACATGCTGAAGAAGTTCATCTCGGAGTGCGCGGATGGGAGGGTGCGTTCATACCATTGCCCGTAAATACCTGCGGTCATTGTTAGCTTCGATTCCCGCGCAATGGGCCAGGTAGAACCTCACTGAAGTTCCGCGACTGAAATTCCTCTGCAAGCGTCATGGCTGTCTCTTAAGGTGATGTTGATCACAATGCGCTTCTTTGCAAACCTGCGTAGGACAAGTGTCGCAGGATGTTGCCTTCGGTGCGGCTGACGTGAACTCGTTCGCTTTCGGACCTGGAAGATTCTGTAACTATGCGACTCCGGGCTTCGTAAACGTGTAGTATTGAATGCAGGAGACACTGAGTAGTCTCTGTGTAATTTAAGGGGTTCGTTTGGTGGTTGTAAGTTGTGTTGGGATGACAGGACACTTGAGGCCTGTCGGAGATGTTATAGCAGGTACGAAAGGCCCGAGACAGGGATGCAGCCACTTGCTAGCGCAAACGATCCACCTCAGTGTTTGGGAATGCTTAAAGCTGGATCGGGCATTCAAAGTTGCTGATATATTTCCTGGTGCATCTGGCACAACTTCCATGACATTATATCACGACGAGAGATGGCAGCAGCCTGAGTTCTAACGAGTCCAGTAGCATGTGGCGCCATCAGCACGAGCATCGGCCACGCATGCAGTGCTTGGTTAGGCCACTCGGAGAAGAATGTGGGAAACGTTGCAGCCTTGTCAAGAATTGTGGCTCTGCTTTGAATTTCCCGTCATACAGGGTGGTTCTTCTATCGTCACCTACACCTGCACTTTTTGACTGTCGTGTCGCTCATATGAAGATCATGCTCGCCATCGCCAATTCATCTTTTCCTGCCCAGGTTGCGCCATCTGCGAATGCGTGCACCACCTTTCTGGAGTTGTCCTCAATTGAGCTCGTTTGTGAGAGACATTCCGATGCCGTTTTTCGTCCAAGTGTGCTCAGCTCGCTGCGTACACCACTGTTCGACCATGTCAGCAACATCGCTTCCCATAATACCCGTCGAGTGCACGTACACCTGAAGACATCGTTGAAGACAAAGTAACTGCCGCTCTCGGGCTGCAGGCTGAATGTCTGAACATAACTCATGGGATGTTGTTGGTCGTCGACCTGAAGAGAATCGCATGCCGTCAGATCTCTTTCCGAGAATGCCCATAGAGTGAGTCCCTGTGCCGCGATGAAACCACATACCAGTAGTGCCCCCGTCACCATCACCAAGATCCCTCCTTGCTCATTGAATGGCTGTGAGTCAACCGTATCGATTCGGTGCTGAACCTTCTGAAAGGGGAGGTTCTGTGAAAGCCAGTCTTTGATTAGATCCAGGTGCACACTTCCCTCTCCTCCTGCACTGATTTGCGCCTCAAAGTGCTTCCAAGGCCGAGACGCACCGTAAGCTTCTCTAGGATTTGTGCTGTACCAGCAAATGGTTGAGATTCGAAACTGAGCATCGACTTGTCTCTCTATATCCTCGCTTGTCAGTTCACTCTTTTTCCCTTTTCATGCTTATGCAGTTGGGACCGTTGACAATCCACGTACGTAGAGAGTTGCAAGCTGGTTGCGATCGGTATCGAAGGTTTTGTAGTAGAACTCGACGAATTGTTCTAGGTCGCGTTAGAACTTGCGTCCCGGGGAGGCATGAGGGTACGGGGAACGCATACGAGCAATTGCCGCGAAGTCTGTGTAGCAGTCAGTCAGCCTAGATTCACAGACACGCCCTCGACCGCCGCTCTGGCGATCGACGACTGGTTGCGACGAGGCATACCACCCATCTTGACAAGACAACAGATTGTGCGCAGGCGAAATGAGCAGGAATATACGTCGTGCGCCGAAGGACCCAAGGATTTCGTAAGCGTGTTTGCTGTGAAGAAAGAATTGGGTATCAAAGAGGAAGCGAAATACCCCGCGGTGCCGCCGCAACTCTTGCAAGCCGCTGTGGCCAGGCACGATCACGTGATAGTCGCACAGGCCTGGCTCGCCCAGGCTTGTACACAGTAGTAGCGGTTTTCAAGTTGCTCATGAACTTGAAATTCTCCGGAATTTATTCTTTCTTCAGTCAAACTCATTCCGCGCATTTTGCCTTTACGACTGTCTGCTCCTTGTCTTCCGATCAAAGATCATGCACAGATAGAGCTTCAGCCGTCGGCCTCTATATATCTCAACATCTCATTGATCCCCGAGTAAGTTTTCAGCTCTTTCATTTCCCTTTCTCGTCCCTCCAGCTCCGATGATTTTCACCAAACACAAACGATAACTGACGAGACGACCGGCCCGTCAAAGCTGGTCGTCGGTGACTATAAAAATATTACAAGCTCAACAGTATGAGGAGCCGCGTCAAGAGTTCATTTTGCGTCCTGAAGAAATGTTATGCGAGTCGAGCAATGGCTAACCTGTCGCTTTCAGATTCTAGGGGTTTTACCCACGGTGCGAAAGTACCTTTAATTCACCAGTATTCGTGTCAGGATATAGTCATTGCTGTTGCGCTCAATCCCACAGGGTACTGCTGTTGTCGCCGTTCTTGCCAAACTTACCACCCTTCCTCCCGTCCCCGTTCCAGCCTCGCTTGGAGGTCAGGCGTACCCAGATGACCAGGGTCTAGCTCTTTGGTATAGTGGTAAAATATCGCAAGAACCCCCAATTCAGACTCAACGTCCCTACCGTCCTCTATCTCGACGTCCTCAGCAGACTCAAGGTTGACATGGGTCATGATCCTGGGAGGCTTTCGTCCTCGTCCTCTTCGCCGCCCTCGCCCTCTCGCCCTTGTTCTCGTGGCCATAATTCCAAATCTCGAGCTCTTGCGCACCAAGACAAGCTTGTGCTTCCTGAAGTTCCTTCTCAGTATCTTTCATAGTACCCTCGAGAAAGGCATTCTCCTCAGAATTGACCGTCGGCCCACAACGCTATATAACTTCATAAATGCGCTTCGCTTTATTAAGCTATTTAGAGGCGCAATTCCTTCGACGAGTCGGGTGCCACGATGGATCGATGCAATGAACAGATTGGTAAGATCAAATGCGGTGTACAATTGCTCTGGCAGCTAGATGTCTGAAGGAGATCACCAATGACACAAGCGGATGCAATGTGAGAGAGAGGCCGCCCGCATGAGGCAGCGATGAAGCACACTGCAAATAACTGCGCCCTACAGCTGCCTAATAACCACTCTTTCTTCACAGTCAACCGCATGTTAAAGTTGGTGAAGTGAACGCTTTGGAGCAGATAGTTGTCGCTCTCCAGGAGCCCGCCGCCTCAAGAGTTAATCACCAGACAAATTCAAGATGCTTTCACACTCCCTCCTCACCACGCTCTTGAATGTTAGGCTCACGGCCAATAGATAATCCTCGGCTATACTCAAAATGCTCCTATGCTGCCTCTCATTCACCGGGAGAAGAACACTGAAGGGT
Source organism: Cladophialophora chaetospira (assembly GCA_030247875.1). Taxonomy (NCBI): domain Eukaryota; kingdom Fungi; phylum Ascomycota; class Eurotiomycetes; order Chaetothyriales; family Herpotrichiellaceae; genus Cladophialophora; species Cladophialophora chaetospira. The sequence continues at coordinate 330,715 of JAPDRK010000024.1, forward strand.
GGATGGAACAGCGGCACACCACGATCAAGAGATGAAGACGGGTTTCTGCGAACTTGGGAAACACAGTTGATGATCAGGAAAGTTGAACCTAAATGCTTTGTTTTATTTTTCAATTACCAGATCTGCAATACCAATATTAGGCTTTTTCGTTCTGCGTTGGAGCATGGCATGGAGCTCATCACCGGGATGACATCTTCTTCAATCCCAACACTGTAATGCAACCCATTCCCATGACCATGCCTCGTCATGTCTTCGTTCCTTTCCAGCAAACTCCATGCCGGGGAGGTATCACTATCCTCTCTTCCCTCTTCCACTCCCTCTCTCACCCCGCTCACCCTCCCGCTTATGCCACGGATCAGCAGGCCACACCCAGCCTCTGACCGTCCTGGCCTCCCTCTTCTCGCCCATCTGCGGCTCAGGAATCCACTTGTCCTTGCCGTCTTTCCCTAGCTCTTCGACATCCCCATCCTCATCAATAGAGAGGACGCTGTCGCCGTGATTGCCGCCATCCCAGACGCGCTGTCTACTCAAGGCACCGAGACCCCCAACGTCCATGAAGCTCCCCGGTTGACCTGGCAGCGGAGTTGCCTTCGCAAGCATAAGGAGATAGTACAAGGCCAGCGTGACAGTCATGTTGACTTCACCTTCGGCCCTGTCGTTCCCGCGAGCGTACGTCTTGGTCTCGACCGCCTCGGCGACTTCCAGGAAGCCGAAGTATGGCTGGCCGCGATCATCGCACCCAGCACGGACGCAGACGAGTTCGATCTCGGTGATGATGAAGCCGTACCGACAGCTGTGATCACGCATGCATTTCTGCAGATGTGCCAGCGTGCGGAGGTACTCGACCTTGCGGGCGGGACCTTCTCGGCGCATGCCCGTGTTCCAGCGGTCAAATGATCGGACGAGTCCAACGACACGGCCTCGGGGGAGTCCGGAGAGGGTGCGATCATTGTCGCTGGGGTAGTTGGCTAGGAAAGTGGGGATGTTGGCGGAGTTGGCACTCAGACCTGACCCGGTCGGAGCAGGAGCTGGGTAGAGGCAGGGGGAGTTGCTACCCAGCGACAGTCTTGTGGCGGCGTTGATCTTTGGGAAGTAGATCTTCGAGATCAGGTTGGCGAGGTCAGACTCCGAGCCAGGTGTCACGGTTGTGGTATTCAGATTCGTGACTGGTAGACAAGAGGTGTCGTGTTGGAAGTTGAGCAGTGTCAAAAGGTCGGGAATGGTGGACATCGTCTGAAGGGAGAACGACTTCCAGGAGCGGATGTTTCGCGCATCCCACCAGAAGTGGTTGGTCAACCCACGGCCAGTCTGGAAGGTGAGATGGCGGACGAGGTTGACCGGCTGGGTAGGCTGAGTGAGATAGCTAAGCATGCTGGTGGTGGATACTGGTGCCATCATTGGAGGAGGACTCATAGAGCATGGTCGAGAGATGGCGTCAAGGTCAATGGGCATGTCAAAGGTACCCTCCAAGTTGATGATCGGGGGCTCAGGCATGGCCATGTTGGTATACGGCATGACGGTGGTGGCGAAGAGATCTGGAGAGGGAGTCTGCTGCTCGTGGGCCATGTAGACAGGCATGTGGCGGTAGGTGGGATAACCAAAACGGTTCAGGACGTCACTATTGATGCTCGAGGCAGAAGTGGAGCGGGAATGCGTCCTGATGGGCACGCTGAGCTGTGCCTTGGATAGACCGGGCGATGGGTTAAGAGAGTTGGATCGCGAGTAAGGAGCATTGGAGATCGGGGACATCATCGATACACATTCGACAGGCTCGGTGGCGCTCCTGTAAACGGCAGGCCGGGTATGCTTGACATTGTTGATGATGGACGAAGATGTTCGTCTATGGGCTGATGGGCGATGAGCAGACCCAGGCTCCAGGGAAGAGTCCTGAGTCCTGATCTTTGGCAGCAAGGTCGGTCCATGTTGACGCAAAACAGGCGAGCGACTTGGAGTATGATTACTAGCACTGATTATTGACTCGGGCGAGGTGTCAACCGTGCAGTACGACGAGCTTGACAGATTCCGAGTATGGCGATGCTGGCCAGCAGCACCAGTGGCCTCCGGGGGCGTAAGTGGTCTATAGTAGTAAGGTGCCAACGACATTCTGAAGTGCCACGTCAGTATGCTTCATCGAGCCAGGCAGCAAGGTCAGCAGACTCACATGTTGTAACTTTTGGTGGTAATGGTGTAAAAACAAGTGGTTAACGAGAAGCCAGCTTCTCAGAGTCTAACAACAAAGGAAAAGAGATGACAGTAAGGAAAGAAGGGTTACCAATGGCAAGGAAACTGAATTTTCAGTCTTGCAACTTGGAAGAATGAAAGGCTCAGAGCTCTTGTGAGGGCGGAGGGACCAGGTATAAATGGGCTGAGTGTATGCGACCGGAGGCGAGAGTCATGGAAGGCCGGCCAACAATGTCCTGCAGGCCATAATGCAGATGAAACGTGGAGCAGAGAAACAAACACGGCCGGGCAGCGTGTTCGAGAATGCGATCTTGGGTAACCAGCAGCTTCGATACCGCGCAACGTGGAGCGCGGTGTACTTACCTACGCGCCTGATGGAAACATTTTGACAATCCGACTATTTCGGGCGGCAGGTGTCGCCTGAGGCTGGAAATTTCCTCGTGGCCATTTTCAAACCTGGCCAGATGAAGCGTACCAAGGCTCTGGTTGATTTCGTCATGTCTTACGAGGCAATCTATGTCGGCGCTTGGTGGTTATTTCGAGAGATGAGGCTCTTGCGACGGAGCGGCTGTTTGACGGCAGTCATAAGACGTTGAGGCGGGCAGCGGCAATCTGAAGAGATTGCCCGCTCCAAGGCGTGGCTGAAGCGCGACGAGAGATCCAGCAGAAATGCCCCGAGTCGCATGAAGGAAGCTTCGGGGAGGACCGACCTCTCCTCAGATACGCGCTGGGCATCTGTCGAGGCGTTTCTGTCTTTTCATTGGCGCTCAGGTTGGCGCGAAATGCATTAAAATACCTGTCTGGAGACAACGAGGTGGCGCAGCATAGGTGGACTTCGGCGGGCAGGTTCACCGATGCCAACTCCAAGTCGCGGGCCTTCCGCGCAGCGCGTCGCCGTGACCGCGAACGAGACACGAGGTCACGCTGACTATCAGGCTGCATTGCAGCAACGTGCAGATTTCCTGCATAAGTTACTACTAGTGCACCACGTATGTGCCACGACTAGACACGAACTTTCAGCGACTATCTTCTCCCAGCCTCCCCGTTTACCTGCACATCACTCTTTTCGCACAACGTTGGCACCAGTCTATTGTCAATCCTCTCATTCCCACTGGCCTCGGAGGTCGCCAAAGGTCACCTTTGTTTCAGGTTGAGAGCGTTCGATGCAAAACGGATCAGTAACTGGTCAACTCCGGGTCGAATGCAATACAAGCGCATCTGACCACGAAAGAGTCTCCCAACCTCATGCAGAGCGGCAGTTTCAGAACGCCGAAGATCCGAAAGAATAGTTAATGGCAATTCGCCTTTGTTTCTGCTGATCAGTTAGGCCTCGGATGATCTCCTGCCTGCCAGGAAACCTGAGCATACCCCATATGTACAAGTGTATGTGAGACCCAATGCTGCCCTGATGCCTGACCCAATCAATCGTCCGTTGCAACGCCTGTGCCCTTCTATCGCAAGACTTTCAAGTGGTCTACCTCGTCCGCCAATGCAAGGTCGGCGCCCAAACCTGAAACGCAATATCTGATGGAAGAATGATTCCACTGTTGACCGCAATCATGCCTTGACATCATATTTCCGTCGGAACATCTCATCGACCTCGGTCAGGTAGTAAGTCCCTGGCACCAAGTGCTCGACGTCACCAGCCGGCTTGAAATCCTTCTTCAGATGTGCTTTCTCTCGAAGTAGACACATCTCGTCATACACCTCGGGGGCGACAACTCGGCGTGCGTCCAGTCGTTCTTGCAGGTTGAGCTTTTCGACCATCTCGGTGGTGTCACCAACAACCTTCAAGCTGAACATGGAACTGGCTAAACCGCTACCGTAGCTGAAGACGCCAAGTCTCTTGCCTTGCAGGGTCTTGGGAGCAATGTTGCTGATCAGGCCAACCAGACCGCCATACACGCTGCCGCAGTACATGTTTCCGCACATGGTGGCAACTTGAATGGCAGGCTGGACACGTTCAGCGAAGCGCTTTTTGGTCAGAGCCATGAAGGTCTTTTCAACACTCTTGTCACTCAAAGATGCCTGGTAGTCAATATCCCTCAGCTCGGGTGCAACCTCTTTGAACTGGGGGTGAGTCGGATCCTCGAGAAAGTCGTTGTACAGCAGACGAGCATATGACTTTGAGACGAGTTTGCAGGTTGGGGCGTGGAAAGCCATGTAGTCGAATCGGTCCACTGGAGCTTTCTCCTCCTCCTCCTTGTGCACGCCGTTTCCATTCACATGGTGTCCATTGACGCCGTTTGCTCTTGACTTGAGAGTTCTTTCGCGAGCATTGTATGCCTTGTAGCATGCGTCAACGGCCTCGGTGTAGCACTTCAGGGAAAATTGACCGTCGACATAGGGGTATTCACTGGTAAGATCTGGCTTGTAGAAGTCGTATGCGTGGGTGATGTATGAGCCTCGCAGACCGGCATCGAAAACGACAGGCGCGTCAGGGCCAATCAATAAGGCAACGCAGCCAGCACCGCCAGTGGGACGAGCATTGCCCTTCTTGTAAAGAGCAATGTCGCCAGCAATCACGACGGCGTCTCGTCCATCCCAAGCAGATGATTCGATCCAGTTGAGGGAGTTGAAGACCGCATTGGTACCTCCACTATCGACCGTCAGCATTTCTTGTCTTTCACAACGGACAGTCCCATTACTCACTAGCAGGCATTGTAAGAGTCGACACCCTCAACATTGAAGTTGCCCGACTCTTCGAACAACTGCATCAGCACGGATTTGACACTCTTGCTCTTGTCCAGCATCGTCTCGGTGCCAACTTCCAGTCTGCCGACATTGTTGAGGTCAATATTGTACTTCTTGATCAGGCTCGTCAGAGTAGTGAGGGCGATGGAATAGATATCTGTAAAAAATCTGGGTTAGCGCGAGGGCCATGGCTATTCCAAGCGCATCCAACTGACCTTCTCTGTCGTCACAGAATGACATTCGGGTCTGTCCAAGACCGATTGTGTATTTGCCGGTCGAAACGCCATCGAACTTCTCCAGGTCGGCTTGATCGACGCACTGCCAACGTGTTAGTGTCCACTCCAGTCATATCAACCATATCATATTCCAACTGCGTACCTGGTTGGGAAAGTAGATTTCGATGGCTTTAATGCCAATGTTCTGAGGTCGGGATGCCATGATGGGTTATCTGTTGGACTGATAAGGAAGGGTAGACCGGCTGCTACGACAGCGTTTCGGAAGAAATCTGAATAGAGAGGGTGTTGGATCGCAGAGTGAGGAAGGCGGTGAAGTAGGAAGTTCAGGAGCTAGAGATATCAAGGAGCGGCAACTTTTTTGTGGATGCGGGCAGGAGGGACTTGAGCCCGATCGTGAAGTAATGTGCTTTGTTTGATGTGACAGAGTATGTGGACGTTTGATCGCAGTGACTTTGACACAATAAAACCTGTAGAGTGACCTCAAGGCAGGAGCAACAGGGACGTTGAATTGGTTTTGTAGCGACCCGTTGGTACCTGAACGGCGCAGATCTCAAAATTTCGACATGCGCAGCAATCGTTGGGGAAACGGCTCAGAGGCACACCGCCTGACGTCGCTAATTGGCAATGCGCAGCGTTAGGCGCATGCTAAGCTCTTTTTAGGCGGGTCCCTATCGTGACACGATCCGGAACAGTTCTGTTCCTTGCATCTCCTGCAGGGTGTGGCGAACTGCCCTTGGAGAAACTGAAGCTTCAGTGCTTTCATCGTTCTACCCGGAACTCGTACCTCCGACAACAACTATCGTGCCTTTGTTACATTTGATATCCGCGGCCACGAAACCAGCGAGTTGTATTCCGTACACGGCTACAACATTCGGCTTTCGATTGTCTGCTTCCAAATTCCGCGGCTGTCGCAACGATGTAATGCTGCCTAGTTTGATTGCTCGTCATGCGAGAGCAATACTTGCGGTTGCCGCGTGTGAAATTGGAACGAAGAGTGCTTGAACATATAGTTCTTCTCAGCCTCGTTGCTATCTCTTGCCAATGCCTCTATGCCGCAGCCTTTAGCAGTTTTCATGTCTTTATCCATTGCACGCTGATCTCAACCAATCTATGGTCGTTCTCTAGTAAGAGGACGGGACAACACTTAAGCGGCCACCGTCTGTGACAACCACGCAACCATTGATGTAGGCACCTGCTCGTGAGCACAACCACAAGATGACTCCGGCCATATCCTGCTCATCTCCGGTTCTGGTTGCAGGTACATGCTGTTTGTCGAAGGTGCCTTCGATGTTGTGAGTGTCTGTCTTCCCTTGGGCTTGATACATGCCATGTGTCATTTCGGAGTAATAGAGACCCGGAGCAATCACATTGGCACGAATATCATAAGGTATCAATGCAGTTGCGAGCTGTTTTGTCAGATGTATGACCCCACTTTTGCTAGCCCCGTATGAGAGGTTTCCGAGTGGCCTTCGATTGTACCCGCCGATGCTGCCGGTGGTGATGATCTGCGGACGAGGAGTGAAGTTGTCTTTGTTTGGAGCAGGTCGCTTCTTGTTGGCTGCGTCCAGGAGAGGCAGGAAGGCGGCGATTGTGAAGTGGACTCCAGTCAGGTTGACGGCGTATGTCGAGGTGACTTCCTCTGGTTCAGGCTTCCACATGTTCTGCGCGAGTTCTTCAATTGGAACTGGCTTCTGGTCCTTGTCAACGGTTGGCACCGACGGACCGGATATGCCGCTATTGGCAACCAGGACGTCGAGGTGGTCAACCTGTGCTTTGACTTGCTCGAAGATCTGTTGCAGGGACTGCTTGGACGTGACGTCTCCGACCAGCGGCACGATTGAGCCTCCAGGAACGGAGTCTGCCGTCTCCTTCAGCTTATCTTCTCGCCGACCGATGATGAAAACCTTGGAGGCTCCATTTGCCGCCAGTGCTCTTGCCATCATGCGCCCGAGTCCTAAAAGAAAGCATCAGTAAAGTGTACATAGATGAACAGTAGCAACAATCGACGCTTGTTTTGATAGTCCGAGCTACAGTAGACTTCAAACGGTATTCTCGTACCTGAACCACCCCCAGTGACAACCGCTACGAGCCCATTGACATTGAACAGATTTCCAGCTTCAATCTGGGCAACATCGACAGCTGCCATTTTGATACGTTTGGATCACCTCTGTGAGAAACGACTTGGGACACTGGAAGGACAGAGAAATCGTCTTCCGGGTTTTTGAGGGAAGAAGAGAATGTGCTATGCGAGAAATCAGTCACACAAACTGCTGATTATATGTTGTCATACGAAGGAGGCCGATGCTCGGGTTATGTCCGTTGGTGATTGATCAGGTCCCGCTATTTGCCCGATCTATCTACTGCCACTCACCTGGAAAAGCAGTTCTTTGGGCAACCACTCATTTTAGCCGTTGAATGCATCGTGATGATGCTGTTGTTTCTCGATGGAAAGGCATCAGATTGATTTTCTTGTCTTTCTTATTACCTAGCAGTACATGCTCCTCTGATTTGCATCCCGCTTGGGCGGCTCGAAAAACTACACTCAGGTCTTATCCGGTCTTTGCAATGCACCATGTTTGGTCAACCCTGACGCAGCTTCGTTAACTAAACTCTCACATACTCATCCTCGGCAAGTTGGCTTCATCGCAACGACGACTGTTGCCGCAGATTGTCCCTAGACGCCTTCTACCTTTCAATGCTTTCCGATACCGAGCTTCCCCTTAAGTTTGCTGAGACCTTTCGAGGGCTCGTATCCCTCACCGCGATCACCACTTGTCGTTGCATGTGAGCCGTCCGGCAAGGTACCTGGGCTCACATCGCGCGCTTCACTTCGTTTCCTCGACGAATTCATCCGTTCCTCTGGGATTTTGCTTGCATCGGGCTTTGAGGCCGCGGCGCCGTTCGCGGAAGGAGTGGTTGTCGGTTGCGAGGATGTGGTACTCTCTGGACATTTGATTAGCACTAGGCATACAGAAGAATATCCTCTCGACCGCGTACCTCCAGCATTGCCTTGATCGTAGGGCTCTGTTGCTGTACCCTTTCCTTGCACGCCCGATAGAGGTTCTTGACCTGACTGGGCCCCGACGGTCTCTGCGAAGGTAGCTCTTCAGTATGCATCACACGATTGGTTGTGCTTGATGGCGATTGTTACCTGGTGCATTCCCTTGGTCGTACGGCTGGTCTGCTGTTCCCTGACCTTGAACACCGGATGGTGGCTCCACGCCTGATTGCGCCTTGCCTTGGTCTTTAGTATTCGTACGCTTAAGTATTTGATTGACGATATCAGGGTGAGAAGACATTGTGAAAGAAAGGTGAATCTGCGATGAGTTCGGTGTTGCGATCAGCTAATTCACAAATTCAACGCAGGGTCAGTGCAAGCTTGGACCTCGCGAATGGAAGCGGTGGTATGATTGTCAAAGCAAAGGCACCCTCAGCTGAGTAGACGTAATTCAAGTCTTATCATAGCGCTAGATCTGACTTTCATCACTCTTGCGACTGCAACGTCCTTCATAATGGCAGGCATTGCCGACGACGTCATCCTAGCGTGAACGTCATGCCCCTCGTTGGCCTTGCAGAAGAAAGAAGTCCCCCTATGGCTGGGGCATAAGCCTGCTGTAGCAGGCGGAGGGGTTAGATCGGGCAGACTCATCCGAGCCCATATGATCATGTTACATCCTGGGTTGGGTCTATCTATCCTTACTCGTTCACCGGTTGAGCGGTGTCACGCCTCGAACGGGTGCACGTGGAGCGCGGGGCACGGCGATTAGCTTTCAGATGTGGCGCGTCCAGGCGAGAACCAGCTGCACGGTAAGGTAAGCAGACGCAGGTCCTTTCACGGGTATCAGCCTTGCTGCTCCTTGACAAAAACTTTTCCACCAAATTCAGGTTTCCTTCAAGCCATACCACTTGCTCGCCAATTCACCCCCGGATCCTGCTGTCCACTATGACGGCGACTACTTCGGGCGAGACATGCGTCGACTGCCAGGAGACAGTGGCTAGTCTCACCATTAGAAGCCGCCGGCTATGTGCCAGCTGTTTCATCCGCTACGTGAGTTCTAAAATACTCAAACGCATGGAGTCCTATCGATTCAGAAACCTTGCTGGAGATCAGAAGCGCCGCTTGTTTCTGCCTATATCTGGTGGTGTTTCCTCCTTAGTCTTGTTGCAGCTGTTGGATTCTCAGCTGCAGCGGCAGATTGGCAACCGTAACAGGACTGCTTACGATCTGGTCATCGCGCGCGTGGTGCTTCCAGACACAAGCGGCCTGGCGACAATTGATTCCGAGTATCAGAAGCTAGCACAGCGGTTCCCCCTGCACAATTTTCTTCCACTTGTCTCCCTTCATGAGGTCCTGCAACTGGATGCGGGAATGCGCCAGGATCTCACGCTGCTTGGTATCGATGACGAGTCAGGCGAGTCTGAGGAAGAGTGCATGCAAAGGATTCTCTCTTCGGCTATGTCTGTGACGGCTAGAGCGGATCTGCAATCCATCCTGCTTCGAAGACTACTTGTGTCGTTAGCTAAACAACAAAACTGCGAAACCGTGCTTTGGGGTCATTCGGACAGTCGCTTGGCAGCCATAGCACTGGCAGATGTTGCAAAAGGGCGAGGTGGGTCGGTCTCTTCACACATAGCTGATGGACGGTCGTTGCACGGCATCAACTTCAACTATCCCGCTCGTGATCTTTTTAAGGTTGAGCTTCAGACATATGCCCAGGCACTGGACGAGCCGCTGACCTATGCAACGGAGGGCGATGCGACCGATCAACCGACAACAAGCATTCGAAATACTTCAATCGACAACCTCCTCAGCAGCTACATCACGTCGCAGGGGGAGAAGTATCCAAGTATTATGGCGAATGTGGTGCGAACAGCAAGTAAACTTCAAACCCAGAAAGAGGGCAACGGTGTGGTCCCGTGTACTTTCTGTATCATGCCAACAACGGGAACTGGGGACGACTCGGCTGATAGTCTCATCCTCTGTTATGGCTGTACAAGAATGAAGCAAGAAATCAGGGGTTGAATGCCACGAATATGGAAAGACCTGAATTGGTTCATGACTTCTGTCTGATGGTCCTGGATACAGCAAACAAACACTCAATGCTCCAGGCACTTGAGCTCGCTTCCAAAACGCCGGAGGGTCGTGGGAATTCATCAATACAACCTTGCCCACCTCACCGGGTACGAGCAGGCAATGGTGGCTGAATGCGTTCACCGGCTTCCAGGTCACGCTGCCTATCCCGATTCGACCTTCTGGATTGTCGTTGCGACGTGTACCGTGGGGGAGGACCATTCTGCGCATTCAAGACAGCTTCATCGTTTTGGTAATCCCACTCGTCTGGGAGGGACGGATCTGCCATGTTGGCCTGAGGAGTGCCCTTAATTCTCTTCTGGCCACGAGCGCGCAATTCGTTCTCAAGCAGAACCACGTTTTTAGTGTTGCATTTGTACGCGGCGTCAACAAGATCACCAACGATTGGAATCAGGCCGACTGCGAAGTCGACAAGAACGTTGAGCTGCATTCGCATCTTGACGGAGGCCGGGAGCTCGGGCTTCACAGAGCAGCAGGTTCGGTAGACCATGAGAGCAAGGAGCAAGTCGGCAAAATCACCGAGGCTGGAGCAGCATTAGTCTCGAGATATCATGCATATGGAGGAAGTGGTCTGGACTTACGCAGGGATCAATCCAATGACGGAGCCCCATCCAAATCTTGTGCCCAAGAAACTTCCCAGAGACAGGTCGACACGGTATGCTCTTCTCTTGGCTTTTGTGAGAATCTTTTCCTCCTCAGGCGTCAAGCCGGGCGGAAGAGCTCGCTTCGTTTTCTTCTTGGTTTTGTAGAGACCTCCCAACCTGGTGGCAGGCACGGTCTCGAAGTAAGGATCCTGTTGTCAGTTAGCGACTGCCTCGATTCCACTCCTTCAATGTACGTACCTCATGTCCCTGGCTATTGGACGAGTTCTCCTTGAAGAGCTTTCTGGCCACCAACTTCGCGGCGTAGGACGTCATGGTAATAATGAACGTAGCGATCTGAGGGCGTGCTTGGAAGAGAAGTCGAGCACAAGTGGAAGAGAGAGAAGGTCCACAAAGGGCAGAGCCAGAGCTTTATGTCACCGAGAATTAAGCGATTCAAACAAAGGTTGAACTCTGCCAGAGACAAGCACTGTCACAAGAAAGTTGGGCCGCTGTCGTCGATTGGCAGTCAAACGGCCATTTTAGACGCGCAAGAACTTGAAATTGACCGGGAATCGCATGCGCTTCAGACGTCATCTTGCAATTTAGCTCTTCACTGGCGTGGTTTGTGGCTGAGCAGCGCCACACTGCACCGCCTCATGGCTTCCTTCTCAGTTGTCTCGCCAGTCAGCGCATCCGCCTTTGTCGTCCCCTGCAAGGTGCGACGCAACCACAACCCCACAGATCAACCCGACTAATTAGTCCAACGTCCTTCTAGATCACTCGACTCGAAGACAAGCTTTAGACGAGAGGCTGTGCATGCGGCAGTCTACCGATCCTGCTCGAAGATACAAGAGATCTCCGGGGTCGTGGAGATGATCAAGTCGACTGGCCCAGCCATCAAACCGAGAGATGCAGCTGGAGGACTGTGAGGCCTCAACCTGAGCTGAGCGTGCCCAAGTCAAAGCTAATGCGAGGTGCGCGCAGGGCTGGATGACCTTTGTGTCCGATTCATCATCAACTTGCCGCCCGAAGAGCTCGAGTCCGTAGAACGCATCTGCTTCCAGGTGGAAGAGGCACAATGGTTCTACGAAGATTTCATCAGACCTCTTGATCCTTCTCTACCGTCTCTTTCTCTGCGCGCGTTCAGTCTACGCATCTTCCAGCACTGTCCACTGTTTTCACAATGGTCGGCCCAACACCACACTACCGCCTTTGCGGAATTCCTAGCCTACAAATCCCGCGTGCCTGTTCGCGGAGCTATCCTCTTAAACGAAGCTATGGATGAGGTCGTTTTGGTCAAAGGCTGGAAGAAGAGCGCAAATTGGAGCTTTCCTCGTGGCAAGATTAACAAGGACGAGAATGACCTCGACTGCGCCGTGCGTGAAGTCTACGAAGAGACTGGGTTCGACGCCCGCGAGGCTGGACTCGTAAGGGACGAGAAGGAGATGAAATACATTGAAATTACGATGAGAGAACAACATATGAGGCTGTATGTTTTTCGAGGCGTTCCCCGAGACACACATTTCGAAGCGAAGACACGAAAGGAAATCAGCAAGATTGAATGGTACAAGTTGACAGATCTGCCAACATTAAAGAAAAATCGTCAGCATGAAGGGAGTGGCACGGATCACGTATCTGTCAACGCGAACAAGTTCTACATGGTGGCACCTTTTTTGAACCCGCTCAAGAAGTGGATTGTGCAGCAACGGAAGAAGGAGAATCGATACAGCTCACATCTATCCGCACCTCCGATAGTTGCGGAGGATGCGACAACCGAAGAAGAACGGGATACGGATGGTGCCGGGGCCCGGCTCGCAGAAACAGGGCCGAAGGCCATCAGTGACTTGCCTGAGGTCTCGACTGCTCCTGCGGTTGATCCAGCTTCACATCTTAAGGAGATGCTCAACATTGGGACGCAACCTATCCAGCCTCAGCTGTCGCAACAGCCGAACCATATGCCGCAGATCGACACGCAGAAGTCAAACGCCCTTTTAGCGTTGTTAAGAGGGAGACCGCAGGGTCAATCTGGCACCATACCACAAACTCCTATGGAACAGATCGCTTCGCCGCCCGACATCCTGCGATCTCCTCATGTCTCGCATGTTCGAATGCCACAGCTTGATCACACTCAACCACCTCCACCCTTCCGAACCCTGCCTCAAAGTCAGATCCAGCCCACCATCTCTGAATTCTTCCCAAGCCCTCAAGAACCACCCATTCGTCCTGGTGTCGAGAGTCATCCCTCCGAGACGGCCCCACAAGTTGCACCATATCAGCGCACAGGTGATCCTCTGTCTAGGCCGCAAGGAGGCCTGCAAAACTTGACAGCAGCTATACCTCCAGCCAGTGCCTTGCCCAAGTTGACCAATCATACCCGCGCTTTATTGGACGTCTTCAAAGCAGGACCGAGCACGTCAAACCCAGCGCTACCCCCGATCGGGGCAGCAAGGTCAAACGCTTTACCTAGGTCCGACTCGTTGCCTCAGCCCCAAGTATCGCCACCAAATGTGTCAGGCAGTCTGGGCTTTACCCATCAAGTGACTCGGGACACCAGTAGAGGCTTTGCGTCTCCTGCTAATGCGGGTTTGGAAAGCCAAGTCTCGGCCCTGCTGTCTTCCAGACCCCCTCAAAGCACCCAACGAAACCCCCTCCTTGAACTGTTCAACCAAAAATCGACAGCGAGAACTGTATCTGCGATACCTCCAGCCACTGCCCCGGTCGAGCTCGCTGCAACAGCGGCTCACACACCTCCTGAAAAGCCACAAGCCAACAAGGATGAGCTCCTCCTCGCTCTGCTACGACAAGGCAATCACGATGCACCTCGAAAGACAAGCGAGACAGTACGACCTGCCCCACGAGAGGGCGAGACAGCTGCAACGGTCAATGGCCCCCTCAACCAACCCGAATTTGAGGCGGTCTCCAAAACGACGAGGCACATCACGAACGAGCTGGGTCGAAGTCCCCTTACTGCTAATAGGACACTCTTTGACCCCAATGCACCGACCCCAGTAAAGATCTTGTCGCGGTCTGATGACCCTCGTCCTCCACCTCCCCAATCGCCAAGGGGCATTAGACCATCGTCGAAGCGGCCAGCGAGAGATAAAGCTACTCCGAAAGAGCAAAATAAGGAACAGGCGAAGCCATTTCAGCCACAAATCCTTCGACGACCGCCGCCAGTCGAGGGACCTACCACCAGTATGCTTCCACCTCAACGCGAGGCTCCGGCTCAACAATCTGTGTCCACTGTTGCTGCTCCTTCGCCTGCTGTTTCCGACGCAGACACCCTCGAAAGATCGACGCCGAGCCGGAAACCTTCACATGCAGACGCACAGAAGCAAACACTACTGTCCCTATTTGGGGGCAGCCTGGACACAACGCCGAGGGCAACAGCTTTGCAGCCGAGTCCCGGCATAGTATCCCCATTGACAACAAGTCAAATCATGAGCCCCAATGGAGAAGGCCCAGGCTCTGGGATCGAGCCCATCTCCACTCGGACTTCACGTGTGGGAAGCATGACCTCAATGTTTGGCGGACCTGCATCGGGACGGGCGCCGGCTGAAAAGCGACAGACGGGTGCCGAGAACAAGGCTTTCCTTTTGGGATATTTGGGCAGGATAGCCACGCAGGAGAAATAGTTATGGATACGGTCTGACGGTTACGAAGGGAACTTTTGGCTGGCAGGTTGTTCTGATTTGGCGGGAGGAGCGAGCACTCATGCAAAAGTCATTCGCTGAAGATCGTATTCGCTTTCACCGCGATTTAGGCGGGAGCGGGGCTCTGTTTGCTGTCAAATGTTTGTCCGATGCATAACTTATGCATCGAATAAGCTACCCATCTTGCCTTTCACCTGGGTGTTGCTCTACCACTAGCTTATCTCAGGACCGTGACCGAAGCAGTAAAAGGCGCGAGTGTCTTTGGTAAGCCCTCCACCGAGATATGTGGGAAGGCAGATTGCTCACAGCCAATTGATACGACGCATAAATGATGACCTCAGCCGCATGATGGGATCATGAAACTCTCTGGGTGCTAGTAATACAAGGCGCACCCGACGAGGCTAGCTGAGCAGCAGCAGCTCCTACTACTACCAGGATTGGGGGCATCGAGCTGGCAGCCGAGTGGTCGCAAGGTCTCCAGTTCACCGTCTGTTGCTCGCTTCCGTACTCAAGAACAATGACAGATGACAGCGGAAAGGTTACTGAATCGCTGGTCAAATGATAGTGATGGATGGTCCGGTATATCTGGAGTATCCGCGGCCATTCGGCGGCGATACAGGAATATGTGCCCGATTGCCAGGTGGTACGGGGCCAGGCAGAAGAATAAGACTCTGCCAGAATTCCACTCACAGATCAGGCCTTGGAAACTGGCCCCCATCGATTAGGGCATCGGGTCACGTCTGATGCTAAGCATTCTCCTTCCCATGATCATTCAACCTCGACGTAGACCTTTCAATGTTTTCGACGGGACAAGATAGCAGTAGTCGCGCTTCCTTCACCCACCGGGAGCGGGAGACTGAAAAGAAATGTCGCTGGCCACAATTCAAGAGGCTGCGGCTTATTCATCACTCCCCGCTCCCAGTCAACAAGCCAGTCCCTCTTTCAGCAACCCTCCACCTCCGACCATCAGTAAAATTGTCATTGTCAACAATGGCAACATCCAACAGCCTGCCTCGATAGCAGCGGCGCTTGCCAACAGCGGTAGGTTATTAGTGAGACTCATTCAGCAACTATTACTCGGTCCTCCCATGCACGCAAGCACGCCCAACCTGAGTCCTAAAACCCACCGCTTTCTTCCCAGGCCCCTCTTGTGCTGACAGTGCCTTTCCTACTTCAGATGCGAGTGTCACGAATAGCCTTGATCACGATTATATTTCCGGCCTGAAAGGACCGCCAGGCAGCTCGTCAGGCAAGATGTCGCCAGTCATGGCCACGAGCTCGTCTGAGCTCCAGCCCTCCACCGAACCGGTTCTAGATCCGATCTCAAGGGTATTGTATTCCCACCCACGTCCACGTATGGTTCGCCAGCTCATACGAACATGCAGCAAATACTAGAAAGGACCCAGTCCCAGATCAAAATGCCCGGGTCTTCCCAAGGCGGTGTGCCTTCTAAGTCCAGTTATGCAGATTCCGGCTACTCCGATGACCAGTACTCGGGCATCTTGAAACCCGAGCCGGTGTCGTTGCGAAGGGTCGACAGTAGCAACTCGGGCAAGGAAAAGAAGTAAGTCCACCCGCTCGTACTCAGTCTCGAATACCTGAACAGACAGACACCATGAATTTTGATCCGTCATCCTATTCCGCTCCACGCATAAGCACTTTCTTTCCATGTGCCCTTGGCAATCACTCGCGACTCCGGCCGGAGCCCTCAAGCTGAGCCACTTGCATAGACCCTCTGTATGCTGATCGCCCGTGTCTATACAGGAAAGGAGTCTCGTTCCTGTCTCGCATCATGGGTAACAAGAAACGGGACTCCTTCGACCTCCACGACGACAATGCTTCCGAGATCGGTGCCGAGGCCCGACCTGCCGGCGTCGAGGCTGAGGTGTTCTCCCAACCTGTCGGCTTTATACCCAAATTTCCTGCGCCTCCACGATATATCAAGGTCAAATCGCAGTACAGGAAGCAGAAGGACTTCGACCGGCTGTTCCTGGCTCAGATCGTGTTGAACGCACCCTCCACCAAAGCCCGCAAGGCTGAGATAGACTCGAAGATCCACGACATAGGTGATGTACCTGCCGCTACCGCTCCGCCGGCGAGGAATTCGGCCAGCAATGCGATATGGGCGATGGAATTCTCAAAAGATGGAAAATACCTTGCTGCTGCTGGTCAGGACAAGAAGCTACGGGTCTGGGAGGTCATACCGTCGACCGAAGACCGTGATACGGAAGAGAAGCTATCGGAGACGAACAACGAAGGAGAGAATGTGAAACTCAATGCCCCGGTGTTCAAGAGCAAGCTGATTCGAGAATACGATGGCCACACGTCGAGTATCCTGGATCTTAGCTGGAGCAAGAACAACTTTCTACTGTCGTCGTCCATGGACAAGACCGTGCGGCTGTACCACGTGAGTCGTGCGGAATGCCTGTGCGCCTTCAAGCACAATGACTTTGTTACCTCGATTCAATTCCACCCGCGTGATGATCGATTCTTCTTGGCCGGCTCCCTGGACTCGAGGATCCGTTTGTGGAGCATCCCCGACAAAAACGTGGCATACTGGGCACAGGTGCCTGATATGGTGACTGCCGTTGCGTTCACACCCGATGGTAAGACCGCCATCGCTGGCTGTCTCAATGGTCTGTGCATTCTTTACGACACTGAAGGCCTCAAAGCACATTCACAGATCCACGTCCGATCGGCACGAGGCAAGAATGCGAAGGGAAGCAAGATCACAGGAATCGACACGATAGCGTTGCCGCGGGAAGGTGCACAACCAGATGTCAAGCTGCTCATCACCAGCAATGACTCGAGAGTTCGGATGTACAACCTGAAGGACAGAACCCTCGAGGTGAAGTTCCGCGGAAACGAAAACTCATGCAGTCAGATTCATGCTTCTTTCAGTGATGATGGAAAATATGTGATTTGTGGGAGTGAAGATCGAAAAGTTTACATATGGCCTACGTCTGTCAATGAGCGACCCGACAACGAGAAGCGGCCGATGGAGGTATTTGAGGCTCATTCGGCCATCGTTACTACGGCGATAATGGCGCCGGAGAAGACGAGGCGGCTACTCGCACAGTCCGGAGATCCTCTTTATGACCTATGCAACCCACCGCCCGTCACCTTGATCAGCCGTGCAGACTCGGTCATTTCCTCCCGCGCACCCACAAACACCAGCTCAGATGAAAAGCAAATCAAAGATGAAACGAGAGTATCGGAATCTCCCAGACGCGCTCTAGAGACCCCTGCATATCTGAAGCGACACTCGCATTCTGGCGGTCAGATTATCGTAACAGCAGACTACACTGGGCAGATCAAAATCTTCCGACAAGACTGCGCTTTCCAGAAACGGAAAGCAGAGACCTGGGACACCAGCTCGACCTTCTCCAGGAAGATGCTCGGTCGAAGTGGATCAGTGGCGACTCGAAACTCGGTGGCCACCTCTACCTCGCATAGGAGCTCCTTTGTCATGAACCCGAAGGCACAGTCTACGGATCGCATCCTGAGTTGGCGGAACTCGGTAAGTCCAAACGACACGGGCAACGGCAACAACAATTCGTCGACAAGCATGTTGGAGATCCGTGGCTCCTTGAAGGACAACGAAAGATCACGTAGCGCATCACCCAGGAAACTTCTTGGCCATCGACTCTCGCTTCACAAGTCGTCACCTTCAAGAAAAGCCAGTCTTACATCACCCGAATACCACTCCCCACCGCAACAGGCGCAAACCAAGCCAGATATCACAGTGCAGTCACCACTTGCACAATCCCCGGAAAGTTTCCACTCCGCTCTAAAAGTTCCCGACCAGGAAAAACTCTCTCCAGAAGCAGCTCTAAAACCCCTCCCTTCGAATCCCTCGCCCAGCGACCTCCCCCACGAGAACAACGATCCTCTCTTCCTGATGGGCCAACAGTCCTACATGGCCTGGGACATGAAACACACATTGATGCCCATGGCCGCACATATACCGCGCACTCCGGGCCTCCTAGGGCCGGAAAGAAATCCCATGTCCCGGTCTTCCAGCTATGGGAGCCAGCTGTCCAGTGAACTAACTGGCTCTGAAGGGGATCCCAGTCCTGGAGGGAGTATGGGCGATGATGAGCGACGGGCTTCGACTGCGGCAGAAAAAGGTAGGAAGAACTCTAAATCCCAGAGACGGAGCAGCGCGGCGAGTGAGAGTGATTTGAGATGTAAGAAGTGTGGAGGATCGGCGTTCAGGGCGCAGGTCACTGAGAAAGGGCACAGTTTCCGGTGTAAAAAATGTGGGACTGCCGTGTGATTGATTTCAGAGCCTAAGCAAGAAAGTTGGCATTATACACATGTTGGATATTTCGACGTGCGATGAGAGACGAGGCAGAAGAAGCATGGCACTGGTTGTCCAGCACTCACATTTGTGAACGGATACGTCTCGACGACCAATCCAAGAGCAAGGACCATGATCTGACACGTCGACGAAATTCCAACCGAAAGCCCACTGCGAGACCCAGCAGCCAAGGCACAACTCGCAAATTGGATATGGTTTGATGAAGACGTCAAGACGATTCCGGACAGGTCAACGTTCCTCGGGAAGAGCAGGTTTGGATGTTTTCATGTACAGAAACCTTGCAAGTGCACAGGGGCTCTAATTCGCGAGAATCAAAACCACGTATGAGGGTCATTCGCGTCCATCTGGCGCCAGTTGGATTGTTCACGAAATATGCGTGGTCCTTGGAATTCGATTTCGTTTCTGCAGCTTCTGCCGCCGTGGAAACAGTTTGATAGCTATGTGGAACAAGTTGCACGAACGGTCGAGATCAATGGTAGGATAGTCGCCGGGGTGGCAGGGACAGATGGAAAACCCATACGATACGCTGACGCCGAGCAAGAGTGCATCAGGTCATGACCATGACTGGGACAGAGGGCGGAGTTCGAACCGTATCTCACTGCAGCAAGAATGAAGAGCTGAACGTGGTGCCGTAGAGTGGTCGGGGCTCATCACTCATGATTGTTCTTGTCCTGTTCAGAGAACCATCGTATTCCACGGCTGGCTGCTCGATTCAATGACTATTATCTCAACACACAGAACCGTTTCCGGAACGGGCTTCTCTTCAGTTTGTTGTACATTCTCGCTTTTCTCTAAAAGTCTATCATGTTCCAAAGAAAAGTCGTCAGCTTCTCGCCACTCAGTGCAGCCCGCTGGTTCCAGTCTCTGCCATGTATTTCTGGCACTGTAACATCATGTTCATCTGGTCGGTAACTTCGGCCAGTCGCCCCAGGACCTGCTTGTTCCCGTCTTTGAAATTGTAAATCGTGTACTTGACACCAGTGTTCTCACAGAATTTCCGCACAAGCGCTTGGACGCTCCTCAAATTGTGCCTGGGGACCTGAGGGAACAAGTGGTGAACAGCTTGAAATTGCAGTCCGCCATGAATGAAGTCCAGCCACTCGGGGCAGTCAATATCCATGGTGGTGCGGAGTTGGCGTTGTGGAAACGACTCGGCATCGCCAAGATCAGCCGTAGGCATGGCCCAATGTGACAGGGTGATTTGGACGTGCAGGGGCATCGTAATGATATGCGAGATCAAGACAAATCCGATGCGAGTCGGCCAATCCGGAAGTGTAAGCCATACGATGCCGTAGCCAAACCAAAGCCAGTAGCAAACAATGAAGGCAAATTCGGTGGGTCGGATCCAGGTTGTCATGCGACTTTTCGGCCACGGTGAAGTGAACAGGTGGTGAAGCGAAAGCATGTAGAGATTGAAGCGGGCCACACCCATAACAGGGTAATAGGTGTAACGCTGGTAAGCGACTGCGAAGTCGGCGACCTTATCCCACGCGAACGTAAAGTCGTAGTAGGTGGAATGAATTGACTTGAGGAAGGAAGGACATGTGGCGAAGAGTGGCACATTCTGGATATCTGGATCGTGCTCCTAGGCAAGTATTAGCAGTTGTTGATACAAACGCAGAAAAGTCGTAGGTTCAGTGGACATACTGGATGATTCGTAATCAGGTGGTGTACATTGTGGCTGGACTTCCACCATCCGATTGACAGCCCACAACAGAAGTCGGCGATGAAGAGACCGATGAGGTTATCGGCGACGAAGTTGTGGGTGATGCCTCGATGCCCTGCATCATGTGCTGTGAACATGATCTGATGCTGTAGGACGGTTAGAACCAACGATGCAGGGGATAGACATCAAGCTTACCCAGAACAAGCCCAAGAAGGCTGCTGAGGTGAAATACCACCGGCATTGCAAGGCGGTACAGAACAATGCGAAGATGGTGAGGTATCGGGTCAATTCTTTTGCGTACTCGGAATAGCTGCACTTGTAGAATCCGTGATCTTTGACCTGTTGATGGAGCTCTCGGTATGAAGTTGAGATGGCCCTCTGCGTCGTGTCGTCTAGCGAAGGATAGTCTCTCAGATTGTCATCAATCTCGCCTTGCATAGCTTTGGCAACATATGCTTCGGGTGTGATCAAGATCGGCACCTTTCTTGAGCCGCCGTTCTCCTTACTTCCTGGAACTTGTAGATGTCCATCCTCTTGCCCGCCCAGCTCAAGTTCGGGTCGTGTTCTTTCCCGGAGCCCCTCATCTGCAAACTTGAGGTCAAGGGAGGTGGTACGGGTACACAGAGTCGAGGCATCGCTAAGGTCGTCAATGTCACTGCCGCTGTCACTTGTGTCCTCATCTTGTGTCAATGGATAGTTTCCCCCTCTGATTGGCGGGGTCAAGTTTGTCCAGGGTCCCGAGACGTAGCCGATTCTGTATCGATGCATTGTGGCTAGGGTTGTGGGGGAGTGATAGCTGAATAGAGCAAGGTTCATTTGTCAGCAAACGGCCTTGCATAAAAAGGCATCCGAGAGTTCCGAGCCAAAGCATTGGGAAAAGACACAAATAGGGCGGCCTGCTCGCAAATGAAACCTGAATCTCTGGCTCTATTCTTCTCCACTGTTGGAATCTGGAATGGGGCCTTGTGGGAGGGAGTGAATGTGTTTTACATGTTGATCTCGTCGGTTGCATCTCTTCCCACCATGTGCATGATGGCCAGCTTTCCGCCCGGGTGTTTGTCGAGCCAGCCATCAAGCTGCAGCACTCGGCCTTCCGAAATGACTATGTGCTTACCACTGCCAATCAACCGTCGAATGGCGGTTGCACTGAGGATTTGGTCACGATCCATGGTCGGCCGGGTGGAAGGATAGATGGGGCCGGTGCCTCGAAGGTAGGTTTAGGATGCAGTGTTGAGGAGGGTTGTTGATGGAAGGACGACTGCAATATGAGGGCAGACTTGTATCTTCGTGGTGGCATTGATGACGGCCTGCGCAGTTGGTCTGCTGAATTTGAACGAACGCGCAGGTACAGCTGGAACCCCCTTTACTCCGCCACGCCTGCCTCCGATGCAATCGTCACTTTGGTGCCACTTTGCGCAGAGTCCAAAACGCCGTTGCCTTGGCTGTCGATATTTTCACTGCTACCTTCCCGGCACTCATTTCCGGTGAGATCCCGCAATTCGATTTGCACTGCCCGGGTTTACAAGACATATGTGGCTTCGGCTGGTCTGCACTTGATACATGGTGCCGCGTCCTGTCACGTCCACCACCTACCACACATGGTGCGAACACACCACTGTCAATGCACCTCGGCTTGGAATGCCAAACTACAGCCTGCACCCGTATTTTAGAGTCACACTGTAGGAGGATCTCCTCCTATCTTCAGGGGTCTGTTGCAAAGTCCTAAATTGCAGCGGAGGCCGCAATCGCAACTAATGGCCCAAAGCAATCAACCCGCCGGCATACGTGGTCTCACTCTGGAATTCCAATATTCCGGACGTGTCTACTCGACCTCACTCGTTTCTCGACACATCGTAAAATACAATCTGCCATCAGCAATTCGTATTCGCCACGTTCCTTCTCGCAACGATCTCCCTTCCGGTCATCGCATGTCTCACACCTCGGTACCCGAGAAGTTTCGAAACTTGTGGAACTAGGCCCCAGCAAATCTCATTTCGTAACACTCGCAACACAGTTGCGGAAAGTTCAAATTGCTGGTCGGGAAGACTTGCAAAGGGTTTAGCTATCTTTCAAAGGATTTTGCAGTGCTAATCGGAGTTTTCCACCGTTCAAGTCGCTTCAGAAGTGAGGTAAGAATTTCTACGAAAGTCCAATCAAAGCAGGCTGTCGGTATCTGATGCCCTTTCGAATTCGACCTACTGCACTCGACGACCATGGCCGAATACCCACTCTCCCACTCCCCAGCTTTACCATCTCTTCCAGAACGCGGAATCTTGATTTTTTCGGTAAAGTGTCATGCGGTAATGCCACGCGCCGATCATTAGCCGCAATCTAGATTGACCTAGGCTTCGCCAAGGCTAGTGCTTGGTGCAAACATTAAGCGACTTCAGTGCGACTGTCGGACGCCCACATAGTCTGAAAAGAATGCACCTTGGAGCAGGCTCGAATTCAAGTCTCATCTACCATACTCCCCGTTTACGAGAGCCATCTTCCTCCCGACGCAATACGAGCGAAGGTAAAGCAAAGATGTTGAGAACAAACAGGCCGGATTCCTTTTCCAATTGAATGCAAGTCATATGGCCCTGTCATTGGTTCACCAAATCTAAGGTTCGGTACTACGCAGATCTCAGGTAAATGACGTCGTCCTTCGGCAGTTGTCCGTCTGTTTGTGTGGTACCATCGTGGATAAAACTTCCTTTCCCCAATACAGTATCCACAGCAAGCGGCTACAACGGTCCCGTGCTACTGGGTCGTGCAAGGGCATACTGGCCATATATTCGCAAAGGTTCCCCATACTTTTCGAGCCAAGAGTTGTCGAAGACCCCGGCGGGCGTTATACGGCTCAGCTATCGGGGCTCCATCGCCTGAAATAAATGCTTCGCCCTTCCTCCCTTTTACTAGCTGTCTTAAGAGTTGGGGGTGATCACGTGAACAATATGCCTGCCAAGCGTTCATGAGATGGCACTGCCTCTTAGATTTCAGCCTTCTAGTTCTGCTTTTTCTTTTCAGTCTCATCTGCGCTTCCATTATGGATCTGACCCTTTACGCCTCTCATGTCTGGCCTCGGCATATCTCCTAGCGACCTTGTTGCTGGTGGGAAAGCTATTGGGAAAGCCATCTCGGCTGTCCGAGATGGAGGTTCCAAATATACCTTCCAAGAGGCCGATGACAGCGTGCGAGATCGCATAGCTGCGTCAAAGCTCGTAGAAGAACACTTTGCCATCTCCGATCCACCGTTACCTAGCTCTGCAGCGCTCGTACGGGCAGCGAAGCAATTGCGCACGCGAGACGAGATAATCAACAGGAAACACGACAACTTCAAAGGATCTCTCGGTCCAAATGCGACCTCGACTCGGCGTCGCCAAGTTGGAAGCGCATTGAAGTGGGCATTTAAAGGCGAGAAGGACTTTGCAGAGCACAACGACAGGGTAGCACCAGGTGTCGAGGCCACCTGTTGTATAGTATTCTGTATGCGTGGCCGGCCCTCAACAAAGCTCGAGGACAGCTGAAGAAGTGCTCATTTTCTATACTTCCGCCACGGAATCATCTACTCGGCTTCACACGGACTCACATACCCTCCTCAACAACGCACGTACAGAGACAACGCAGCTGAGAAAGGCTTAATCTGATCTCTCCGAGAACCTGAACACCATTGACCATGGTCTTAAATCCTGGTTTGAGGGCTTTGCTGACGGCATTAACAAAAACATCGTCTCGACTTTTGGTAAAGTCGATGAACGCGCTCAAACAATTTCAACACATGTGTCCGAAGCCCTGACCAAGACTCTGAAGAGAACTCACGACGGGCAGCGCGACTTAGTACAGAACGGTTTTTCCGATAGTCAACGCCAACTGCAAACAGTTGTAACGAAATTGGAAGATCTCGAAAACCGTATCACGGCTCTTAGCCCGCAGACTGCAACGGGGCCCTTGTCTGTGGAGCTGGTCCGTGCATTCCTCATTCGTTTCTGGTTCTGTTGGCACAGGTACCCGCTCTCACGCCGGTCTGTGGGCATTGCTAACCACGAGCAGAAACGATACCATCAGGATATTCTCACAGAACCTTATGAGTGATGCGTATGGCCTTGCTTGCTCAAATACCAACCGTCACTGATTTGTCCGCAGCTTGAAGAATCCGCCCTCCTGCATACTACTGTGCTTCACCTTATTCCTGTTCCTCAAACTCCACAGCCAGATTCCGCTACGCTTATGTTTAGGTGGAGGAGATGTTGTGCATTTTGAGGACGCTTTAGGGACGACCTACAACGTTCCATTTGCCACATTTGAACACGTCAAAGTGCGCCATTCATTCAAGAACAATCGAACTGTTGCTAACCACGAAGGAAGATATTCAAGGCGTTCCTCGAAGTCAAATTTGAGGGTCGACCTGGCTTTGCGAAAGTGGTCCGTGGAGAGTAAGAAGTCTTCTCAGATAAGATCAATGGCCAGCTTGTTGACGACGACGAGTGGAGCTAGCGCGTCACACCGAAATCACGCCTATGTCGATGATACAAGGTTGGACTGACTCTTGCCAAAGGTGCAACATGCTGTTGGCTGAATCTGGCTTTGGGAACAGAATATGGTAAGCGCCAGAGATCTCGAAACCTCAAGGCGACTAAAGTATAAGCCCTTGTGTCACCGCATATATCGGTCATCAGATCGTCGGTCAAGATCTACGAAATCGAAATTATTGAACGAAAATATCAGGCCGGTGCCACCAAGCTTTGAGGCTACAAGTGAGGCTGCAGGTAGCACTGAAGAAGATGCCGAGTTTTTCAAACACGTCCATCTCGAGATCACCAGGGGCAATGACAAAGCGCGGCAAGACGCACTTCTAGCGGAAGAAAAACGCGTACGTGACCAGTTTCTCATCGAAGCCGCAAAGAAAGCTCGAGCAGAAGCTGCCGCTGCCGCCGCCCGTGTCGAAGAACAGCGACGCATTCGTGAAGTTGCCATACGGACCAAGGCTCGGGCAGCAGAAGAAGAGGCCCGAGCAGCTGCAGCCTCGGAAATGGAACACTACTCGACGAACAACTTACCTCCCATCCCTCACAGGTCTCAGAAGACGTATGTTCCGGCAGCCGCCGCCATTCACGTTGCCTCCAGCTCTGAAAGCCTAAGGTACCACGATCCGCGGGTCCATCCGCCCATGCCAATGCCGCGAAGGAAAGGCTATCTATATCAAGGGGTGAGGTGTGACGGGGTCTGGGTCCACCAGATCCGAAGCTCTGCGATGCCACCAGATCCGCACCAACGGCCTCTCCCCAGCGGATTCGATACTGTGATAGCTTCGTACGGTACTGCCTCTACATACCATAATCCTTAATCTTGAAGATCTACTCATAAGTATCCTTCGAGTCGCATGACTTTTCACGAGACTGGGTTTCAGTGTTATGACGGTTCATAGTCTGACGAGTTTGGAGTGTGGAGGATACAGCAGCCGTGGCCAGTGGTAGTTTTCTTGCGTAGGTTCTGTTACTAGTTCGAAAACTCTACTGAGCGGTATATAACCTTTTCGTAACACATAATACTGCACGCTGTCTACACATGACTGGAACGTCTCGTCTCTGATAATGAGACTAACACTGCCCAATGCGATCTTTCGAGGTCTTGGCGGCAGAACTGGTCTGGCCTGATGAGCCTCGCAGCTGCCTCGCTTGCCTGCCCCGCGCTTCAGCTGTGCTCACCAAGGCTTCAAAAGAACGCACTTACCTACTCTGCACGGCAAAAATGTACCAGTGCGAGACAATCCTCCATGCGCATAGGATGGCATCCAGCACTCCACGAACCACAATCTGCTTCTGCAGAACGATTCTCTCTTCGTGAGCGCAGCTCCCGATACTGAATCATTGTGCCACTCGGAGACGATGGCATCTACACATGGCAGCTCCACAAAGACCCCGATCCCGCCATGAATTCAGCATCGCCTTGATTTGCGCCCTACGGAAGGAGTCTGATGCCGTATTGGCGCTCTTTGACGGACACTGGCGAGATCATGGCGGCGAATACTCGAAGGTGGAGGGTGACAATAACATATACTGGACTGGTTGGATAGGCGATCACAATGTCGTCCTCGTTCAGATGCCGGGAATGGGAAACACAAAGGCCGCGGGCGTCACCAGTAGCCTAACTGCGAGCTTTCCTCGGATCAGGCTGAGCCTCGTTGTTGGCATCTGTGGCGGAGTGCCTGGACGAACAAAGCAAGAGATGATTCTTGGTGATGTGGTCATGAGCACACGCATCGTTCAGCTTACCCTTGCCTCTCGCTACCCTGACACTCTTGTGGTTAAGGAGATACACAAAGATCAGATCGGCCGACCGAATATGGAGATAGCGGCGTTTCTGGAGCAGTTACAGGGGAGGGAGAGCTTCAGAAGGATTCAAAGCGAGACCACCAAATGGACTAAGACTCTGAGAGAAGACGATGTCGAAGCCTACGACTACCCTGGTAGGGAGGACGACAAGCTTTACGAGGCGGGCTATCGACATAAACATCAAGATCCGATCATATGCGATGTTTGCGCATGTTGCGAGAGATACGACGATCCAGTGTGTGACACGGCTCGGAAAATGACTTGTGCTCAGCTTCGCTGTGATGAAAGCAAGCTCGTTGCCAGGAAACGTCTTCAAAGGCACCCGAGTGAAGATGAACTCGTGGCCGAAAACAGCAAACGAGCATTTCCCGATATGGCTGCCACAGTCCCGGATCCAAAGATTCATTTTGGACCAGTTGCTTCGGGAGACTGGGTCATCAAATCCCAAACGCATAGAGACACAGTCGACCAAGAAGTCATTGCATACGAAATGGAAGGGTCAGGAGTCTCGCACAATTTACCCACTGTCGTCATCAAAGGTGTGTGTGACTATGCAGACAGCCATAAGAACAAAGATTGGCAAAACTACGCTGCCGCAACTGCCGCGGCTTGTATGAAGGCCGTCATACGAGCATGGCCGAAAGTGGACTATAACGTGAATATTGGACTCCAGCAAAGTTATGAAGAGGACACAGAAGAACTTCGAGACCAAAAGGAACGACTACGACTTCAAGCGGAACAACGTCGACGTGAAGAACCACTACGAAAGGAAGCTCAACGAAAGTGGTATCTAGACGCACTCGGCTTTGGTCAGATCAATGCCCGTTTTGACACTATAAAGAACGCACACATGGATACATGCACGTGGTTGCTTACCAGACCTGAAATCCAGCAGTGGCTGATCTCCGAGAACCTGCCTCGAAGTAGCTTTTTGTGGATCAAAGGGAAACCCGGGGCCGGTAAATCAACCGCAATGAAGTTTTTGTTGGAACAGATCAAAACGCAAGCGCAGGATCGCGGTAGTGACGCTGTGATTGTCTTGACATTCTTTTTCAACGCCCGTGGTGATGATCTGGAGAGAAGCACGATGGGACTCTACCGGGCCCTCTTATTTCAGCTTCTCCGGCGAGTTCCCAGCTTGCAGAGTGTCTTTGACCCTCTTCCCCGATTGGACCTGAAGCTCGGCACGCCGGATTTCCAAGGTTGGAAAATTGAAAGCCTCCAACATCTTTTCGAACGCGCTGCTTACGAAGTCCGATCATCGTCTTCGCTGATGTGTGTCATCGACGCACTGGACGAGTGTGAAGAGGCTCAAGTTCGCGAGATGGTCACCTTCTTCGAGAGTCTGAGTCGAAGCACGGGCGGCGACCATGCAGTATCAAAATGCATCCGAACATGTTTTTCCAGCCGGCACTACCCCCACGTCACTATCGACAACAGCATTGAACTGATATTGGAACTCCAAGATGATCATCGTCACGACATTGCAAACTATATCCGCACAAGCCTCAAGGGCCAGGGTAAGATTGTGGACGAAATGAAAGCTACGATACTCGAACGGTCATCAGGAATTTTCCTCTGGGTCTGCCTTGTCGTCAAAATTCTCAATGTCGAATATGACCATGGCCGTATCCACGCAATGAGGAAACGGCTCGATGAGATACCAGATGGACTAGATGACCTGCTGTACGACATACTGACTAGAGACACAAGGCATACGGATGAGCTGATTCTGACTCTACGACTGTTACTGTTTGCCGGAAGACCATTAACTGCCCCCGAACTATATCATGCTATCTTAGCTGGAACAGAGCCTGAATCAATCCTACCCTGGAACATTTTACCAATCGACAAGGATGCGATCCAAAGGTACATCTTGAGCGCCTCTAAAGGACTGGCAGAGATCACAACGAACGGCAGCGTCCAATTTATTCACGAGTCAGTGCGAGATTACTTCTTGAAAGAACAAGGAATGCAAAAGCTCTGGCCTGAACTAGTCACTAACTTCGAGGGCTTAAGCCATGACATCCTTGGGCAGTGCTGTCAAGATTACGTTGATGTTTGCAGATCTTATCATCAAGTACGAGCAACACGCTTCGAGGCCGCATTCGAAGATCTTCCCTTTCTCCGTTATGCACTCGAAAACGGCCTCGCTCATACAGATGCTGCTGCTGGTTTGGGCATAGAGCAAACCAAGCTGATTGAAAAACTTCGTGTTGGAGACGGGGCTTATTTCCACCGCACCTTCCAGAGCATACACCTGCCGCCATTGGAGAACTTACTCAATGTGTTTGCGAGTGAGAATCTCGGGAACCTCGTCCACAGTGAATGCGAAAGAAACCGGGACAGAGGCTTTCAAGCAGAAGACTACGATGCTCCACTAGCTTACGCCATCCAGCACAGGAATGAGAAAGCTATAAGAGTCCTTTTGACCCCAGCTGAGATGCTTCAACATGGAAATGAACAGCCTCATCTGAGTGATGGAGGTTATGAAGAAGTCATCCAAGTCCTTTTGTCCAGGGACAATACTATCGCGAATTTGCGTTCAGCAGCTAAACAGGGCCAAGAGGACGTGGTAAGGGCTATGCTTTGTACAAAGAATTTCCCAGTAGATAGAAAAGACTTTCGGGGCAGAACAGCGTTATGGTGGGCGGCTCACGAAGGCCATGGGAGAGTCGTGCAGCTGCTACTCGAGATTGGCCAGGCCGATGTCAATGTTGCCGACAAGGACGGCTGCACACCATTCATGTCCGCGGCAAGGGAGGGTCACGCGGAGGTGGTCCAGCTGCTGCTGCAGACTGGCCAGGTGGATGTCAATATAATTAACAAAGATGGCTGCCCACCACTGATGTTAGCAGCGATGGAGGGTTTGGAGGATGTGGTGCAGGTACTACTCAAAACCAACCGGGTGGAAGTCGATTCTGCCGATGTGTTTGGCTGGACACCATTCTCATGGGCGGTATTTGGGGGTCACGAGGATTTGAAACGACTCCTCATAACCGGCAAAGTTAATGCTACGGAAACCGAACATCGCGACTGGAGTGCGATGCCTCTGGCAGGGTCCGGCGTACGAGCTCGTCTTTCCGCCCTTCGGTTGTCACAGAAGCGGATTTCGAAGGCATTTCCGTCGCTGGTCGAGGTATGAAGCTGAGTTTTTCACCACAAGCCCTCTCATCTCGTGGCCACCCACGCATCTTAAGCACTTCTCTGAGTTCATACTTCTGTCCTGTGATGACTGGCCAAGCTACCACAGATGAATAGCAAGCGGCATCGAACTGCTTGACAGGACTGGATTCGAGGGAGAATGCCGACACCCTTTCGAAAACTTCGTCCGAGCCCCCCTCAGAAATCACTAGCATTGCAAGATTGGTGGACCTGCAGCATCGTCTCACCTCCTAGATGGTATCTGACGGGGGCTTCTTCGTTACCCACCGAGGAAAATGACAAGCTCTCCGACTTTCTTGGATCAGAATGAATCCGTGTTGCTACCTCGAAACTAGTAGCCGGCAACAGTCTTCCACCGCAGCCCACTAAATGGAGCCTCACCTGTGCGAGCTCATTTTCAGCCGTGCGCGAAAAGGTATGGTGGCAGTAACGTGCTCACAGAAGGTGAGAACGCACGGATAATACTGCGGAAGAGTGTATCGAGCGTCCGACTTCAACATTAACAGGGGTCAGGCAACCAGAGAACATGGCTCAATGCTTCAAGCATTGCGCTTCGTGGACCAGCCACCATTGCCGCACATTCAGGCAGCCGATGAATGGTTCGTTGATCGTTCGACCATCACGTTCTACGTCTTCACAAAGTAAACCTCGTGCTACCTTATGTAGCCCAAAAGGGTGTGTCCAGTGTGTCTACCTCTTGAAGTCGAACCTTCGACGGGATCAAAATGGGATAGTAGATCTTCGGTTGGATATGCAGGAGGACTGAAAATCGACGTGCTTTGAGTTCGCGTACCAAATGTGATTCTCAACAAAAGCGGTACATCACCAAATAGCCATCCTGCCTCTGGCTCATCTACGTACTTTGCAACAACGCCAATCTCTTCTCGCTACGCGTTTTCAGCACAAAGTCAAATTTCTTCGGGCCCGTGTTATTCCCAGGCTTATAATCATACCATGGCACGGGAATGACATTCCCGCTCGAGTCCAACTTCTTCTCGACGCTGCACGCCCACATCAACATCGAAACCTCGATGAACAGTGATCGCTCCGCGGCCATGAGGCCAGGACAAATGCGTCGCCCAAAGCCAAAGGCCGCGAAGCGTTTGAGGTTTGGAAATTGGGTCAGTGGTTCTTGATAGGTGGGGAATCCGGGCAGGAGCCATCGATCGGGATTGTATGTTTCCGGATCTGGGTATACCGATTCGTCTGCGAACATGGCGAATTGATTGGCGTGGATGATGGCGCCTTTGGGAATGTAGTAGCCTTTGTAGTTGTCTTCCGCTGTTGAGAGATGAGGAATGCCTGTTTCGGGGATAGTATTAGGTTAACTGGTCTTCGTTCTCGCCGGATCTGCAAGAGGCTTTGCCAGGGATGGGTCAAACTTACCTGCTGGAACCACCGGCCTCCACCTCAATGTCTCTTTGATCGCGGCACGGACAGTGGGCAGGCGATGCCAATCTTCAAAAGAAGGCAAGCGATCCCCCACCACTTGGTCGATCTCGGCCTGGACTCGCGTTTGCCAATCAGGGTAATGCCACATGGCAAGACAATACGATTGCATCGCGGACGACGTCGTTCCCGACCCTCCTTCGAACAGAGTGCCCAAGCAATACGCGAGCTCGAACTCAGACAACTGATAAGCTTCTTTCTTCTCCAAATATGCATGGACCAGTGCTTGCGGACCCGCTTCTGGAGCTTTCCTGTCCCGATTGTATCGGTCTGCGGCGTCGCGGATGAGACGTCGAAAGAATGTGTATTCGAAGTCGTGGAGTACCTTAGCCTCGGCCTTGAACCGGGCAATGAATTCGGGGAGGTACTTCAGCTGGGGGATGAAGTCGACTAGATACGCGCCGGGTGCTCCCGTCCTCTCGAGCGTTCGCACAATCGTGGTAATAGTCTTGACATGCTGAGCTTCTTCGGAAGCTGGGATCTTCTTATCGTAAAGCACGCGCGACATGACCAACGACGAATATCTTTCGAATAGGTACTCGTAATTCTCACAGTCCTGGATCAAGTCCTTGACCAATCGCTTGGCCTCGTGGACTTGGACCGAGTCCCATCCCTCAAGAGACGAAGTGGAAAGGACCGCCGCCAGCTTGCGTCCATTTCGCCAGTAAGCACTCAGCGGGCTAGAACCGAGATTGCCATCCTGCGACACCAGCTCGTGCAGCATCACGAGGGGTGGACGATCCGAGTATTGTGCACCTTTCAGGGCCAAGAGATCGTCGGCAATTTTTGCGTCGGAGATGACGACGTGAGTCGCGCCCAGGATGTTGACCTGGAAAATCGGTCCATAGACATCCGACCACTCCTTGAACTTGTGGTAGCCGAAGGTCTTGGGGAAGTCGAGAATGCTGCCGAGGAAAGGGTATCCCTTGGGCCCCGGAAGAGGTTTGAGACCATTGGGGGCAGTGGTAGACGAGCTCGTCCATCGATATAAGATCCAGACAAGGCTGGTCGCGACTGCAATGACCACGACTTGGACAGAAAACATGATTTTGGCGAGAAGAAGAGTTGCTGCACAACGAGGCGTTGCCGGAAGAGCCGCGCCACACGTAGAATTGAAGAAACCCAATTCTGAGGCTTTGCGAGCGTAAGACTTTATACGCGCTGACTGCCAACGAACAGACTTATCCGGCTCTCGGACGGTTGGGCGAATCGTCGCCGGATCCTTGCTCGACGCATCATCGAGACAAGGAGTCAACGCCCGAAGCCAGGTTGGCTGAGACTCTTCGAAAGAGACTCCGGAGCGATTGTTGTTGCCCTGGTCGTTGCGTCCAGAAACATCGACTTTACTGTGCTTTCTCAACCCCCAAACCGATAATCTTTGCGTGTAAGCCGCTCATTCGCCGATTCGTTCGATGGTTGATTCGTAGAGACGTGCCGGGAGGCCTCATTTTGGACGTGTAGTCACATCGCTGGGAGAACCAAAATGCGAACTTCCGGATCCGTGTGAGATGACAGCCCAGCTGAATCAATGGTGCCGGATACGTCTGTGCCTGGAAGGTATGTCGACTCAAGGTTCCTTCAAGGTAGGATTCTCGGTTGAGAGATCGCCGAGAACCCGGCCGGCGAGGTTTTTACCTACGACTGAAATAATGTGATGAGGTGGTGAAATATAAGCAATTTTTGTTTCTTGCAGCAGCACTGACCAGTTCATTGGCGCGGCGTATGTGCACCTCATCATGGATGTCGAACTTGAGGAGTCGTTGAAAGAGACGTCTCAGTCCGTCGAGCTTGACTGAGCTGATCTTAGAGCCGAGAAAACAAGAAACTTCTAAAAGGACGAGATTGACTTTGTCGATTGTTTCTGTTGAGGAAAAGCTCTCCAGACATCTTCAATGTCTATGTCAAGGAGAGAAAGAAGAGAAACATATTCAGCTGAACGATAATTGACATACAAAATATACTTCACTGAGGTGGACCCTCCCTTCTCATACGCTCAAGCATCAAGAGAATGTATCCTCCACCTTCCTGTTCAACACCTTCGCGGACCATGTCCTTGCAAGCACGGAGGATTGAACGAGTGTGCAGGTGCTGTACGGGTAGTCGCGTCTTGCCGTACCGAGGTCTCAAATCTGTAATCACCCTCCCGCCCTCTTGACGGATGATTCCATCATCCCGGCATCACAGGACCTGTCGTGCAACCAATGCTTCGTGTGTCTCTTAGATTTGGAAACATGAGCTGGCGCAATTGCGGAGGATGGGGTCGTTTGTCATTTGCCGAATGATGATTAGTGATTCTAGTGGGAGTGAGACTTGTCGTCTGGGGCGAGGCAAGGAGGTCAGTCAGTGTGCAACTACTCGATCCGAGCACGACAAGATGTACTAGAATGAGGCGGGACGTAAACAATTGGCAAAATGAAAATGAATCTTCGTAATATTGGAAAAGAAGACACAGAAGAATGGCGGGCGAAGAGGAATGTATGACAGATGTCTCATGGTTCTCTCATTTTCTGCTCATTGCGAAATGAGATGTATTTCGCTTCAAGATGGACCCATGAGGCCCCTTGAGTAGCGCCTTGATGTCGTGTCCTCGGAGTTCTATCCTTTGATTTCTCGGTGCACAGCCGTGTGTCAGTTGTATGTCGGTGATTCGACTAGGAGGGCCGCCCCAGCATGAGGAGCCTAGGATTTCAGCCACGTACTTGCAAAGCTGTTTACAAGTGCTTCTTAATGGCTGCCTCGATGGCACGAGAGTTGGCTCCAACGACCTCGTCAACCTTTTCGCCGTTTTTGAAGAACATGAAGGTCGGCATAGCCCTCACGCTGAGCTCTTGAGCAACATCGGGAACCTCGTCAACATCGACCTTGTAGAAGTCCACCTTGTCCTTGTATTCCTCAGAGTTGGAGAACTTGAGCACTTCGGGGGCGATGACCTTGCAAGGACCGCACCAGGTGGCGAAGCAGTCGAGGACGATCAGCTTATCGGCCGGGCCTTGGACGATGGAGCTTGTGAAGGAGGATTTGCTGTGGATTGGGTTAACACCGTATTTCTTTGCGGGCGGGGGATTGTTGCGAGCTTGCTCATCACGCAGCTTGGCTTGGTGGAAGGCTACGTACTCTGCAAGATTGTGGACGACCATCTTGGATGATGTTTGTGTGAAATGGGTTGGTTTGGAAGTGGTAAAGAAGCGTTGGGTTGCTCGAAGTGGGGTTGTTTTGGTTGTCAGGAGGAGCTGAATTTTGATGGCGGATGAACGCAGAGTGGCGTCCAGGGCGAAGACTTTATAGGCGCGAACACAGGAAGAGACGCGTGAAGCTGAGTGATATTGAGGTGATTGCAAGGGAAGCGTCGAGACGGAGTATTATGTATGGAAGGACGATTGGTAATATTTGAGATTTGCGGCGAGCGCGGCTGGCAGGGGCCGAATCCGAATGACGTTATCATTGGACGTCACCAATATGGTTGAAAAGTCCCGCTTTTACCGACGTCGCGACGCCTTGCAGCTTCTAGTAGCAACCAGCGACGCACTTGCAAGACGCTGCTCTCACATGGCGACAAGGCTTATGTGGCCTCATGTAGACACACGTCGTGCGCCATTTCTACTGCAAGAAGCCCGGGAACCTCTAGCTTGTCCTTTTTCAAGTAGCAGGTGTTAGTGCCCAATTGCTCTTCTGCATCACTAGCAAGATGAATTTGTAGTGGCCTAGGTATGCATCGTTGCGCTGCTTCTACCTATGACTCTCATCATCGTCCAACATGTCAACGGGTAATATGAAAGTACATGTTGTCTGACCGCTTCCATGAGCGGTTGCCGAATCAACCAGGACTCGATAAACCCTCTTTCACTAACATTACTTGTCTCTTGTATGCAAAACCCGCTTGCTGATTCCAAATACATGTCAAGAATTTTGCATCGCAAATCAATTGCCTGCTTGACTATACACCCACCATTCTCACCAGCCGGACTCGCTCAGCTGGCAAGTTGCACAACCCCTTCTTTAGAGAAAATCAAAGGAGCGATCTGGGGTATCAATTTCTGCATCGTGAAATCGTAGGGAGGTCACCAATTCCAGTGGTGCCCGTGTAGCTGCCGTCGCTGGACGGAGGGGGAACACAGGAAATATACAAAGGAGATTGGTGTTCGTCGGTGTAGGTGGCGCCACCTGGTCATTCTTTTGGAGCTGCAGGCTGCTCCCGTGGAGTTAGTGGTACAACTTGAGGAAGGCCGGGACTTCGTGGTGCACTCTCGGACTGCATCGAGGAGCGTCGAATGTCAAGCAAGCGGGCACTTCCTGCACTCATGTGTCGTGCATGCCCTTTGTTCTTGTAATCGACACTCCTGGCACGCATCAAGGTTGCCTCCTGCATTTCTGCCCCAGGAGTCTCTCCCGGGACCTCGTCTTCACCCTCGTCATCTTCTCCTTCGATACTGGCGCGCCGCGATTCCCCTAGTGTCTCATTGCCAGCTTCATTTAGGAGGCCCTCCTTGGATTTCGCTCTGGTTGCTTGACGAACTACAGTGGGTTGTCGGGCAATCCCAGTATGCCAAGTTTCATCACCACCTTGGTCAGCTGGGATCTGTGGGACTTCAGGCACAGGACTCTGTTGCCTTTCACGCTCCAAGTCAATCACATTACTGCTCGCTCTTCGGCCTGCCGAAGTCACAGAGTCTCGGCGTCCACTTGGCCCTGGAGTTAACCTGTTCAGGTATTCATCGTTGGCAAGGTCATCATCTTCTTGCTCGAATCCACCTGGTACGGACTGAGGCGGAATTGAGGACTGACTTTGCCTCAATGGATGGCTCATAGGGCCGGAAAGCCTCTTTGGAGGCCTTCCAGACAGCCAGGACCCTTCAGAGTCGACAGAGGCCAGCGACTGTGATATAGGTGCAGCCACTGTTTCGCCACCTGCTTCTGGATCCACGCCTTGGGGTTGGGGGAGATCGGCTGTTGCACGATCCAACGCTGCATTACTTGAACTAGTAGCCAGACTGCGATTGTCCAGAGTACCAGAGAGTGAATGTCGTGGTTGTCTAGATGCATGTCCAGTCTGAGGACCAGTCATCACTTCAGGTGACTGGACACGAGAGTCGGGTGGCGACAGGGGCAATTCCGGCAGGTCCTCACGAAATTTCGACATAGTCCTTTGAGGAATCGAAGACGCATCAGACCTCCGGAATGATCGAGGAACCACAACAGGAGGGATCTGTTGCTTGCGGGCAGCAAATGACTCGCGTGACGTATTCGAGAACTCCGAGGGAGTACTTCGTCCACGCTCGGTGACACTAGGCTTCCGTCTTCCTCCACGTTTGAAGAAGCTGGTCCAGGTGCTGAGCTGTTGACTGCTTTGGTCCGAAGCACGTCGAACACGCGATCCTTGCTCTGGGACTTCAGGTGTGATCTCACGTGCAAGAGCACTCGTCTGCGACAAGCTCTGACGGTCAACCGGCCTCTGCACCGGAGAGGTCGGAGGAGAAATTGTGGCGGCCTGGGGTCGGTCTTGCTCCCTCTGAATTTGAGGTGTAGGTTCTGTTGGTAGGGGCGACTTGGCCGGCACAGACGGTTCCTCGTCTTCACCCGCGCTAAAGGGGTCTTGCATAGTGTCAATGTCCTTCTCGTCTTCGAAGGGGTTCCGGATGGGCTGGACAGGTCGAGAGGGTGGAGTTTTCGGGTCAACAAATGGGTCGCTCGGTTTGGCTTCTGTGCTAGGAGACGTTTTTGTCATGACCGCCTCGGATGCTTCTGCTTCATCTGTAAACGGGCCTCTCCCTCTTTTAGCCCTTAGCTCGGGACTGAAGGCCATCATATTATCGGGGCGATCATTCATGTGACGACCACGTAATTCCTCTTCCCGCTGCCGGTCGGCCTTGCGTTGCAGCTTCCGCTCTAAACGAGCCCTGTCTGCTTCCTTCTTCTTCTCCCTACGTTTACGGTCTCTCTCCATTAATTCTCTTAAGCCGCCTGCATCTAGATCGTCTGCGAGCTCGTTGATTCTTTTCCTCGAAGTGGGCTCCTCTTCCTGGATAGCTTGCTCGATGGAAGGCTTGATTCTTGCGGGTTGTTTTCCACTTGAAGCACGGGAATCGGCAACATAGGTCAATGTTGGTCTAGGGCTTAGTGCGGATAGGAATCCAATTTTGAACGAAGCTTGATTAGCAAGGTCGTCTGACTCTTGTAGGGATTCTGGTAGTGGTAGGGAGACTTCTGAGGTCGGTCGGTGCAGTCTTCGATTGAGATCTCCAGGGATTTGTTTAGTATCCCGGCGAAGTGGTCCAGAACCGGAATAGGTCATGGGTCTCTTTAGGCTTTGTATAGGCGAGCTCATTGCTCGTACTTCCCTCTCACGGGCATAATCCTCGGCTTTCCGTTTGCTTGACTTTCTTCGGTGCAGCGTCGGATCGTAGCCCGGGCGTCGAGCCAGCAATGTCGGAGCCTGTGGAAGGGCTGTGAAATCTTCTGGCCCGATACTTGATTGCGACTTTGGGTTTTGAGAATACATATTGAGGCCTTGAGAAGCGACTCCTGTCGTGCCCGAACCCATTCTGTATCCCCGCGCATCTTTGACAGGCACCGGAGTCGTCTGTACTCTTGAGACATTTCCAGGTTGGGACGGCACCCGCTGTTTGGATAGCCTCCGAGGCTTCTCATCTTGTACTCCGCGACTCATGGTTGCGAACTCTTGTGATGAGCTTGTATTCCTGCTGGTACCCAGGTCTGTCTTTGACTTCTCAAGGAGAGTGTGTTTGCCTTGATCTTCGCCTTTGCTTGTTCGGGCTTTCTTGCCTCCACCGAATGGCCAAAGGCCCATGCTGAGACCTACGGGAGCAGGTCAAAGCCAAAAAGGGTGAGGCGATTCGTCAAGGGACGTGGCTAGGTCGAGGCGGGGATTCGCAAGGCCAGAGTAGAGACATCAATGGTGACCGACCGAGCGCACGATACAATCGTGTTGAAAGTAGGCTTCGAAAGATGGCCTAACAAACTTCCTTTTCGGCAGTAGTAGCGTATGTAGACTTGGAAGAATGATGTTGTCGTTTGGACTCGCCAGTCGTAGGGTTACGGCACGCCACACAGTCGCGGTCGCAGGGGATTTTGGGCAGACAGGGATAACTGCGGCGAGCCTCTTCACTGTGAGGCTGATCCAATGGGATGGACGTTTGATGCGCAGGATGTCGGTGTAAAGCCAGAGTGACAGTGCTGGAACGAGCGATACGATGGCGGAGGGCTTGGAATGAGCGAGGTGGACAATGGGTAGAAAAGGTGGTTCAGGGAAGGGTCCAAGCGAGGCGACTTGGTGTACGTAGGATGCGCGAACGCCAAACGTGAATGACGAGTGAGAGGATCGAGAAAATGAGACGAGTGAGCGGCGCGGCCCAAAGCACGCAGGGGACTGCTTTGGCGCTCTGCAGGTGCCAAAATGAAGTCGAACTGGAGGTGGAGAGTAAGTCAGCACACACAGCTCAGCTACGGACAGAGTATTTAGACTTGCGAGGGCAACAATGCTCGGTGATGTGTTACTGAGAAGTGCTTCAATCGATCGATACTGGCTGGGTGGAGCCGGAAACTGCATGGCACAGCAGAAGGGCGTCCCCCCAGCCTATCCAGTTCCTCACCACAACTACGTCGTTATGAGGGGTCCCCTCCAAACTCCCATCGTTAACAAGCCACCGCTGCACCCTCGCTGCGCTACTCGCGCACCCCCTCGCCTCAGAAGACCGGTCTCCATCGGAGTCCATCCTGTTTCCGGGTAGGCAAAGAGCTGCACTCATGAGCCACTGATGAGACCATCGGTGCCCAGTCGTCGGTCAATATCATGGCAGATCCTTTGCATCACAGGGCAGATCACCTTTCTTGCGTGAAGGGGACTCACAACAGATCTGGCTGCTGGCATTGGTCAACGTCAGTACTCCCGTGATATTATGCCAATCACTGCGGCCTCCTGTGCCGACCAGTGCTAGGGCGAGAAACACTTCTCTCGTATATCTAGCTCGTTTCTTCTCACGGCTTAATCCAAGCTAGAACAGATGTCATTTACGAGCACCTTCTGGTGTTTTGGGCTTCCAAGCTGGACCCTACAACTGAAGCAAGGTTGTCCATGAGAGCCTTCCTCCTTGACACAAGGCTCCATCCACCTTGGCAAGAGTACACGCGGCAGCCAGGTGCCATGATGGAAAGTGCAGGGAACGTGATGCTGACATGCAAGGAACACAGCAGACACATAAGGTACAGGCACGACAGCCTCCATCCTTAGGGTAGTTATACGAAGCATGCCACGAGTCACACCCTTCTTGTGAGCGCACAGAGAAACCTCCGAGACTTGTAAGAGTGGGGCACATGAGAGCCAGATTGCAAGCAAATCACAAACCCTCATTCAGAGGTCGAAGGTTCTGAAGTTCACATTACCAGTTATCTCACTCAGCTGGCCGTGGCGTTGTGGCTACGTGCACGGTTAGACTGCGTGGTGAAATGCCAGGCGCTGAACTGTTCTCTGTCTTCCTGTCTGCAAATCATGCAATGCCAGCAAACCTGCTTTGCGCTGCATGACGCTGGCTATGAAACCGATGCGATGACGCACTTGTTATTGGCTGAAGGGTCAGCACTCTTCAACGATTCCTGCCCTTCATTTCTGTGACGGACTTTCGAAGCGCTATCCAGACGAGCCAGGTACCGGACCTCCAACCCTGGGCCACCGCCGTTGGCTAGCTGGTAGCGAATCCATGGCTCCGGCGTGGGAGCTGGTTCCTGCATGTACTTGCGTATCTGATCGCTTCCTATCTGAGCACATGTCTCAGACTCGAAGGCCCTTGTTTCGAGACATGCTGATCTATTTCGAACGTTACGATCAGTTATCGGCGCCAGCTGCATCTGTTGCAGATGCCCACATAGCCTGCGGTCGTTACAAGAGACTTTTCTTACCCAGGTTCGCATCCCAGCAGCCGACTGCAGAGGGAAGAGCAGGATCGAAGGTTGTCCTAGTTAGTCCACGGTTGTGGCGTCGCCTCGGAACATTTCTTCGGACCATCGTCATCGGCGCGGCTGCCCTCCCCCTGTCGGCAATCTCCCGATCGGCAAGTCTGCCAGCGGATTCTAAAGTTTCCATCTTCTGCTGAGGCCAATTTAACGGTCGTCCTGCGTCAAGCCAGTGTGTATTCAAACGTCGTGCGACCAGTGCCCCCGAAGCACATAACGAATGGCCACAACGAGTTGGTGTCGTAATTTAATATGTGCCAATTGAACTGCAGGTGGAAATGAAATTCTTTGACACTGGACCTCAAGTCTTGCGCGGCTGCATACGGGGATGGAAAGGTGAGCACTATCTGATCTTACAAATATTGCTATGGTCCCCCCCATATTATTGCCCTTACAATCTGGCCTTCCCGGTCAAAGCATCATCAATCAAATCTACAGCCGCTTGAGAGCAACCGTAAGAAGATTGGTATCCAGCAC
Organism: Cladophialophora chaetospira; assembly: GCA_030247875.1. Classification (NCBI taxonomy): domain Eukaryota; kingdom Fungi; phylum Ascomycota; class Eurotiomycetes; order Chaetothyriales; family Herpotrichiellaceae; genus Cladophialophora; species Cladophialophora chaetospira. The sequence continues at coordinate 371,514 of JAPDRK010000024.1, forward strand.
CTGCAAATCATCAGCGACATACAATTGAAGTGCACGCAGTATAAGAGGAGGTCACCGGCGATTTGAGACACCGCCAAAGAGCTATGCCAAAGGAGCAAATCCAACGAGCGAATTGAAGGCGTGAGAAAAGGGGTCTGCTGGACTTACCACCTGCACCGTAGTTGTGGACTGTCCAAACCCCATTGATCTTCTCCTTCTCGATTCTTGTTCCTCCTTCACGCACAGGTCTGAGACCGACACCGTGTCGAATGATGTCTAGGTGCTCAATCCCCTTACCACCCGTCAGCTCGGGACAGATCTCGACACACCGTTTCATTATCCTTATTGCGAGGCTCGGGTCTGGCTGAGATTCCCAGTTTCCTTTCTGGTAACAACCGCCTAATATGGTCCCTCCACCAGCGGCGCGAGTCATGATATAGCAAGCTTCATCCGAGCCGTCATCCGTTCCTGATGTCCCGACCATTGCTGGGGCTGAGTTTCTGACAACAACAATCTGTCCTCTGGCGGGAACTACTGTTTTGTCCTCCACGCCGCCTAGCTTGGACGCTGAAAGACCGGTGCAGTTGACCACGAGATCGGCTGGGCAACCTGAAGAATGAACGCCAGGTGCTGCGGCGTCTGCAATGTGTTTGAAAACAGCCCGCTTTACGATTGCACCATTTTTCAGAGACTGAGAAAGCAGCCAGGGCAAGTATATTGCGGTATTGATACAGACGGAAGTAAAGCACGTGGCGTTATCAATACCTTCCTTGAGCTCCGATTTTGGAATTTCGCGAAACTGTTACAGGCGGCGTGAGGACCGGGTGTGAATCAGAAGAGTTGCTCAGAGACTCACATCATCAAACAGGGTGCTGAACCATGGATTCGGACTGACGAGCTCGGCGAACCAGGCGGCCGTGGCCGAAGAGATGTCCTTTTTACGATTGTGAATTTCCGTTCTCTGGAAATGGACTCCCGCTTCAGGATGATTCTTCGCTAAGTCGAAGAATGTTGGCCAGGTATTCTTATCCCATTCTTGCGCCGGAGTTCCTCTGACAGAGACTCTAATCAGGAATCAATGGGATGGTCTATCAACGATTCTCTCATACGGTTGACTCACGGCATGTAGTTTGCACCAGCCCATGGTGAAGCGTACTCGATGTCATAGTCGCCGGGCATGTGCTTCGCAGCAATAGTTATTTTATATCGTGGGTTCTTCGACAGTAAGTAGGCTGTTGTCAAACCTGCAACACCTGCTCTACACGAGGGTCAGGCAACCTTGCTTGAACGGGGCGTGAGTCACTGCCTTACCCGACAACAACAATATTCTTGTCACCCATTGTGACTGGTTCCAGAGTGGCCAGTGAATCCTGATGAATAGGCAGGCAGATATTATCCACTCAGAAGGTCTACCACAATGGGATTCACCTGCAGAATGGGACGAGCTCTGTATAGGAAGTCTCCTTCTGCCACACCCCCAGCCGCCACAATAGGATAGACAATAGTTTGGATGAGGACCTGAGGTGAATTTTCTGCGGCCTCAATTTTACAGCTGCCTGTGCTCGCCCTTTGAATACTTCTGTTCGTCTCGCATTTATGTCTGTGAGAACAAGTTGTCGACACTCATCTTTAGTACACTCATAGGGCGTCAAATCTTTGAGGAACGCACCTCTTTACAATAATCTCTCAGTTGAACCCCACCCCAGAACAAACGCAGCTTATCTGCCCCTCGCTCCCTGGAGCTGAACAGCCTATCAGCAGTGGGCGTTCCCCTGGAGGCGACCGCCCTTGCTCAGGAAAGGCACTTGGGCACCTAGGACACTCCAAACACTCAAAAAGTAAGTAAGCCGAAGCCACCCAGCGCCGTGTCTTGCTTGAGATGCGGACATTCATCCCCTAGAGCTGCTTGTGCTTGACGTGGTTGAAATCATCAAGCCCTTAGCAGGCGACCACCTGTCTCTTCAAACCTCTGCCTCCATTTGCAGCCTCGACATGTCACTTTGATTATTTCAAGAGCCCTCTGCCTCTCTTATTCCTTCCAATGCTTCAGTCAATGGATCCGGCTCGATCATGTCTGACCATGCATTCTCCACGCAGCTTCCCAGCATGGTCCGAAAGCCCAAGGCTGTCTGGCCGGGTTTGGTCAAGATGGGCCTGCTGCAGACACAGATAGCAGGTGATGGTAAGCCCTCTTTCGACGCTCAGCCTAACTTCAATTCACCTGACTCGTCCACAGGCAATTGTCTGTTTGCATCGCTCTCAGACCAACTTTATGGCACACCGGCAAAACACCCCGAAATCCGTGCAAGCATCATCGACCATATGCGGACCCTCCGACCGTTGTTCGAGCACTACGTTCACATCGATGATGTGCAACAACGAAGAGCCCTTCGCTCCACCACGCTGTCCACTCGTCAAGAGCCAGAAGACGCGTTTGAAGAATATTTGTCTCGCATGTCACGCCTCGGATCATATGGTGGGGAGCCGGAACTCGTAGCCTTTTGTCAGGTGTACGATCAGGATGTCACAGTGCACCTCCCCAGAATCAAGAACTTCGACAGGGACTCCATCTCATACACCAATGAGCACCGAGAAGCTGCAAATGCTACACCACCACTGCACATCTGCTATGGAGGAGACGAGGTCACGCGAGCACACTACGACTCGGCTCGAAGCAGAGATGGTTCGATCCCAAGACATAAGAACAGTCCCCTCCTCAGACCTCAAGACTCAACCCGAATTCACCCTGTCAGTTCCTCGTTACCTTCACCCTCCACTCTTAGCGACAGAGCTATCCGTGGCAGCAGAGCAGAGCTGTCATCAGAATTCATTCAAGACTTCCTACAAAAGAGCAAGAAAGATGTCCAGAACAATCTTGATCAGCTGAGTGAGAAAGAGCGTGCCCGGAGCCCGTCTGTGACTTCCTCACAGCGCAGTGCAAGCTCAAAGCGGTCTCTCGACGACGATGAAGAACCAATTCGAGCCAGCAAGAGAGCAGATCGAAGGAAGAGCACTAGACGACGTGCAGATATGATCATCCCCATGTCTGATCCTGACAACGAACTCTCACCACCGATCCCAGTCGATCTGTTCACCGCGCACACCCCTTCAAGCACGCAAGACACAGATCTATCGTCTGATGACGCTACTCAAAATAGGAATCAACCCTTGAACATGGTACACACTTCCACGCTTGATAGCGGGCACACCAATCCCGACAGTGTCGCTCGCCCGACCAAGCAGCAAGCCAAAGCCCAGCCTCGCATCACCATCAACCTCGTCAGCAACAGACCCGCAGCTGTACCGGCAGACACGTCCAACTCACGCATGATGTCGGTTGCTGAGAGACCAAAGTCTACATTACGGGCATGAGATTTTCAAAGGAGTACTGGTTGAGGTCACTTGTCATCAATCTTAGTGAGGTGTTCTGCATAGCATGGGTTTGCATATTTTGATACCCCCAGCATAGCGTCGGCAGCACATGGCGAAGTTCAAGGATTAACTTAGGACTGGGAACCCCTAGAGACCAGATCGTGGTTGGGAACGCCAGATGATTTATGATAAACGGTCTTCATGGCATTAGAGACATCATACACGGCCTGAAGAGGGAAGCAGCTTATTGGATTTTGCTGATAGCCTTCCCCGTCTACTTTGCAACCTTACTGCAAAGCCAGACAATACAAGTAATTGAAAAAGAACTGTAAATCATGCTTGTCTGTCTGAGCTGCTGTCCGAGATGACTTCCCTATTATTTTCTGCAATCAGATGCCGAGCTCATTTGTCGATAGGGTGGTCATTGCCCCAGCGTGCCTGGTAGAAGCTGAAGCTCAAGTCGATTCCTTGGCTATGACGTTTTGGCAGGCAGCTCCTTTCCCCTTCCCTGCGTCGTAAATTGGAAAGTTGCAACGGTTACCCCATACTGCGCGTAGGATTTACTCTCCTTTGTTTCTCCTGCGCAAGCTGATTTACATTGATTCGGGCAAAATTGTACAGTCCTCTTCAATTATCAAACGTTCTCGGCTGTCGCATTCACACTATTGCGCCTTGATCAATCTTACGTTCGAATCCCTTACCGCAGCTAATCTTCGGCGCCTGCGCATTCGCACCCGAGCGTTCCAGCAATGGACTTTTCCAATATATTGTAAGTCCCAACAATGGGCCCGATGCGCCCGCGCAAGTGTCAGCTTTTGTACAAGCTCGTGTATTGATGACTGGACTACAGCCGGTTGGTCAACCTCGTGGTGGGTGGGATCATGGTATTGGGAGGTACGCAAAAGACTTGAACATTGGCGCGTTGACGGACACTGACATGACGCAGGAGTCAGCCAATTCTTCCCCATCGGCTTGTCAGTCTCGTCCTCCTTGTGAATGGCGTATGCATACTGAACGAAGAACAGCCAGAGTATCATTGTGGGAATCTACGTGATCATTTTTGGACTGGGTGAGAAGAAAAGACATGTTGAACCGGAAATAAAGCTGACCGCGGATGCAGCTGTTGCTGGCCTTGAGCTACTGCCACAAGTCCCGCCATACCTCCCCAGATACGCGAGCTTTCTGTTCTCATTCCTCGGCCGCGGCATCTGTCAGTCACAAACACGCTCGAGGAGGAAAGATTGCTAATGCTCTGCAGTCTATGTCTTCGTTGGCTGCATCATCCTCGAGGGACACGTTCTACGAATCATTGCTGGTACCATTGTGGCAGCTGTTGGGGTGGGCTATTGTGCGCTTGAGTTTGCGCCCTCGATCGAACCACCCTCCAACATGCGGGACGGCGACGGTAGGTCCTCCCCAAAGTTATCGTGCTCGTTAGAGACGTGTCTCGAGATCCTCCTTCTGAAAGACCAGTATGCTGATACCGCTTTGTTGAGAACTGTAGCAGGCTGGGGCGCTGAACAAGTCTAAAGGCGAGTTCGCACAACCATTCGCCTGGCTGGGGTCAAGCTTCCGCCTTCCCTCAGCTCGCCCGTGTCCGAAAACATCGAACTTGCTCTGTCGCATGCGATCTCCAAAGGCTGGACTTGAGGATAAGTTGTCGGGCAATTTGGACGTCGACCGGAGTCGACCATTAGCGATCGGCTGGGGGGTCAGCATCAATTTGATATCACGATGGCGGGTCAAGCTTGTAGGGACACAAAGAATTCATCCCATACTGTGTAATGATATATCTAGTGCTTTCTGGTATTGGGGCTGCAGCCTGCGAAATACCTTGAGATGTGAATTGGGTTAGGCAGGTATTATTGAGCGTGGCAAGACAATACTCATGAACAGTCGGCTATATCGCATCCAGGAAGCCTTTTCCACACCGACGCGCTAGAACTCTATACTAGTACTGTGTAGCCGCAGCCGCGCTCAAACGGGTGGAACTTCGAATTTTCACGTGATCGAGCATTCTCTGAGCTCGACGAATCACAGCAGATGTGATTACACAGGAGCGAGTGTCGCGACTTCCACCTGGACTGTGCCGTCACTCCTTCCACCTCAGAAGCGGGCCTACAACTTGTTGTTCAACCACACAAGCTCGACTTCTCGTGTTGAAGAATATCCTAGACTGTCTTCGTCTATATCCCCATCGTCTGGATTGATCCCTACGTAAAGTGCATAGCGATTAGCCCTTCATAGCTTCACTCCGCAGGGAAGTTATCGACGTCTAAGGACACCGCTTCGCCGTTGCCTGAAATACCAGAAATAAGGACCCCTCCTACTTCACGACTGAAACTAGATCTAACACCCACTCTTCTACCGCTCCGGAGCCTACCAACCTAACCCTGTATCAACAGTCCCTCGCTCCGTCCTGACTTTCTGCTGAATGGGTTGCGCCTTCAGCTAACAACGAAAGTATAAGCCGGCATGTTGGCCGTACGGAGTGCCATGGATCCGCTACACCACTCCAACTCGTTCACCTCTGAGAGGGACAGTCTGATGCGTCAACCTTCCGCCGAAGACCTCGATGCTGCTCATCAACTTGTATCATCCGCACTTGGTGAGCGCCATGTTTCTCATCCCTCGCATGACAATCATGTGAATCCCTCTACCGACAAGTCCACGGCGAGCCAGATTGATTCCAGACCAGAGTCCGGCGAACCACAGAACCACCCAGGTGACGCACCGGAGCAGAGGGACGATGACTCGGGCCTAGGTCAAGTTTGCAGGTATGCTCCTCCTCTGTTCAATTATGCCGAGCTCGATCCCAAGTCCCTTGACATACCTTGGCCCATGTTCTGACGCGCGCTCCAGCAATTGTGGAACCACAAAGACACCGCTATGGCGACGTTCTCCAACCGGCTATACCATCTGCAATGCCTGTGGTCTCTATCTCAAGACTCGCAACGCTCCTCGGCCTACCAATTCTCGACGTCAGAACTCCGCCACTCCAGGCGATCACCCGCGGCAGAGAGCCACCGCATCGCCAGGCGCTTCTATCACCTCGACACCAACTCAGCCTCAATCTTCCACCATACCTTACCGGCTACCAGAGCATACTTCCGGCACATGTCCAGGCGGTGGCGAGTGCAATGGAGCGGGCGGCGCTGAAGGGTGTGGAGGATGTCCTGCATACAACAATCGGGTTGCCAGGAGTAGTATGGCCTCTGCTCTGGCAACTCAGCCGGCCGAAGATGGAACAAGCGATGTGCAGAGCGATGCTGGATCAAGTACTGCTCAGCCTGTGTCAAATCCCTCACCTCAACCCCAACCGTCTCCTGGCAATGTAGCCATGGTCGTCGCATGCAAGAACTGCGGAACGACCGTGACTCCTCTTTGGCGCCGAGATGAGCAAGGCCACCCTATCTGCAATGCATGCGGGCTATACCACAAGTTGCACGGATCACATCGTCCTGTCCAGATGAAGAAGTCGACGATCAAGAGAAGGAAGAGAGTTGTGCCAGCATATCCGGACGTCCCGAGGCCTCCCACTCAGCAGCCTGGGTCGGCCTCACCAGAACCTACCTCGTCGGTCACAGACGAGCAGCAGGTCCCGGCCGACAGCTCACCCGCACCCAAGAGGAGAAGACCACCTCCAACAGTAGACTACACTGGATACATGCCTCAAACTAGCTTGTCAGAACCCTCACCTACCTCTCAAGACACTACCGACCAGTATGCAGTCCAGCTACAGCGAGCAGCTGCTGCAGCAGGTGGTATGCAACTTGACCCAGCCCTATTAGAAGCAGGTCGTCGTCGACAAGAGCAAGATGCAACACAATCCGAAGGTCACACGAACGGCGGAAATGCGGAACAAGAGCGCACAGCTTTAAAAGTGGAAAGAAGAGCACAACTCATGCGTGAAGCGGAGGTGATGAGGGCAGCTTTACGTGCTAAGGAGCGCGAGATCGACGATCTCACATGACGACGTTGATTGGCCCCGGAACCGCAGATCTACCAAGGTTTGAGCATGTGGTTTCCTGTTCCTGTCATCACGAAAATGTTGCGGATTACGTTCGGAGAATATTAAGGTTCGGCTGAATGAATTGATGAATGAATGTACAGCATGGCGCTGGTGGAAAAGTCGTCATTCTATGGGAACCGCATTGTAATGCGAAGAAGGTCCAGGTTGGCAATCCGTCATGCCCGCTTTCATGTAACAGCGGGAGCCATGCTAGAACGCATTCCCATCAGAGCAGCTGGTTGGGGGTGCGTGGGCATACCAGATGCCTTGGCGTGGGATCGCCAGTGATTGCTGTTCCGAGGCGGAACAGAAGACATTCTCCTCGATCATAGCATCATGATGAATGAGCTCGTTGAGCACACGTGCTGAGCGATTCTCTCTCACACTGTTCGCCGGCCATTACCATGGCTCCTTTGTGCCGGTCCGAGTAGGTCTTGTGCCCAGACCCTCCGCGGCAGTCCTCGCAATTGAATACACAGCTTGGGCTCGAGCGGTCTAGCAGGACAGCTCGTTTCCCTATCTTTGGATCCAGCTGCGTCACCCTGATGCACCTTCCGTGATCCGCCACTGTCAAACTTCCGAGGCTTTCCTATTCGGTCTTGCCTGCCATCTTACTCGGTCGAGGTGGCTTTTCGCGCCATCGTATGTGTGAGCAGTCGCGTTTCGATCAGAAAGTCGCAACTGCCCATTTCGTCCTTCGACAACTTGTCTTCGCGGTCCGTCTCAAGTTTGATTAGAGCACAGGACGCTGCGAAGACCTGACTGTCATGGCCATTGGGATTCCGCGTCCTGGCGGACTTTTCTCATATAGCGTTGAGTGACATAGGCCGTACAAATTCCTTCCATGGTGGTCACGGCCTCACATACACATCCGCCATGCACGATTAGAACCACAATTTTATTAATTCCTCACTCACAGCATTCGGCGTCATGATGCCATTCTCCGTGATCAACGCAGAGATCAAATCCGGGGGCGTGATCTCAATCCCCGGACCTTTACTCTCCTCTTCCTCCTCCGTCTTCTTCGCCTCAGAGCCAAAATAATCATCCCCCTTCTTCTCCTGAACACCCGCGTCATTCGCTTCACCGGCTTCACTCGCCCCATCGTCCCCGGGCGTCGAAAACCGTAGCACGTCCTGACTCACGCCCAGGCGCGCCAGAGCACTAGGTCCATACCCCAGCGGAAAATTGCGCACGAATTTATATGATTCGACGCACACGTGCAGTGGGATGTTGAAGGCCTTGGCTATCAGTGCGATCGTGTGCGTTCCTTGGTCTGTGACGATAGAGCCGTTCTCGAGCACGGCTGTCGCGCCGAGGAGGAATTGAGGCGAAGTGCTTAAGGATGAGAGGGCGTAGGGCAGAGCATGTAAAGGGATCGTACTCGTTGGAATATCAAGACGTTGCAGTTTCGAGATGGATGTCTCTAGTGATCCTTTCGGGCTTGACGAAGACGCTGGGAGGATGTAGATGACGTTGAAGGAACGATTTTCTTCGGCCGCGAGGGCTAAGATCGATTGCACGACGCGGGAGAAGCCGAATGTAATGATCGTGCTGTCATCCTTGATAAATGGCAATGCGTGCCGGGCGATCGTCTTGCGCGCCCCGTTTGCGCGTTTCACGAAGACGGAGGATTGCGTGATGATGTGATGCCGCAACGTTGAGAAGTCCGAGTTCGCGAGGCTGGAAGGTCTTTGCTGAAACGAAGAGATTAGATATCGTTGGAAGAGTTCCGTGCCGGCCGACAGTGGGATCGGATTTCTTTGCGAGGCGAGGAGTTTCTGACTGTGCGCGGATAGTAGGGCCAAGGTTTCGGAAATTGTCGAGAGGGGCGAGGATGCTAGGAGGTCGATTAGAGATTCGATGGCTGCAATGGGTGGTGTTATATTTGGGTCATTCTGGATTGACTCGTTGTAGGCGGCGACGATGTCGAATTCTGTGGGAGGCGAGTCTACCGGTTTTGGAGTTCGCGGTGGCGTAGAGAGGGATCCTGAAAGTGGGCAAGTCAGGAACGAGAGGTGGAAGGGCGATGAACAGGTAGAGCTCCAACTTGAAGCCAAGCGGTATCAATTGTTAATCCATCTCCCTGTTTGCGAAACGCCCAGAGTCGAGCGACTCTGGGGTGACAACAAGGCATTTTTCAGGGAGCGCGGAAACTTACCTCTAGCCATATTGACCACTACCTCGACTTATGCAGATGATAAAGACGTCAGGGATCTCAAAAGTCAGAAAGGGTGGTCATGAAGTGATGTCCGAGAAGGATGTTGCGCATGGAGTATTTTCAAGAGTCATGATTGTCCCACGAGGCTCTATCAAAGCCTCGTCGGCCATCTCGGTGCGGGGGTAACCGCCACTCTAGTCCACTTTGAGATGGTAAACAAAAGAGCACTTGGTTCTCTATTGTTTCTGCAATTCCATCACATATGCCATTTCGCAGTTTGGTCGACTCGTAATCGGGCACACAAGGTCGCATCCCCATCAACACATCAAATCTAGCTCCGTCAACATGAATTCCTCATATCGCAACTCAGTCCAATCGCAGCAGCGGGTCAAGAAGAAGGATGAAGAACCAGCAGACTTCATGCGACTGGTACGAGTCGTCTCCTCGACAAGTGATTGCTTACTGACGAGAAGCCCAGTCTGACAAAGAGATTGCATCATGCATCAGCGAAATGGGCATCCCATTCCAAACCTCCGACATCCTCAAGCCCAATCCCCAAGTCATCCAAATGGTCTTCGAACATCTCGGCGAGCTGGTTATGACTGCGACAAGAGACACTCTCGACCCTGCGATGCGCGCCGCCGCCGAAGACGTTTGCTCGGAATTTCCTGAACTCGTGCCCGTGGAGACCAGACTTCTCATGGGGTTCTTCGTGCAGCTGAGGACGATGCTCGAACAATGTGGAATTAATGACTTCTCATTTAACGACCTCGTCCGGCCGACACATGATCGACTGGTGAAGATTTTGTCATATGCGATCAACTTTATTCGATTTCGTGAGACGCACACAAATGTCATTGATGAGAACTTTCACAAAGCGGAGACCACCAAGGCAAGGATCGAGACCTTGTATACGGAAAATCAGGACATGGAGCAGAGACTGGAAGAGATGAAGCGAAATAGAAAGGCGATGGAAGTCGCGGTCAAGGAGAAGATGCGACGTAACGACGAATTGAAGGCTCGCTTACTGGAGCTGCGAAAGGGGCAAGAAAGAGTAGCTGAGCAGCTGGAGCGTGCCAAAGCCGACAAATCTCGGTCGCAGGCAACGCTGGAAGAGAAGACTGAGAGACTCGTCCGGGCGCGGCAAGAGAGCGAGAAGTTGAGACCGTACGTGCTGCAGAGTCCAGCTGCGTTGCAAGGTGCTTTGACGGAGCTGTCGGACAACCTGGTGCGCGAGAAGGCGCAGATTGACTCCTTGGAGCGACGATGCCGAGCTCTTCAGACGTCTGGCGATAGCTTCACAGTTGTTCAAAACGACGTGCAGGCTTGTGTCAAAGTGCTCGAGGAGATTGCAGTGGAGCTGCAGAAGGAGGAGGAAGAAGACGCTCGAGCAGCCAAGAATCGTGATGCCCTTGCCGAGCGAGGCAACAACGTCCGCGAAGTGGAGCAGAACGAGAAGCTGCTGCAGCGACAACTCAAGAAGTGGGAGGAACGCACGGAGGAGTTACGGCGGAAGCACAAGGACCGAGACGAAGCCAATAAAACGAAGATGGACGAGTTGAGAGAGGTACAGAAGCAGCTGAGAGAGGAGCGAGGGGACAAGGGACGGGATATGGAGAGGAGGAAGGTGCGGATCGAGCAGACTGAGAAGAAGGTGAGATTCGTACTCGCAGAACCAGAAAGAACATGCTAACGGGCTCCAGATGGCTGATCTCAAGGACAACATCGAGCAAGAGGTCCACTCTGCACACGAGGAGTATCTCAAATTGGAGTCTCACATCAAGCTGTACATTACAGAAATGGAGCAGAGCATATGACGGGTTGGAGAATTGTCACGACGTGCATGATGGAGTTGATGGGCTTGATTGATGATACCCGATTGTCTGGTTGGTTTCCAATGTCAGAGGCAGAGAGACTGGTCAGGCAAGCACCGTTCAGTGCATACTTCTTTCGACTCTTTACACAAGCATTTCTTCCTCGGACGCGCCTGTCTCCTGTGCCGTCGCTCCTCGCTCCTCATGACGCGCCTCCCTACTGTCGTCGACTTTGAACCACCTCGAAGCAATTTTCATCACCGAGATGGTCCGACGGCCCCAGTTCTGGCCTGCCTCTCCAATCCTGATTGCTGCACTGAGCAGTTGGACTTCAGCCTCCCACAGCGGCCATCCACGACTTGGATTTGCGGGATCTTTGATATCTTTGCATTCCACTAGCCTCAAATCGCGCCCTGTCCGATGAGCCGCAGAAACGGCACTGGCTAGAGTCTGTGAAAGACCTTGCAAGTTAAACTCCGAAGTTCCATGGTGCATTGCGAGGAGATTGAGGACGACCATAGATCCATTCGATTGTGAAGCGGTCGTTAAGCTGGTACCATAGCCAGACAGGAATCCTCTGAACAGTGTGATTGTCGGACAGAAATAGAGGTGGACGAGTTGGCTCGAATTCAAGACGTGGAGAGCCTTTGACAGAAGGATGTGTGTCGGACTGGGAATCCTGCTTTCGCCTTCGTTGTCGTCTTCGTCATCCTCTGGTGATGTGCCCTCCGGCTGATTTTCGAGATGGTGTCGGTACAGCTCTGCCAGTATCTGGCCGACGAAGTCTTCTCTGGCTGAACACACGATCACGTCCGTACGTGCTTGGGCACCTTGCTGGATGATATCTTCAAGCAGTTCCAGTATATAATCGTGCTTTGTGATGACGAAGGTCATGAGGATATTGAGGAACCAATGTTGCCCTTCATTCTCCTCGACATTGTTTTCCTTAATGCGCAGGTCGTATGTTGTGAGAATGAGTGGTTCCAAAGATCGGTGAGTATTGCTCCGAGACTCCTCTGATTAAGGTTGTCGATGGTGCTTCGATGATGGTGTGGTCGTGAGGTTCCACGATCGTTGGTGGTAGAGAGGGGCTTGGCAACGACGTCTTCCGCATATTCAAATCATCCATCTCTCACTCAACCTCAGGTCGCACAAAATGTCAAGGTCAAGGTAATACAACATCCACCCCGCAGCCCTTCAAAATGGAGTCTGTCTCCCGTGTGTCGTCCTTGCTGGACCCAGGTCAGTCCTCATGGATCCATCGTGGTTTCAGTACACTGATCCCACCAAAGCGCGAGACCTCACGGTCGAGGCTGCCCAGAGCATATCCAAGGTCATCAAGGGAGGAAGCTCCTCTGCCCGCAATAACATCACTGGACCAAAACTCAAGGCTCTGCTTGACAGTAGAAGTGATCGCGATCTCCTCGATGGACTGAGACGGGTCGTTGCGGTATAGCGGTTTTGGCCGGCAATTGAAGGCCCCCACTAACAGTGTTGCAGATGATCTACCAGAACAAACCTGCAATGACATACTTTTCCTCGGTCGTCAAGAATGTCGCAAATCCGAACCTTGAAGTCAAGAAGCTGGTCTACGTCTACCTTCTTCACTATGCCGAATCCGACCCAGACCTGGCCCTCCTGTCCGTCAACGCCATCCAGAAATCCCTCACAGACCAGAACCCCCAGGTGCGGGCACTTGCTCTACGGACCATGTCTGGTATGCGAGTTCCGGTCATCAGCCAGATTGTCTCTCTCGCAATCAAGCGCGGTGCCGGTGACATGAGCCCTATCGTGCGGAAGGCGGCTGCTCTGGCGATTCCGAAGTGCTACAATCTCGACCCGAATTCCCTACCACAGCTCCTCGACTACATCTCCATTTTGCTCGGCGACAAGCAGTACTACGTCGTCGGTCCCGCGGTGCAAGCGTTCCTGGAGATATGCCCGGACCGCATCGACCTGATCCACCCGCATTATCGAAGTCTCACAAAGAAGCTCGTTGACATGGACGAGTGGAGCCAGCTGGCGACACTGAAACTACTCCTCTTCTACAGTCGCCGGTGCTTCCCGCGCAAAACTCAGAAAGTCACCAAGGTTAACAAGAAAGGCTTCTACGACGACGAAACCGATGAGACTGTCGAGACGGGTGATGTGATTCGGGTTCTGGATCCTGACCTGGAACTTTTCCTGAAGGCTTGCAGACCGCTACTACAGAGTCGAAGCTCAGCCGTCATCATCGCCGTGACCGGATGCTTCCTTTACTTGGGCACTCCCGAGTACTTGAAAGAAGCAGTTGGACCCCTGATCGGACTGATGCGTGGTCCACCAGAAGTGGAAGAAGTGGCTCTATGCAACATCGTGCTCGTCTCGCTGTCAGCGCCCGAACTTTTCGTCCCATACGCCTCACATTTCCTACTTCGAGCGCAAGATTCACCTCAGATCTGGAGGTTGAAGGTCGAGCTGTTGACTCTGGTTTTCCCACACGCGGCGCTGCATCTCAAATCCATCATCCTGAGCGAGCTCGAACACTTCTCGCATTCGTCAGACATCGAACTCATTCGAGAGTCAGTTCGAGCAATCGGACGATGTGCACAGTCTGACCAGAAGAATGCGCACCGGTGTTTCAAGGTTCTGCTGAACCAGATTTCAAGCTTCGATAATGTGCTGGTCTCGGAGGTGCTGACGGTTATGCGCCATCTCATTCAGCAAGATCCGGCTTCGCATCGAAAGACTGTCGTGCGATTGGCGAGGAACCTGGATAAGACTTCCAGTCCGGAGGCTCGTGCGACTATAATCTGGCTGGTGGGCGAGTTTGCGAGCATCGATCCGGATAACAATATCGCTCCGGACGTGCTGCGGATCCTGGCGAAAGGGTTTGCGGATGAGAATGAGACTGCGAAACAGCAAATCGTGCTACTGGCAGCGAAGGTGTACCTTCTATATCTACAGAAAGAGGGCATTGGCGCGCAAGACAAGCAAGGAGATGAAGAATCGCAAGAAAATCCGCCTGAAAAAGCCTCCATGCAGGTCGATCACGACCATCCAATACCAAAGCTATGGAACTACATCCAACTTCTCGCCCGCTACGACACATCATACGACCTCCGCGATCGAGCCCGCCTCTTCAAAGCCCTACTAGCAAACCCTTCATCAGTCCAACTGGCCACCCTCTTACTCCTTGCACCCAAACCCGTACCTCATTCCCCCTCCCCCTCAGAGAGTCGGAAAGGTCTCCTCCTGGGCAGCACGACACTCGTACTAGGAAAAGACATCGCCGGCGTGCTCGGTCTGCCCGGCTACGAGGAACTACCAGACTGGATCGCAGACGGGCTTGAACCGGATCCGAAACTCAGAGACGCGACCGAGGGTGCGGAGAAGGAGGAATATGTCCCGCTCAGCGCTCGGACGACGAGTTCTGTCGCTGCGAGTAAGAGGCTCGAGGAGGCTGTGCGAGATCAAGGGCTGGAGAAGGTCGTTGCAGCGGGCACGGCGAAGCCGAGCTCCAAGGCGAGGACTTTGGACGATTGGTTGGCGGAGAGTGAGGGGGATGAAGAGGACGAGGAGAGTAAAGGCGAGACGGAGAGTGAGGAGACGGATGAGGAGGAATCTGAGGAAGGAGAGACTGAGGAAGAGAGCGAGGATGAGAAGGATGTGAGGAGAGCCTTGGTTAGCTAGCTTCGAAGTGCACATGGCCTCCGTAGCTCTCAGGCACACTGACCGAGTGTTTTGCCAGTCTTCAGCAGCCCCTTCCGTGCTTTGCAGCCACATAGCACTGCAGTGCAGTAGATGCCCGTCTTTCCTTCCCCACACAAAGGCCAGAAAAACCACGCAACTTCCACTCATCCTAATTTTTCACCTATCCCATCAAAAAAGATATCTCTGAACACGGTCCGAGAAATTTTGGGCCGTCCATTTAACAATTTTGATATGAATGAGGTCGTGCCCGGATTCGAACCCTTGGCTGTTGTTAGTCGACAAGGACTGAATCGGGACAACCAGTGGTATACTTACGGGGTCACGAGAAATTCCAGAGGAATCAGAATCTCCTGGGTGAACGTTAGGCTATGCTGGAAACCATGCTCCAGGCAATCAACTTACGTGTGCTCTGGAAAATCGTTAGAGAAGGTTAACGTTAATCACAATTGCTGTAACTCACAACCGCTACACTACACAACCCGAAGCAAGCCATTTCTGTGGCTAATTTGTGCCTCATTTTCACGGCGTACAATATATATCAGATTGACCCAGGGTGCGGGGTCGGGGCGCACCGCCGGCCGTGACTTTGAGGTCGTTAGGCTCGCTGGGTGGCAAAACAAGTGAACCTTGAGCTGCTCGCAAGTCAAGTCAATAGTTACCCGAATATCATTAAAGAATGTGATGTTCGTGTATATTGATAACCACAGGCAAGGGAGGCTCGCTCGTCTCGCATTTCTGTAATAAAGTCGCCGAGAAAGTGAACGAAAGTCACACAAAATAGTCTTATTGATGTCTAGCACAGAAATTTTGACCAAGCCAGTATCTTGTGTGCGAGACCTTCGTTGTCGTCGCTGATATTCTGCAATCAATCTGTACAAGCTGGTAGACCGTAACTTCGTAGACACAAGACTGCCACCATTCGCATATGGACAAAACTCGCGCCCGCCTACATATGTACAGCACAGAACCACCGCCAAAAGCCCCAACATACTAGTAGATAGGCTGCTTCGAGCCCAATAGCTCCAGTTATACCTTGTTCTTTCGTTTCCCCATCATCTTCCTCAACCTCCTCGCTGCACTGACAACCGGGTCGCCAGCATAGATATCAATAGGGCCCGGCTCCTCCGCGGCCGCCTGCTGCTGTTGCTGTTCTCGTCCGCTCTCGCCACCCCACTGAATTCTCGCCTTGGGCTGTGCAGGAGAAGATGGCTCTTCCTGCCTGTAATCTGGCTCTTGCACAGCAGCCGCCGCGCGACGCGGTTCCTCTTCGTCCTCGCTGCTTGAATCGTCGCCACCTTCACCCAAAGCCGCCAGTCGACGCCTCTTCTCCGCTGCCGTCTCTCCTTCGTCGCCATTATCGACTTCCTCCTCGGACCGGATCCTCGCCAGGCGCCGTCTCCTGGCATCCGCAGCTGTTTGACCTTGTCCGTGACGGACGATACTCCCTCGTACATTGTGTGTGGGAATGCCTGGTCCTTCGTCTTCTTCACTCTCTTCTTCCAGCGTTTGATGTGCGCCATTGGTAGAGCCGAGTCGAGGCCGTCCTTGCTCGCTGAAATAGTCGTCGGCTTCCCGCTGGTCTAGAGGCGTCTTTGCAGCTCCGCTGGCTGGGTTTGTCCCGGTACGACCACGTCTTGGCCTGTCGCCGGGAGTGACCGGTACGTCAAGACCTTCTGCTCGAGCAGCGCGTCGCACTTCCCGCTTGATGTCATCGTCAGCGTCGCTTTGCTCGACCTCCCGAATCTTGCTCTTTGGGTCCAGCTGCTGCATCTGCTTGATGAAGTCCCTGGTCGATAAGCGTCTTCCCGAGCCAAGTGCTATTGTGCCAGGCACGTTCCTTGTCTTCTTCTGCAAGCCCGTCAGACCGTACTGGTCGCGGCTGGAAATGGTCATCCTTAAGCCGTCATCGGACGAGGCATTGCTGAGTCGCCTCATCACATCCGGAATTGGACCGTCGTCTTTCTCCTCGACTTGTTCGTCTTCGCGGTCGGCTTCTGCAGCTTCAGCATTGCTCGGCCCTGAACCACTAGCCTGTTGACGGTTGAATCCGACCCAAGTACTCATGCGACGTAGACCATCCCTCATTTGCTTTTCTCGACTCTTTTCACCGCCACCACCCTCATTAGGGATGGTATATGTCTTGATGACCTCTCCGTCTTCATCTTCCACAATCACGGTGTTGCCGAATTGATAGGCGTGGGCTGGGCCGCGCTTTCTCTCGGGTTTCTTGGGTGCAGATGCAGATGCTTCACTCTCTCCTTCCTTCCGTCTGCCGAAGCCCTTCCACTGCTCAAATCGGTTGCGCATTGATTTGGGTAGCACTGCTTCCCCGACCTGTTCCTCAAACTCTTCGCCCTCATCTTTGGGGTGCGACTCGTGCCTATTTCTCGCGAAGTTCCCAGAATCGTCTTTGGCAAGGCGGTTCCGGGCCTTCTCAATCGCCTGAGCCTTTTCATTAGCTGACATTTCTGACGCATTAATCGTCTCCACCACATTTCCCTCTTTATCCTCAACCACAATATCATCACCCTCATCATAAACTTCGACCTCTGCAGGTCTGTCCTTGGCAGCCGGAGAAGGTTGACGACGTCTGGCTTCCTTCTTGGCATCGGCCTCGTGCTCTGCTTCCAATTGATCACGCTCCGGAGACGACGTTGGTGAGCCTGTCACAAGGCGATCTTGAGGACTTTGAGGTGAAGGTTCCCCAGACTTATCAAACAGCGTTTCCGACCCCGACTCTTGTTGAGCAAGGGCAGGTTCACTTCTTGAGGGTGCAATTGCGCTTTGGCTGATGGGGCCTCCCAGACGCTGCTCACGTTCTTTGTCCTTCTTGCGCCTTCGTCGTGACCGTCCGTGACTTGAAGATCTCTGCAATGGCTTCTTCTCGTACTCTTCCTCTCGTTGCCTCCTGAGATGCAGCTTAGGAATACCGATGGGCGGCAGTTCCCCAGGTGGAATGTTTAATTTCTCGTCTCCTTCCAGTTCGGAACTGTCGACTCTTGCCATTGACCGTGACTGCGATGTGATTCGAGGAAGTCGGTTCATCCATAGTGGCCCTTTCTCGTTATCCTGTGTGTATGACAGTGTTATTGTCAGTGTGTTGATTCGTTTGCCTAGGGTGAACACAGCGATTGAGGAGCCGTGCACGAGGATTGATGTGATGACCAGAAATGTAACCACAGGCCAGATAACTGTGATCAAGAGGAACTCTTCGCTTTCCCCTTCCTTTGGCAGTACTGCCAGAGGGGTCGTGGAGTCAGTTTCCAATTCTGCACGAGCAAGAATAGCCACGAAGATAGCTCCGACCCCGATAGGCCCAAAATGACCCGCAAAAAGGGCTTCTCGCCAGGTCTTGACGTCGGGAATCAGCGGCTTCAGAGCCAACATTATGGGTATTCGACGGAAGAAAACGACGAATATTGAGATGACAACGAGCCGCCAGGGAACCAGACCGTACTCGTGTGCGTTGAACTGATCCCAAGGGATAATAGTCCCGAAATAGACAAAGTAGGCCAAGTTGATAAGCAAGTCAATGACGTTCGAGACATGAGACTCTTCTGTTTTCTCGGTGAACCATCCGTCGTTGGAGAATCCGACCCCGGCGGCGAATCCGACGAGGAGGTCATCCATTCCCAAGAGGCTGCCAGAACCGGCACAAAAGAGAGCCAGGACGAAGTAGAACACCAAAAAGCTCTCTCTGTCGATCAAACCTTTCCGCTCAGCAAGTTTAATCATGTGTCGACCAATGTATCCGACCATAACACCATAAAAAGCGCCAAAGACACATTCGTAGAGGATCGAAAAACACACCCAGTGAAACACTACCTCTCTGCCCGCCAAATGGTATCTAACCAGATACAGAGAGAGGTAGATGAACGGGAATGCCATGCCATCGTTGCAGCCAGACTCAGCAGACAGAAGGTCTCGAAGATGTTTCGGCACTCGTTTTGCGAACTTGCCCTTACCGACCACGGAAGACGCCAGAACAGGATCGGTGGCGGTGACACAGGCTGAGACCACCAAGGACTCCAACCAGGACAACGGGACAATCATCCACCAGATGAAAAGGCTAGTGATGAGCCAACCAAAGGTCATGACCGGCACAAGAAGGAAGACAACAGACTTCCAATGCCTTTCCATATACGCTTTGGGCAACTCGACGCCCACGGCAAAACACTGAACGACCAGCACAATGCGGGAGAATTCAAGGGTGATCTGGTCGACATTGCCCCAGCTGTGAGGGTCGACAAGGTCCGCGGCATGAGGTCCAAAGATAACACCGCAGATGGTAGCGACGGTGGCTTCGCCGATGTACAATTTCTCCTTGATGAAGAGCGAACATAGCATGAAAATGCTGGTAAATCCGCCCAGGATGATGTAGACCAGATGCGGCTTGTTTATGGAGAGTTGCTCCCACGCCATCTTTGACGTATAGTGCGAGGTCTTGCGGTCGTACGGCGTCACCGGACCCTTGCTTAGGCTTGCTTGAAAATCTTAGGTTGTGGCCAGAATATGTTGGGTGACAGACTCCTCCGATAACTTTCTAGAGACTTGGTATATTGAGTTGTGAGTTTATATGTTGTGTCTGAGCAGTATTATCCCCAGTCGTTTCCTTCTCTTGGATGTAGATCGTGGTGCAGAATCCGCTGCATTCAGAGAAGGGCCACAAGCATGACTATGCGAAGATGATGCGCAGTTCGGAGTGCGGAGAGGGACTGGGTGCGAATACGGACGAGGAAATGCACCGAAGTGGGTGAGTAACTGGCGAATATGAGGATATGATGGTTTATCGGGAAAACGAAAGCAGTGATAAAATAATGGTGAGAGACTGCGATCTCGTCGGGTCGGCGGTTCTAGCAAGTGGGCCCCGATTGCTGTGGGGGTTCGGCTTGCTTGCTGCCAGGTCAAGAATTTTCAAGAAATTGCCCCAAGTTTTGACCACGGTCAAATCCTTGATGAATCTCGAGTTAAGAAAGAGGATAAGAGACGCGAGAGATGCTTTATCCCGTTCAAGCTATCGGCAGCATACAGGAATCGCCAAGTGCCATGAGTTCTTGGAGTACCCAAATGCCAGGTTTGACCTCGCGACGAGGCTCGGCGGTGGGATGAAGTGCTCCCCCAAAGGGATCTTCGGCTGGCCTCGAACCCTGCATTATTTCCTTAGGCTCGCCCACCCGAACACGGCTGCCCCAAAATCAGTTGCCACGTCTCCCACGTTGATTACGTTACGCCACGATAATGTTAGAGACTCGTCTAAAATCCCGTCTACTTCCGATGTTCACTCATGTGAAATTGATAGACGCCGAAGGCATGAATTTCTGTCTGTATGTCAAGCGAGCGCATTAATGAGAGGTCTCCCTTTCGAGGGAGGCTTTGGCTTTGTGTTGCATGCACGTTGAGTCTGCCTCGCGCAATAATGGATGCGCCCACCGTTATCGCTGCTGTTAGTGGTTAGGAGAGTGTTAGTTCGGGTCTTGGAGATGACGAGTAGTCCGGGGGTGATATCATGTCATGCTGCTGATAAGCGCCTTGGTTGGTACATTGACTGCTTGGGACATGTACTCAAGAGGAACGGACTGCTTGGCTACATGTCTGCGGAACTCTCCTGGACCGACTGTGCCGGCACAGAGAAGGACTGGATAGGCGACAGAACCTACTTTATAGGATACTCGTGAATGCTTTGAGTGAAAATACTTTATGCCGATCATGGTGCAGGCTTGGAGGGTCTAGATGGCAGCCAGGTTGCCGGCGGCAAGTTCTACCTATCTGGGTTCACCAAGGACTCACGAGCATCAAGTCTTTTATGCTCTCTCTCAAAGTTTGTCGTTCTTTTGTACCCTTGCAGGCAGTGCGGTCAGGGGCCTTTGAAACGCACGTCGCTCATAATTCCATTGGCGATGACTTCGCTCGAATTCGCCAGTCCTGATGAGCCGGTGACGCTACATAAATCGAGAGTAGAGAAGCGATATCACGTTCAATATGCAAGTCTGCTCAGTTGGGCATTGCTTTTATCACAGATCATGGCCATTGGTTCATTAAGTCTGCGCCTGCTCGTCCACAAAGAAATCACTTTTCCAACTCTCGTCAGCCTATTGCATGGCCAAGCTCGCAGCCCTCTGTACAACCACCTAAACTTTTGTCCATCATCATCTTCTCGTTCACGTAGAATTACAGACGTGACTGTATAACTCTTCAGGATCTGTGCCCTGCGTAGACAGGTAAACGCCCTCCAAATTGCCGCCGTCCTGAATCGAACCAGTATGTACTCCGCTCGCAATAAATACACTTTTCAGAAACCCTATACCAGATATTGATTTTTGCATGTTGATAGCTTTTTGCATGAAAGAAGTCGTGTCCGGGGTATATTGCGATCGTATGTCCTGACATTCGTATCGACTGTCGTCTCGATGATTAATATGTGAATGATTAAATGAGCCAACGAGTGCTGTGTTAGAGCACTTGACATGAAAGATGATAATCGGCAAAATGCTCGAGTAGGATGGCCTGGTTGTCAAACACTTATCAAGATCCAGCGACTGAAGCCAGTGCTCGCTCCTTGATGTGTCCAGCCTGTGTCTGCAATGACCTAGCCATGAGTTTGAAAACTGATTGATTATCAGCACCCTGTGCGAACAAAAGGACGGGAAATTACTCACCAGGCCACACAGAATCTCGCTCAAGTAGGTATGCGGTCAAGGCGAGAATTCTGCTGCCGTGACCACCTGCTCGAGCTGCTGACAGATCAAACCCGCCTTGGATTTCGACTTTCTGTTCGGCGCTGTTTAATACTTCGTCGATTCTTTGTATAAGTTTTCGGTCCTCGTCCTCAAGTAAGAGAATGCCGGGAACCTCCAATAGATTCATATTGTCGTGGCCGATAACACCCAGATACCTTCCAACTCGTTCTTGGACTGCCGCAATCCACTCTGCTAATACCTGTGCGCAATCGAACGCGCACATTGCTGACTGGGTTGGAAGCTCTCGAGAGGTAGCTTCGGCAAAAGTCAGACCCAGCTTGTCGGACATGGATAGGGAGTCGGCCGCGTAGAATGCCGCCTTGCGGAGATGTCGTTCACGTTGGGACGATTGGGAGTGGCGCCGATCCTGCTCATGTTCTCCTTGCTCGATCTTCATCCCCTCTTCCGCTGGAGTCGGCATTTGCTCTTGACCTGGACGACTCGCTCCTGGAGATGCAAATTTATTGTCCTGATTCACCTTTGCCGTCTCCTGGCTCGGTGACGAGTCTGGGTTTTTGGCTAGCTCCTCTGCCATGGCATCATAATCGCGCTGCCAGAAAGCTTCCTTCGACCTGCCAAAGTTGATAAACAGTCGTACATACGCGAGATCGAGTAGTGGAATACAATCGGCGGACAAAGGACCGGCACCGAAGGGATTAGGCCGCTCGAGGCTGTGGCTGGGGTTGCTTGCCCAGGCAGCTTGCCAAGCCCGAAGTGCTGGTTCGATATGAGCATGCATTTGCTCTGTTTCACTCGTCGTCCACTGTCGCCCGAGGTGACGCTGTCGAGTTTCCCAGATGTAGTTGTGCAGGGCGTTGACCAGGATCAAGCAACCAAATGTACTCGGTCGAAGCTCCGGTTCGCTTACCATTCCAAATGCGGCGACATTACTGTTTCGCCGCCGTTGTCGATGCGCAGATGTGAGGAGATGTGTCAACGAAGAGGCAAAGGTGATCGAGTTTGCCTCGGAGCAAGCCGCTCCTCCTAGAGTCCTCCACACGTGCGCCGACTCGGCAGCCCACAGCTCCTCGTCGCACGGTAGATTTAGCCGGATTTCAGAATTGGTGAGCGCCGGAGGGTGGTTATATGCCGTCACAAGCATGCTGGACAGTATAAAGACTGCATAGAGGGTTCGTTTGCGTTCCTCCATGGTCTTCCATTCGAACCAGTCGGAGTCGTCCATCTCGTTGATCATCGAGTTCCAGCTGCCGCCTGTCATTGGCCCCATGTGCGCATTAGTCCTGGCATCAGATCCGCTGCTACCAGGATATGTTTGGGAGGGGCGCGCGAGCTCTGCACCACGAGCGAGGCTTACCAGCGCTGCACAGTGGTTACTTGCGAGCTCAGCCGCCGTCTTATCACCACAATTATGACCATAGATCACGTTCAAAAGCATCGCCTGCACCAGCCAGAGTGGAGTGTCCTCCCGCTCGGTAGAATGCCGTGGTGCGAATTGAGTCTTCGTCATGTTGGCTTTGCGTCTTTCTTCCAGATAGCTGCTGATCAACCTCTTGGCACACTCGAAGAGTTCTCGTGATTGAGACACTTCATGTTCATAAAGAGCGCCGATGGCAGCGAGGGACAATATCAAGCAACTGCCTCCTCCGGCAACTGTGGCGTGGCTGAACTGAGAATTACCGGACACCAGCCTGATGGGTGTCGTATAATCTGGCGACTCGAAGTTGAGAGTCGGAATGTGTAAAAACGGCAAATGCGGATGGAAATACCTGATGTACGCAGAAACGTAGCGCTGCAAATCGTGCGTGCCGGGAAATGTGCTGGGGTTGAAGCCTTTTCCGCGCGCGTTGGAGCTTGGGGACAGCGGCGAGCTGATTGCCGGTTGTGAGTATTTACGTTGGCCGAAGCCGGCGTTCTGCGAAAGGCCAGCAATTAAGACATTCCGGACATGGTCGCTTACTAGGTCCGAAGACGCAGTTGTGACTGAGCTCTGCTGGAGGCTGCTCTCCATCGATCCTGAGGAGGTCGCAGAGGCGGGGCCGTCAGCCGCTATGGGCAACGGAAAACCGGAATATTGATGGTTATGTTGCATGGCAGAAGCATCGATTGATCCGAAGTCTGGGGGCGTAGGCAGACTCATATCCATAGATGTTCCATGGCCCAGTAGAGACTTGGGAGAGACTGTTTCCATTGAGGCGTTGACCACGTCATGGAAATTCGACATCATATCCATGCTCATCGGACTGCTCAACAAGGGTGCTTGAGCCGCAAGGGAAGTGGGCCACATGTTCCCAGCAGTAACAGAACCCTGTTGCATGAGCACCATGTTGGCGTCGCTGTTCATGTCCATCGCAGGGCCTGGGCTATTTGTGCTCATAGCAGAGGGCGAAGAGTCGTCAATGGCGTTCTCATTGGCCTGCGCGAAGGTCATCTGGTTTTCGAATCCCTGTGTCATCCAGTCGAACGTGGCGTCATCCTCGGCCATAGCTTGAGACGCGGTCATACCTGGGAACATTTGCTGAAATGGTGAACCGGAGTGTTCGATTCCCAGACCTTGCAAAGTGGTCATATGCAGGGCGTGAGGATTGATAGTGTTCCCTTGGTCAGAACCATAGCCACCACCGAATTCGGCTCCAAACCCACCAAAGGGTGGTGCTGTTCGTAGACCTCCCGAGAGGTCTATTGGTAGTCCATGCGTCTCCAGCTTAGATAGGCCAAAGGGTGGTTGGTGTGAATGCACACTCCGATATCCATATCCTTGTCCCCCAGAAAGCACGCTCGCGCTGTTGTGATGGGTATGACCAGGTACATACTGGCGACCAAAATTGCCCGCCGAGTTGGATAGCATTCCCAGTGTCGCAGAGTCGACGTGGCTTAGTGTGTTCGCTCTCGGTCGCATCGTCGTTGTGTTGGCTGCGGTAGAGTTTTTCCGCACACGGCCACTGGCGACACCCGCAACACTCTCCCTCCGGCCTGCACGGGGACGCGCGGACGGTGTGGTCGACGAATGCAGTTTCTGTTGGTGGCGAAGGAGCAGATCGCGACGGGCGAAACAGCGAGTACACTCGGGACATTCGAAGGGCTTCTCCTTCGTGTGTGAGCGCTCATGCCTCTTCAGATGCTCCAGTCGAGCGAATGAGCGCATGCACGTAGTGCACACATGGGGACGTGGTTTGTCTGTCTTTGGAGGAGGGAAGGCCGGATTTGACGCCACATTAGACGTAGTAGAGCCAGCCGTCGACGGAGCCTTGCTCGCTGGAGGGAGAGAATGAGACACGGGTCTGACCCTTGAACTGTTTCGCCTTGTCGACTTACCAGTACCTGCTCCCGTTCCTTCCAGTGCCTCACCTGAATGTCCTTCTGCGGAAGCCACCGTCATAGTGCTCGTGCTCGCCCTGCCGACTGTTTTCCTGGTGCTTCGTCTGCCTCCGATACTCGTTTCGCTTCCAGGTGAAACTTGCAGGAACCAATTCTCGACCACTTCACTGGCGGGGAGACTCGAGACACCCTTATGCAAGCGGGCCGGACAGTTGGAGAGCTTGGGTCCGTAAGAGCTCTGACTGGGTGCAGATATACTCGGAGCCTTGAGGAAAGTGTACTAAGGCCTCTTCTTCTCTTTGCACGCTGCTGTGGGGTCAACACGCCATGCGCCACCAATCCAACGCGTCTGAACCAAGTACTGAACGCTGCGACGGTAGATGGAACGAGATTCTATACAAGTCCAAAGGTCGAGCCCGTAAAGACAGTACAAGCAGGCCAGTCAAGAGGTGGCAATTCGGAAGGAAGGCTGTTCGAGGTCATGTACATGCGGGACGGGCGATTTAATCTGTGAGTAAGCATCAGTATTTGTACTGTTCCCTCGGTGAGGGGACACAGGCATAGAGCATATGTATTCTGTTGAGGAAGGAACACACGTACCTGATCGATGTTTCGGCAACAATAGAGGCGACGAAGGCGCAGGAACGTCGACCGAGGGACAAAATAGTACTCGAGTACTTTGTGAGAATAGGCCGGCACAGCAATGCAAACCCGCGCAAAGTTTGCACGTCACAGGTGGGTGGGCGCTGATGGTGGTTGGCGGCCACTGAAAGCTTTAGGTCTGCAGAGTGGCAGGACAAGAAGAAGCAGGATTGGTAGGTTGCCGATTCAGGCAGGTAGCTCTTCGTTCTCGAACGCTGTTGGCCGATGGGCGCTCGCCGCTGGAGAAGCCTAGTGACAGATAGGTAGCCCTGGCCGAGGATCACTTCGGGTACGTATGTCTGGGGTACAGGTTTACGAGTCTCTGAGACGTTCGTTCGAACTGGCGGGAGGATATGTGCCAGGCGGGCAGAAGAAGGCGGGGAAAAGCTGGGGCAGGAAATCAATGGTTAGGGAGAAGCTCGTCAATGCTAGGTTTTTCACACGCCACTGATCGAAACTGTGAGGGTAGCAACGGGTGACACAAGAGAGCGGCAATCCAGGAAGTAAGAGAAAGGAAAAGAGATCGGAGAATTGAGGCAAGCAGCGATTCTACTTCGAGGAATTGGTGTGCGCGATGTGCATGAAAAAGTCTGGAGATGTCTGGAGTAGTGAGTTTAGTTGGGAGGGACAAAAGAGCAGTTGTCGCCGCTGGAGTCGGTTGCTGGCCGAGAGCCTAGGGGCCCGTGGGAGGGCGCTTGGAACAGTTGGTTAGTGGGCGGCACCTTGATTGGCTGCAGGCCATGCTCGCAGCGGACTCCTGCCGCCGGGCCCCGTGCACAAGTCCTCTCTTCTGAAACTAAAGTTAAGAATCGCACTACAACGGGCGAGCTACATAACAGCTGCGCCAGCTGTGTGCTCAAGATGGAGCCCTTGGTTGCCTGGGTGCAGCTCTGCACTGTATATCTAGGCACGCCTGTAAGCTAAATCACTAGACGAACGTTGGGTAAGTCATGGAGTACTTGTTCGACATCTGGCTACAACAGAGGTACTTCTCTTACAGTATACCTTCGGATAAGGCCATGGATTATTTGTGATTCATCCTGGCCAAGTCCACCAATGATTGACAACATGTCTCTCTATTAAAGGTGAAGTCAAGATATGATATGGTTCCTTCACTCACTTGTGCCGTTTCCCAGGGCCAGGCGAGGGTAAGTTTGGGTCCACGGCCATGGGTCTATGATCTTCGCCAGCAGCGACCAAGACCTTCCATTGTTACTATCCACCTCTCACGCTGACAGTACTCCGTACTTATTCGGACAGTCCTTTACCTTACCTCAAACTTGACAAACTAGAAACATGCACATGTACGAATAAAAACGACGGAAGAAAGCAGACGACGAAGGAAGGAATGCAGGTGCAGCAACAGATAGAACAGGATGCACCTTGGTATGAACTGAACGGCTGGGGTGCTTTCCTCCCGGTTCCTCGACTCTTAGGCGGCTTGTCTCTGGACATGACTGCATCATTAATGCTGGCGTCTTTGCCGTGCCGCCGTCTACACTCTTGACCATGTGGCGCATAGGCTGCGGCCATCCTGGCCAAAAAAAGGTGCAAAACTCAGTCACTCGGGTTAGAATTGCTCAGCGATCAACACATTCGTGGGCTGATGGACTCCTGTTAAGTGGTCCTTGGGAGGGAACCACCATGCACCTCATCTCCAGGTTCTGAGATCAACGCGGGCAGTGGCTAAGCAGCTTTAGGTCTGGTGGTGGTGGCTATCACTCTGGAACCCACCCCAGATTTCAGGTAAGCGTCGACCCTCATGTTTCTCGAACTCTGCTCATCACTGCGATCGTCCGGTGATCGTCGCAACAAGTGACTGTTTATCTGAACTTCTCCGAAGTGCCTTAAGATCCAACAACGTCTGTTCGAGGTCTCGACCAAGTATTCCATTATCAAGGGCAGGGCTACGACCTTTTCGTACTCGTTCATCGCACGGATGATGCGGATCCACTTCTCTTGTTCCAACCCGGTGCCACTAAGAATATGCAGTGGCCCAAGCTCCGAGGAAGGCTATCCTTGAATCTGTGTCGTGCCATGCCCAGGGAGTGCTTCAGAAGGGATTCGGATGTCAAGACCAATTGTCGCCGGTGCTTTGTCGCTCTCATGCATCCTGCAGCTGTCTCTGCATGCTGCGCTGGTCTTCTTCGCCCGATGACTGCCATGCACGGCGTGGAGGCGACTGACATTATGTCAAGTGCAGCAACATTATTCTAGTAGCTTTCTTGTTGCAGATGTCACCGAGCGGCACTTTAAATACACTCAGATATGCAGGTATCAATCCATCTCATCTGCCCTCGCGGTCAAGCTTGTCTTACAGGCTCTTGATTGGCTCTCAATGTGCTACAAACTGAACACCAATTTCTGCCTTTCGGAGCAGCCCTCGATGCCATTATCGTTGCGGTTGGCCGTGGTTCCGAAAGGGCTGTCGAGCGTGTTCCAGTGATTGAGCATTGCAAGTGCTCAGATTGGACTCAGTGCTCTCTAGTGCTCGTGACGATTGAGCGAAGACCTAGTTTCTCTGAACGGTCCTCCCTTCGTTCAGGCACTTCCTGCTCTTTTCTGGGCATAGTGCAGACTCTCAGAGAACCATGCTCAAGGAATCGAGGGTCCAGCGACCGTGTCTAATACTGCCCTGGAGACATAGGGTGGTCCAAGTGTCGAAGCTATTCCACAACGGGGTGCAAATCTGGGGTGGCTCGGTGGTCATGAGGCCAGCAGGGCCAAAGCGCTGCAATCGAAACTCAAAAGACGGCACCATCCCCACAATTGAACGGTCATACCCTTGCCCCCCGAAGGGTAAATGATGCTGCTAACGTTATCAGGACCGAAGTAGCTTTCTTCGCTTGCAGGGCAACGACCAAATGAGGATTGAGAAATTCTCCACGCGAGAACAGAGAGTTGCCGCAACACTCTTTGCCCTGTGAAAATAGTACTTGGGTTTTGGGAGAGTCTGAGCAACTCTTTTGCCCACGGAGGCTCCCATCTGATGCTCAACAGTTTCTTCTCTCCAAGTGGCCAACATTTTAGGCCTGGCTCAGAAGAAATTATCCTTGAGGTGTGTGACAATGCCCTAGCCTCGAGAAATACATATTCTAGAATTGTTGACGAGCTACTTGCGGCACAAGAAGCCTCTTGCATCGTCCTGGCGGGCTTCTTCGATGCCTGGGTCGGTGGCTTTAAGCCAACTTAGGTACGGAAGCTTCCGATACAGCTGAAGGCATTGGCGTTTCTGCCCTAGTTAATGGTTACAGGATAGCAGGCAATTTGAGCACCTGACAAGTACGTACCCACGAAGTACCGTCCTGGTACTTCGGAAGACCACTCTGGACTACCGGGCGAGCATCTCGATGGAACCCATGGAAACTCTCCTTTAGAGGCTGCTTGTCGCAGCTGCCACACTGACACTTGACACTGGCAGTGGTTCTACAAGTACGTGAGTCTAAACACGCGAATTCTCATCAGACCATCAAGGACTATTGGATCAGGGCAATACTACGCCACCTCGACGATTTGAGGTCGCCTGCGCACTACCAATATGTTCAATTTCGTAGGTGGCTTTCACGGCTTGAAACTCTCTTTCCAATTTACAGCCACAACCGACAGAGATCTCATCACGCAAGACCACGCTACTGTGCAATGCTGCGCGCCAGTTCCCTTTGATCAGGATGGGGAAACGTAAATCCCAGTGCCCACGACGAATCCGAAGTTCTCACCTTCGCAATCCGCGTAGAAGCCACGCACGGGCGGCTGAAACTGATGCTTTTCCAGGCCGCCATGACGTCCAACTTGCACGGTCTTGCATTTGCTACTGTGTAGACAAGAAAGACCACGCAAAAGGTCAATCGGATAGTATTCCCACATCCATGTCAAGCGGCACAATGACGCTGTAGCATCTGGGACGATCTTCAAATACGTGATTTGATATCCATACACAGCCACTAGCTGCAAGATCTCCAAGCTGGCGGCCCTAAAAGGTTGCCGAAATGTGCAGACAAACGACACGTCCTTACCGCGAACATGTGTGATGGTCTTCGATTTGCACATTGTTCTCGGGTCTATCTTGGCCAAATACTTTAATGCTGTCAACCCCCAAGCATGTCACTGACCGTTTGCTCAACAAACTAGTGCAATGTCACTCACATGTCACTTACATGTCATCTGCATGTACAGTTGTTGTGCCGGCCTGGATGTATGCAGGAATATGCCGATAACCGCTTGTAGCTGGATTCCCTTCGAGGCGATTGCGCATAGGCATTGATCGATGCTGTACTGGGTTGTTTATCCAAGTGGATGGAGGGGCACTGCGATTTCTACGGAGGGGCTTATCGTTATCAGCATCCACCGAGCCACCCTCCCACCGGCTCGGGTGCCGTTTGGTTCCGAGTTGTGCCCGAACGTTAGGTACTTACTCGTAGAATCTTCGCAGACATGTACCAAGTATGTACCTCGCAACGACCACCCTCCTATCGTGAATCCCAAGGCCCACGTCGTACTCCACATTGGGTATTTTCCCAAAGCCTGACTGGATCCGACAAGGAAGAACCGATGGCCTCCTTGGACCTTCCTTGTCGACCGTTATGCCTGACAACCAACGGCTGCGAACGGTACCGCCAACTGACTCGAACGACATCTTCATATCTCTTCGGTTCCAGACCCGGCCGCAGCGTCACGGCATCGTTGCCGTATAGTCTCTCCTCTGTGCCGGAATGCATGCCAGATAGGGCTGCGTGTCCACCTCTCCGATGAGCGAGCATGCTCTTTCGAGGCCCGATGGGTGACTTGCGACGTACTACTGTGTAGGCTCCGGCCGCGCTCTGGCACTGCGGCTTTACCAGCCCCACCATAAAGCCGAGTACAAGATTTCTCGCAACTCGAAAGGACAAGAAAGAACACCTAGAGCGGAAGAAGAACCGCTACTCGCATCCCGCTGGTCCGCATTTCGATATCTCGAGAAACGTCGAGTTTTTACATTTTGGGAAACCACCAGAGCGCCGCCTACAGAATGAACAGATATCAGAGCGACACCGTTTCACCGCTCAGCCTCGACACTGATGATACAGCAATAACCAATAATAGCTAATATGACAATGCGTGACACAAACCACGGAACCCTCAAGCACGGGCAACCCCGACCACTATGGAGCTTTCCCCACAAATGGCTATGTACGCCATAACCCCAGCATTTTCACCCTCATCGGGCTTTTGGGTAGAACATCGGTTGTGGCGAGTTGATGTGC
Organism: Cladophialophora chaetospira; assembly: GCA_030247875.1. Classification (NCBI taxonomy): domain Eukaryota; kingdom Fungi; phylum Ascomycota; class Eurotiomycetes; order Chaetothyriales; family Herpotrichiellaceae; genus Cladophialophora; species Cladophialophora chaetospira. Next base: position 402,440 of record JAPDRK010000024.1, read on the forward strand.
ATGCCCTGGAGAGCGTCGAACCGAAATTTTCGACGTTTGCCACGCCGACAAATAACCCTTCGAGCCACATGTTGCAGGAAGCAGCAGGATCTGTGCCTGGCCATGGGTGGATGTTCCCCAGTATGCACGTAAAACCGTCGTGATAGTTTTTACGACATCAATGAGACCCAGAGAATTTGATCCACAGACACAATGGTTCGCGTCCTGCCATGTCAGTTCGTGCCAGTGTCCCGGTCGTTGGAGTGGACGTCCTTCCAGAGCTTTCCAGCACGCACTTGCATGCAAGACATCGCGAACCCCACATTTTGAAAAACGTGTCTCGAGTCTCCTTCCTGTTGAGATCTGAGTGGCGTTGTTGAAAAGGGCAGCAGCATCCCTTTTCGAGCGCTTGCTTGAAGCGGAACCTTGGCACACAGGCATTATCGGTAGATCCGAGGAAGAGCTCGTATGGATCGGATCGTGATCGAAAAGGACATACACGACTTCCCGCACGGAAGCAGTACCCCAGGTCAGCCGCAGTACAAGAGCATGAAGTATTGAGCAACCTCAATCCAAGGAAAAATACCCGTTTGCATGCATATGTACCTGGTATCATGCTCCTGAGAGACTGCAGGATCATTCATTGAAAACACTGCTCTCGAAGTCTCTGAATTCCAACTCGACGTTCAGCACACGTTCCCTCGAACAAATACTCGGTCGTGGCCTCGAGCCTCAGATCGTCGTCCCGAACAAACGGAAGAGTCTATCATAGGCAACGACGTCGTCTGACCGCTCTATCGGGTTCCGGACAGGTACTCCATACTCCTTGATCAAGCATTCGAAAGGTCTCGCGCTCGGTTTCACCACCAGTGCCTCATCTGCGCCCTTGGTTTCGTCTTTCTTCTCCTGCAGGTCTCCCCAAAGATGGAATAACTTCTCTCTTAATCGTGATAGTACATTTTCGTTGCTCTGGTCTCTGAGATTACATGCCTCCATGTTGAAGAGACAGTCTCCATCAGCATCGGCAACAAGCAATTCCATCTGTGTCGGGCCACCGTGAGCGCCTGGTGGCAGTTTGGCGTCCTCGACGAGAAGGAAGAATCGCCATTCCCATTTGATCTCATAACCATCTCGTTCCTGTGTCAGGTCGACGTCGGATTCGTCGTCAGAACTCCCGTGGTCAGAGAGCTCGTCGTATTGGGATACTCTACGTGGGGCGGCAAAGTCTGCAATGTTCTCAGGGAAGAAATCTACCACGCGGACTTTCGACTTGTAAGTGCAGTTCTGAAATGGCAACCGGTATGGGTGACCCTTTGCTGTCGTGCGATAGAGGATTTCCGGGTCCAGGATGTCGACGATGTTCTTGTACGACAAACCCTCGTGGTTGTGGATGCGGATAGATGGGTTTGCCGTAAGCGCTTGTTCGTGCTTTACTGGAGCAGATGTGACCTTGTTTGTTTGCTGCTCTGCCTCTTTCTGGGCTTTTCTGTTTTTCTTGTTTCTGTTCTTACTGCGTTTTGCTTTCGGCTCGTCCGTCCTTTCTTCGGTTGTTTCTTCCCTTGGGCGCTTTTTCGGTACCTGGCTTGGGTCTCGATAGAACTTGGTGCCATCGGCCTTCATTTTCTCCTCATACGCTCTTTTTCGCCGTATCACCTCAGTTTTCCGCTCGTCGCTAGACTTTACCACCTCAATCAGCTCCTTCTCCGGATACTTGGGATCGTCTCGGCAATTCCCCTCGAGCTTCCAGCCGGTCTTATCCATCTTCACCTGAATGTTGCGAAGTAGGACGAAATCGCCAAGCTTCACCTTCGCGTTTGCTAGATGGCTTTGTCCGTCCCTGCAAACAACAGTCATTGTCATTTGTCCCCAGGGACCAGGCCAGGTACTCGATTCCTCCTTGATATACCCGTAAGGGTCGCCCGTCCGGCCGGCTTGGTTGTCCGAGGATTTATAGTCGTAGAGCTTTTCATTGGTCGTGTAATCGGTTATATATAGCTCGGTCAAGAAATCGTTGGAGAATATTCTGCGCACTTCTCCCAGGAGGTCTACGAAGATGTACCCATTTCCAACGGGCAATTCGAGGTTCTGAAGTGTTTTGAATTTCTCCCTATGTGGAGGTTGATTGCCACCGTTACTGACGGCGGCGTCTGCGATGTTTGCCTGCGCTCTGGGTTGCATCTGAGGCCAGAGATCGGGGTTTTCCTGTTCAGCGATCGCTTTGGCGTATTTCAGCTCAAGTCCATTGGGAAGAGCTGCTTGAGCCCCTGCTGGATACTGGTTATGACTCGACTGCCCTTTCCTCTGCCAACGTGCCTTCGATGTCAAGTCCTCTACAGTCTCGATGTTCGCAACCTCGGTGAAGGGAAGAACAACCCAGCTGGATGCGGAATTTGAAATTCCCTTGACCAGCCCCTTGTGGACCATCGTCTTCACATTTCGAAGAATCACAACGTCACCTTGATCCTTTATGATGGGGAGTTGGCCGAAATCTTTATTGAAAAACACAAACTCCATACCGACACCATTGAACCATGTTGGGTCGTGCAGGGTAAATGTAAACTTGTAGTCCTGCTTGCCTCCAGTGCATCTGATCGGATCCAGACTCTCGACGCAGACTCCAATGACACTGAGCGGCTTCGAGCTGGGCGGAATCTTGCTGGCGTTGAACAGATCCGTGAAGTTTTGAGGCACCGGGACATAATTGAGAGCCATGGCTAAGTCAACCAATGCGCAGTTAGAGAGGTTGAGCGTGCACAAGCCCTCAAACTCAGGCGCTTTGGACGAGCAATGTTCGGGCAGCCTCCAGTCAGGCCATTGCCGATGTCACTGCCAACGAGAGGCTGCAATCAAGTGAACAAACGAGTGAAGGTCGGACGGGAGGACGCGTTTGTTCCATCTATGAGATAGGACGTGACACGAGATCACATGATGCATGCCAAGCCATGGTGGCATGTGCTTTGCGCTGTGAAGTGACTAACCGCGACTACGACATTCAGTTGTGAACTGCAACCCCCATTTAATTTGTTCCTCATTTCTTTGTTCACCAGGCGCAGGCTCACATCGCTGACAGCCTCCACCTGCGACTACTAAAACTTGTCTGTGGACAGATTCCATTCTGTGATCTTCCAATATCTTTTAGGATACATTTCCCCTGACTACCACCTTTCCCGGAAACCTGATCTTTTTGTGAACCCTGCCACAACTCTGAACTATGGCGGAACGCTACATCCCCGAGCATCGCCGCACCCAGTTCAAGGCCAAGAACAGTTTCAAGCCGGATGAGCTGCGCCGCCGTCGAGAAGAACAACAAGTCGAGATCCGTCGCCAGAAGAGAGAGGAAAACCTAGCAAAGCGAAGAGGTGTCCAGCGAGGAAATGGCGAGATAACCATCGGCGGCCTCACCGAGCCGGATAGCGATGATGAGTCGGCCAATATCGAGAGCGAGGTAGGATTGAAGCCATCATTTCCCACTCAAGAGTCACTTCTAACCATGTTTACAGCTGAGCACAGAATTGCCTGAAATGGTGAAGGGCGTCTTCTCAGATCAGATTGAAGCCCAGATCCAAGCCACTACCAAATTCCGGAAACTCCTCTCTAAAGAACGAAACCCTCCCATCGAGAAAGTCATTGAGACTGGCGTCGTCAGCCGCTTCGTCGAATTCCTCCGATCTCCTCACACCCTCGTTCAATTCGAGGCCGCCTGGGCTCTGACCAATATTGCCAGTGGAAGCGCTCAGCAGACACAGGTTGTTATTGAGGCAGGCGCCGTGCCCATCTTCGTCGAGCTTCTGAGCAGCCCTGAGCCAGATGTCCGCGAGCAGGCTGTCTGGGCTTTGGGCAACATTGCTGGTGATTCCCCAGCCTGCCGTGACTACGTCCTCAGCCAAGGTGCTCTCAAGCCACTCCTTAATCTGATCGCCGATGGCCGAAAGTTGAGCATGCTTCGAAACGCAACCTGGACATTGAGCAACTTCTGTCGTGGTAAAACCCCTCAGCCAGACTGGCCGACTGTAAGTACCGAGCTACATCCACAGGAATGAACCCCGCTGACACAACATCAGATTCAACCTGCTCTACCTGTCCTTGCAAAACTGGTCTACATGCTCGACGACGAAGTCCTCATCGATGCCTGCTGGGCCATTTCCTACCTGTCTGACGGCTCAAACGATAAGATCCAGGCGGTCATCGAAGCCGGCATTCCCCGACGTCTCGTCGAGCTTCTGATGCACGCCTCAACATCCGTTCAGACCCCAGCGCTCCGTTCGGTTGGCAACATCGTTACAGGTGACGACGTGCAGACTCAGGTCATCATCAACTGCGGGTCCCTGACTGCGCTACTGTCATTGCTTAGTTCCCAGAAAGACGGCATCCGCAAAGAGGCCTGCTGGACAATCTCCAACATTACAGCCGGCAACTCAACACAAATCCAAGCTGTCGTCGATGCTGGGATTATTCCTCCATTGATTCATCTCCTTTCCAACGGCGACTTCAAGACTCGAAAGGAAGCTTGTTGGGCCATCTCCAATGCCACCTCGGGAGGCCTGCAGAAGCCAGATCAGATTCGATACCTAGTTGCACAAGGCTGCATCAAGCCGCTATGCGATCTTCTGGCTTGCCCGGACAATAAGATCATCCAAGTGGCCTTGGACGGACTGGAAAATATCCTTAAGGTCGGAGAAATGGACAAAGAAGCTGCCGATGCTCGAGCCCCCGAGGCACAGGTCAACCGTTATGCCTTGTTCATTGAAGAGGCTGGTGGAATGGAGAAGATCCACGATTGCCAAAACAATGCGAATGAGGAGATCTACATGAAAGCCTACAATATTATTGAGCGCTACTTCTCGGACGAGGAGGACGCAGGTGCTGACATCGAAGAACTGGCACCGCAAGCCAATGCTACTGGCTTCACCCTTGGATCGAACCAACCCCAAGGACAGTTCAACTTCGCCAACGGCAACGACTCAATGGACATGTAGAATATGCAACTGAACCCATTCGAAAGATCGGTGAACTGGGAGATGTAAAGCCACAACCCCAGGCCTCCCACTTCCCCTACGAAATCAGCCGCTTCGTCGTCGAACTCACCACCTGGAAACGACACCCCTGCGACGAACACCGAGACGGACTACTCAAAGCGCCGAGTCGTCGAGAGACAGTTTCAAGCTATGCATTTTGCTGGTCTTGAGCACATACCCCAAAGCCCTTTTCCAGCACCCCAGTATGCTTTCGCCCACCACGGATCCGATGGCGCTTCTAAGCAGCACCAACACCCAGCACGATTGCGAGAAATTCCACGCTACCACGACAGATGCACCATCATGTAACCCCTAGTCATTCAACACACTACTTCACCTGTACCCAGCACTCCGCACTCAGCATTCGATAGAGGCGTTCTTTTCGGCAGAGACATTGTCAAGTTAAGGTGCTCGGCATGGGCGCGGAAGAGGAATATTTGGAGGGAGGGAAAAGGAGACTATCAGAACTGAGGCAGCATCAGCTTCCGTGGAACTCCTTATTGAAGCTCGGCCGCGCATGCCAATGTATGTCGACAGTGTTCTCGGCCCAATGCAAAGAATTCAAATCAGCCTTCGTATCTGGACTCATGCGCTTCGCTCTGTTTTTCCCGCATTGGTAACAGATCTCGGTGTCTGACTGCCCGAGTAGGTTTTGCGTAGGACCGAGATTTGCAGGAAAATAGCAATAGGTGAGCAGGCATTTTTCCGGTACCGCGCAGGGTCTTCTGACCAGCTGCAGCATGATTCGATGATTCCTTCTTCGGTTTCTGAGACGGCGCGGTCTGTCCAATGAACACGTGGTGATCTCATCTGCCTTCGCTGAGAGCCCCTCTCTTTGTCGTGCACGATAGTAGGAGAAAAGGCCAGAACCCCTCGTGGTTTCGCCTTCTCCAGCGAGCCGTTGACGAGTGACACGGAGATGTACTTTCTTACCCCGCAAAAAATGAATGAGGAGAGACTGGTAGGGCCATCTGCGCGGGCAAGCCGAGCACCACACTTCGTAAGTTTACCCCATGTCATCAAACCATCAGAACAATCAGAGCTCTTTCAATGGCCGGCAGCTCCGCTTTCCAAGTCGCTTGACGATTGCAAATTGATCCACGAGCGTTGATTATGCACGAGATACAAATGCCGTGAGCATGGTCAAAAGGAGGGGCCATATAAAGCTTCTGGGGAGTTGAGGCTGTCAGAAACACTTTTTCTTGTTCTTCTCTTCTATTCAACGGTAATTCAAACTACTCCTGGTCTAGTCCTACCTACAAACCCAAGAGCCAATCACGTCCCCGATTTCCCAGTTAAGCCGTCAGAACATTTTCCTTGAGATTGAACCAATCAGTAAAGATGTCGTCAACCGAGACCTCGACGATGAAGGCCGTCAACTACCAAGGTGCTTTCAAAGTCAAGGTGGAGGATGTGCCCAAGCCCTCCATCGAGCATCCTGACGATGTCATCGTCAAAGTCACTACTGCTGGTGAGTAGGAGCCTATGCTTGGAACTTGAAATCCTTGCGGGCATACTACGCAATGTGCCTAGCATCTTGATCATTGGCTGACACAACTTCACTTGCACAGCTATCTGCGGTTCTGATTTGCATATGGTAAGCTTCCAGAAGGCCGCCATTGAGCATGTAGCCCTAACAGATGTGGCCTAGTACGAGGGACGCACTGGTGCTCAAGCTGGTATCACCTTCGGTAGGCAATTAACTTAACAAGCACAGTCGATCTGCAGCACTGACACTCGTCCCTTCCAGGACATGAAAATATGGGAATTGTCGAGGAGCTAGGCTCGGGTGTGTCTTTGTTGAAGAAGGGAGATCGCGTTGTGATGCCTTTCAATGTTGCAGATGGCCGGTGCCGGAATTGCGAAGAAGGAAAGACTGCTTTCTGCACGGGTGTCAATCCTGGATTCGCCGGTGGCGCGTATGGCTATGTTGCAATGGGGCCGTACAGAGGTAAGAAGGATCCAAGCATGCAGCACGACACCGGTTGAGCCTTCGAGCTGACAACCACGCACAGGAGGACAAGCTCAATACATCCGCATCCCGTTTGCCGACTTTAATGCCCTGAAGCTACCACCCGGAACCGAGAACGAAAAGGACTTCATCCTCTTGGCGGACATCTTCCCTACGGGATGGCACGGTGTCTCGCTCAGCGGATTCAAGCCTGGCGAGACCGTCGGTGTCTGGGGTGCAGGGCCTGTGGGATTGATGGCAGCATATTCAGCTGTTCTGAGAGGTGCAAGTGCCGTTTATGTCGTCGACAGAGTACCCGAGCGTCTGCAGGCAGCGGAGAAGATCGGCTGCATAGCCATCGACTTCAGCAAGGGCGATGCTGTCGACCAAATTCTCGAGAAGAACGGTGGTATGCTGGATAGAGCTGTCGACGCGGTGGGTTACCAGGCTGTGGTCACTGGAGGGGATAAAGAACAGCCGAACATCGTCTTGGAGAATATGATCAAAGCGACAAGACCGTGCGGTGGTCTCGGAATTCCAGGTCTATATGTACCAACCGACCCTGGTGCTCCTGACGAGGCCAGCGGCAAAGGGCTGATCAGTCTGAGCTTCGGCAAGTTGTTTGAAAAGGTCAGTATAGAGGACAACTTGATGTTTTCTTGGGCCTTCGCTAATCATTGCTGCAGGGTCTTTCTCTCGCCACAGGGTAAGCCTTACTCTCCTATGTAACTTTGTGCCCATTACCAAAAGAGACGCTAACACATTTTCACAGACAATGCAACGTGAAGCAATACAACCGTTACTTGCGTGATCTGATCATATCTGGAAAGGCGAAGCCATCCTTTGTGGTCAGCCACGAGATCGGCATCGACGATGCAGAGGTCGCGTATGAGAAGTTCGACAAGAGAATTGAAGGCTACACAAAGGTCTTGATCCACCCCAATGGCCCATTGTAGGGACGAAAAGCGACTGATTCAGATATACTATGAACTGCGAACCGAAATGTTTGTCCGAGTAAATAGGCGAAAATGAGCTGTCACAATACTAGGAGATATTTGCGCTGGAGACACCCTTATAGCGACTTTGAAAAGCTGTGAACGTGGTGAACAATTTCGACACGATGTCCGCACTCGAGCCTCGATATCGAAAAGGCTACCGTACCCTGAGTTTCGTTCACTTTAGCCCCTGGCCGACCTCGTATTCCAGAGACAAAGGGGCATCTTGGCCGAAAGCAAAGGCGTCAATTGGCGGGGGAATGCTTGGCTTGTTTGGCGATTGATCTTGGCATTGCATTGTCTCGCGCCAGTGCAGTGCTGTTCCTCTCCTCCTGTGCAACAAGTCCCTACTCCGTACCCTGGCCCTGCTCATCGTCCACAGATTTGGACATCGTCCGCCCTCCTTCACATTAGTCGGGAGTTGATTTCTCTTGATTGAAGGAGGTGTTGACCCAAGAGATAGCACCCCGGGGACACACAAGTGGACGAACGCGGCTCGAGGTGTTGGCGACGAAAACGCAACACTTCTTCCTGGACTCAATGGCCTTGCAAAAGCTGGCCCCCACTACAGCGGTATGTCGAGCCGCTATTCTCGTTGGGCGCGACTTTCCCAAAAGTCCCTGCCTAAGCTCTCGACTGGCTTTTTTGGCTCACATTGCACAGGTCTTGGTAAACGTTTCAAACCATGCTAATCCTTATTAGCTTCGTGCTACGGCGAATAAGAAAATGCAGCCCAACGCTTTTCTAACCGGCGTGTGGGACAGACATCGTATTCTGCGTATTCCGGGGACTGAGGCGAGGATCGCAGGCCCAGATGCTGTTCTATAGCCCGAATTGGGAGATTAAACCGCTCGCGTGTCCAGCGGTTGCGCATCTTCTATCGTTACTCTCGACTGACAAGATAGGTCTCTCGCTCACGCGTCGGCGAACATCATCTGAAGGCGTTCATTTCTTTCTCGACCTCATCAGCATCTGTCGTGGAGACTCTTTGAATCTCTTTCGACGTGCTTTCAGTACGCACATCCGTCCGTTCCAGCCATGATCGGAATCACGATCGGTTATGTTTCGGGAGTCATCGCCGCGGCCGTTTTCGTACTTCAATTTCTCCTTCCCAATGCCCTCATCGTTGTTCTGGTCGGCTCTCTCAAAGATGAACATACCGCCGTGACGTGGTCTGTGGTGGAGCGCAACTTGCTGAGTTCTATGTGGTAGGCGGAGATATGCTTTCAAGTCGATACCTTTTTGACCGCAGCAGGCCTCTTTTCCTTAAAACAGATGCAGCTGCGACACACGGAGTCGATAGAAGAATCAGGCTCTTAACATGGCTGCGTCCTTTGGCCCTGGGACTGGTGGCAGTCGCTGCAATCGTTACGCCATTAGGGCTATACGACGACATTCTGCCCTCTAAGACACCGCAGAGTGTAGCGTTCACGTACATGCAAGACCCAGGCCCGATGGGATATGGCACTCCTGCGCGAAGTAACCTCGGCTTCACTCGCACTTGTGGAGGTTTCCTGCCCGTTCAGTGTCCTGGAACAACCGTCGAAATAACGTACTTCCAGAACGATACCTATGCAGAAGCCAACATTACAAACGACGATTATGATATGAGAATACCCAAAGTCCTGGCTGAGCTCTATCAGAGCGGCCTAGCACAGCAGCCGCAGTCAGTCTCGAGCTTCTTCGATGTACAGTCTCGTTATTACTCGTTCGAGCTGCAACGAGGAGTCATCAACGGCGCTAGGTACATTGTTTCCGTGTTTCGGTACTTGTCAAATATGGTGTTGAACAATGCCATTGAAGCGGTGGAAGGGCTTGTTGTCAACACAATTAGCGGAGGTATCGCATTTCGAAATCACACAGTCCCACAGAATATCGATCTAGGCGCCGCATGGTCCGAAGACTTGCTCTGGATCGCGCCCGAGACGCAATGCGTCGACACAAACATCTCGATCGAGTTCAGGATACCACTGACTAATGGCCTCACGAGCAGCACGGACCTTGCCAATATATCCCTCATTGATAATGGCGGCTTTGCGAACCTGAAACAGGAATGGCCTCACGTCAATGTGACAGATTCACAGAATGATCCCAATCTACGAGGTCGCGCCTATAAGGCCGCCTGGATGGTCAATGCCTACACAATGCTAATTATGAATCTCACGCGACCGAGTCCCGATGCTTTTGGATACATGAAATCCAAAGTGGGCGACAAGTATCCTGTCACGAGACACCAGACACCGGGCGCCAAGCTGAGTGGAATCTATATGACCAACCTGTGGCAAAGTCTTCTTGATCCTGAAGCCTACAGCTCAAACTACACGTTGGACGATGCTCCCAACAGCAATTACTCGAACCCTTGGGGGATTGACTGGTCGAACTTCACAGATATCTCCACAATCTGCTCTGGTGCTGGAGGTTTGGATTTCGCCAACCTTACCAATGTTCTTGTCGAGTGTGGCATGATCATGGGTGCTGCGCAGCGCAAAGATGGCTCGAAGTCAATGTTGCTGGAACCCGACACCTGGTGGACGCAGAAAGTATACACCTGCGCCAGCGTGATGAAGTCGAGTGTCAAAGAAGTTCAATTCCAATGGAACGTGACATCAACCACGGGAAACACCCTCAAAGCTCTGACCATTGCCAACGTTAGCGACAAGTCATATCCCAGCACCGAGTCCATGCCGTTGTGGGGAGTTGAATCGCCGCCGGGCTATGAGCTGGCTGACTTGTCTCAGCTCTGGGGACTTGTCGCGCCCGAGCTCAAGGACTCTGTCAATCTGTCCACCATCCAGGCGCCACATCTTTACCTTCCAGGGTTCGGGGGCTCTGGCCTTCTTTCTGCCGCTGTTGCCTCACAGAACCTTCCCGCGCATGAAGGACTGGTCAATGTTATGGGTGGAATTTATCAGTCCTACAGCAACGGCGACTACGCAGACTACAGTGGTTCAACGAACATGGCCATGTACAGGAGGTGGCGAGACTATTCGAACTCTGCTGCAGCGATAAGCACCATCCCCAACCTCATCTGGACTGATCTGGCAGCGAATATGCTGGTCGGCACGCGGAGCTGGAACTCCGGCAAAGCGCTACCTCCGCACCTCCAGAAACGTGACACCTCCAGCAGCGCTCAGGATGTTCAGAGTCTCGTCCCTGTGACCGTCTTTGAACGGAGAATCAGATATCACTGGCCATTCGCCGTTCCAGCCCTGCTAGCATTGCTGCTGGTTATGGTGGTACTCCTGATGGCGGCGGTTTCACTCGTTAGTGGCAGAGGGCTACCAGCACGAGTGCGGCACTATCTTTTTCATTTGTCGTCCGGGCGACTGTTGGGGGAACTCCAATATCCTCAGGAGTGCGACAAGCTGGCACCGACGAATCAGTGGCTTGCACGTGTGGGCAAGAGACCATCCGACTTGCAAAATTACTACGGCGGACACCGTTCTCGTGGGATGGGAGCCGCAAGCACGCCTTTTCTTGGTCAGCATGGTCACATGGCAAGCAGTACTGCTGTGAATGAAAAGCAGCACGGCATGGTAAGCGACACAAGTGAGCTACGTGGTGTTGGGGTGCCGGTATCAGCGTCGGACTCGATGCCCGGCCAGAGCAAGCATCATACCCCGATTGTTGGTTATACGAAGCTACATGGGAGTGATCAGGAGGGATGGCGATCACCACCTCTCTAAACATAACCCATGTGGTGGTCAGCGTCACTCTGGCGAGGCTGCGGAGTGGTGGCCGCCACAATTGGGACTCTTTGATGAGTCATCTACCAGATGCAGACTGCACCTCGACGTGAGGTCTGTCGTGGATGAAGTAAGAGATCCAACACTCGCACATCTTAGGGGGTTTCACGACCCGTGAGCGCCATTTGCCCTGCGTCGAAAATGTGACTCGCATTCTGGAAGACAAAGAAGGCGACACGATGTACAACGTACGCACGCCGAGGTGTGTGGCGGTGAAGTGCCACGCAGTTTGTCCTTGGCTTGCGGTCGACGCAAGACCTTCAGTTACGGCACACGGTCTGAAGGGACTGGTGAAGGAAGCACTAATCTGTCCCGGTTCTTCTTCGTCGGTCGTCGAACGTGGGCTAAACAAGAGGCTCTTGGTGTCGCATCGAGAGCTCATGTGGCCTCTTGTGGCTTCGTTAGAAGCCAGGTAGCGCAGGAATGAAAGTTAGAAGATGGCGCCCGATATCAGGAACGGCATCGGCGGGCTAGATGTTGTCATCCAATGGGGAGGGGCAGCGGCGGGCATGTGGGAAAGGTTGTGGATCACGAGAAATCTGCCCGCTCTGATATCTCGACACGCTTCATGAGCCATCTGACCCAACAGTGAACACTACCATTCGATTATGATATTTACTATCCAAGAAAGGTGTAGACGTCGGGACTGGGGTGCAGGAATGAAGATCAGTCTTGGACTGGAAGGGGTGCAAGCCGCTACTTACGCAGTCTCGAACTGGATCCCACATTCAATGTCTTGTCTAGATCCAATAGATCTCGGCAACCAAACTATTTACCATCTACATTCTCGGCCTGGACATTCCCCAAGTGCTGCAAGCCGTTCCTTCCCTTGATGGTTGAGCCTATGAAGCTCTTAGCCTTGCGCGTCGCAATTGCGAGCGAGGAATCGTCGTTTGCAGATTGTTAAATGTCACGATCCCCACGTCGACCTCGGTCTTTGTTCCTCCCCCATTGTCACATCCCACTTCCACTTCGACTGCGCACATATTCTTCCCTTGTTGTTTTCGTGCATGCGGGAGTGCACGTTCTTATCATCAAATCATATCATTATCCCTCCTAGAATCAGGTGTTATAATTTTGCGCCGCCTGCCCGCACAGCTCAGCAACTCTCCAAGTCGCAGAATATGCAATGAGAACCACTCCTGTGGCTCAGGCTTGTCGATAAAGCCCTTCTCGGCCACTCACGAACTGCGGGGCTCGACTCGGAACCCAGCATCCCTAGGCGTGCCAATTGTGTCTCTGCACTAGCCACCTTCGCCCTCCCAGGCCGCGGATTTTTTTCCCGGGCGTACACAGCATGCCTCAAACTTCACCCTTCCGGCCTTTCCGCAACATTCGCAGAAACTCCCTCGAGAATAACGAATCATCAGACGAGTCTGAGCGCGTTCCTTTCTTAACGCAGGAACAGACGTTCTTAAAATGCCCAACGCTCGAGGATGGCGCTTTTGGAGCCGCCGCAGCCGCAGCTGATGACGCTTTCAAAGGGCCCGCAGTCACATGTCTCGAAACCTCGCCGTCCTTCGATGCCTTAACCTCTAAATCTTCTCCCCGATGGCGCTGTACAGACGCCATACCGTCATTAAGACGCCTCTTGGATCGAAGGCACTCATCGGTGCACAAGGAACACATAACAGAGGGAAGCTCTTCATTTAGATCGCTTCCAACTACTCCGCTTAGAAGAGTCGTACGCCTGCTGGCGTTCGCCCTGATGTTACTGTTAGTAAAGTCCTGACGGTCGCTGCATCTCTCCGGTGCTAACGTGCCACGTAGGGGAGTTCTCGAGTTCATCGCATTGACGTCCGGTCTCTTCCTCTCTTTCTTTCCGGATGACGTGGACAACGAGCTCGACGACTTGATGGGCCCAGGCCGGATGTCTGGTGAAGAGCTTGGACACTGGCCTACCGACTTCTCTGCCGACATTCATCCTGTCGCCTGTCACTCTCACAATGACTATTGGCGCAAGGAACCTCTCTTTTCCGCCCTTGAGGTTGGCTGCACGGGAGTCGAGGCTGACGTGTGGCTATATGATCAAGAACTATATGTTGGACATCGTACATCCTCCCTGACACCCGAAAGGACACTCCGCAATCTATACATCAACCCGTTGGTCAAAATACTAGACGCACAGAATCCTCAGACTTCCTTTCACCCTTCGTTGGATATCCCTAGAAACGGCGTGTTTGACACAAACCCCTCTCAGACCCTGGTGTTATTGATCGATTTCAAGAACGAGGGCCACAGAATTTGGCCATATGTTGTGGAACAGCTTGGGCCTCTGCGAGAGCGGAAGATGCTAAGCTACTACAATGGGACCAGCGTCGTTGAAGGCCCCATCACTGTTATTGTTACCGGTAATGCACCCTGGGACGAGGTTGTGGCGAACCCAACCTATCGCGATTTGTTTTTCGACGCCCCCTTGGACCTGATGGGTAAGCTGCCCGACCTAGCGGAGAATTCGCCAGATACGCAGGATGGAAGCTTGACGAAGCGGGTTTCAAACCAAGGCCAAGGTCGATCTGGGGCGGCTCCTTCGGACCCTGCAATGTATTCCCCGGCAAACTCCTACTATGCCTCTGTTTCCTTCAAGCGCGCCGTTGGCTGGCCCTGGCGAGGCTCCCTTTCGCGCAAGCAGATCGAAACAATGCGCAAACAGATCGCAGGTGCTCACGCGCGCGGGCTAAAGGTCCGCTACTGGAGCGTACCCAGCTGGCCCCGAGGGATGAGGAACTATCTTTGGCGCACTTTGGTCAAAGAAGGTGTCGACTTTTTGAACGTTGATGACTTGAAAGCTGCAACGACAGGGGACTGGAATTGGGAAAAGAAACGTGGTTGGTTCAGAGTGCCCTGGAGATATCGATCACCTAAGATTGTCTCCTGAAGGTCCCACGATTTAACGATTACGAAAGGCACGACTCGACTGGAAGAAATCAGAACGACAACACCAGATATGGGCGATCAAGATTTCTAGATGAAGGCCATTTACATGAAGCAAAGTTGCTTGGAACCGGCTTACACCCTAGACATCGTACGAGTACATTTGGGCCGGCATGGGTTTAGGCGTACCAGCATAGCAAGGCGTTGGTGCGCGAAGAGTGGTCTGTTGGACTATTGTTTTTGTGGCAAGCATCAGCTTTTATCATTATGATACCCCAGCTTAGAGTATACCAGGGACAAGAAGTTATCAATACACACCGTGAACCCCACTACAGAGGCCTGTCGCTCCCGTGTTTTTGGGCTGAGTATCTGGTTGCTTCCTTCCTTACAAATCCTTCCATGCTTTTGAGAACTATCCATCCAGCCAGCACTGTCAATGAAGGAACCAAGTTTGGGTTCCGAGTCCTTTCTGACTCAGAGATCAGGTCGCGGTTGCCTTCCCAAATTTTCCTGCCCCGACAGCGTAGAGATTCTCACATCTCTCCCCTCTTCATCTCGACCTTACTTCGTCCTGTACTTCATCCCGACCTTTCTTCGTCCTGTACTTCACCTCGACCTTACTTCGTCCTGTGCTTCATCTACCATCTCAACTACCATAGAAATCTCGGCGTTGCCTCTCCGACTCGGTAGCCATCTCCACAGACATCATCATCGCTCTTGCTATGGCAACGGAAAACGCTTCGACAATGTCAACAACATCTGACCCTTTGGCGAAGCTGGCGCAGCACATGCACTGTACAACAACGACGCTACCAGCTCTGACCACGCCCTGCATTACCTGACCGACCACAACGATAACGTCCTCACCGAAACTTACTACTTCATCATCCCACCTCTTGGCACATTCTTCCTCTTTCTCTACACCGCCATCTTCTTGTTCGGCTGGTTGAGCCCTCGCCACTATCTGTGTGAGCACTACCGCATCCACACAATCAGCGTCGGCCTGGGCCCTTGTGCTGCAAAAGAATTGTGTCAACAAATGATGCTGATTCCATGCATCAAACGCGCTGCGAGAACCACGTTTGGTGTAGGTCAAAGCAGGTGGGCACAAGTCGTGGCTGTTACCGAGCTCGTTGTGATGTTCGCAGTATGGCCACTCACCTACCGTCGTACTCAGCAAGACGCGCGGACCTGTGCGGAGTGGCTTAGCGGTACATGAGACAAGGGGATTAGGGAGTTAGTCGTGGCGATTGAACTTTTGAGCAGAGCGAATACTGATACTGCAGCGCGACGAGAGAATGCAAAAAGACTGTCAAGATTGGCATGTTCAAATGGTATCTCTGCTTCTGTATGTATTGCTCTGGAGGGGACAAGGACATGCTGGAGGATCATATGCTATTAGTGGAATCCTACTCAACATGGTGTCTGCGAAGTAATGTGATCGCCCTTCCAATTCAGGGTAGCGGCGTGGGATAATAATATTAAAATTTCACGCTTTTCCCTCCATAACCTTCAGACGTCAAGGAACGGACTCGTCACTCGGAGTAGTAGCCACCCCTTCAAGTTCGTCCAAAGCGGCAGCCTTGGGAGCTCCGCACGCAAGGCTCTTACTTGGCAAGTTTGGCATATTTTCCACGCGTGTTCAAAGAAATGTTCCATGTCCCGCTTGCTCCCACAATCCGCAAAGCACATCAAACATGGCAGCGACTGCACAAGCTCTAACAGAGCGAACACGATCCCTCTTTGGAAGCAGTTTCGGCGAGGCCACCGACCCCAGCAACCTTCCAATCTCCACCTCCTTCAAGCGCAAAGTCGAATATGAGTCGGTCCGCGATTTGCCCAAGGCGCTGGCCGAGAAGCAGGCGAAAGCAGCATCAGCTCGTGGGCCCAAGAGACCAAAGATGGCGGCTGGAAGCAATCAAATGGCATTGGTCAAGAGCGAGGCAAAGTCAGACTCCCAAGAACCGTCGCGGCAGACGAACGGAACGGGAACCAGTCTCATCCGCAGACCGAACATGCAACAACCCCGACCAGACTGGCATGCGCCGTGGAAACTGCTACGGGTCATCTCAGGACATCTAGGCTGGGTGCGCGCCCTGGCAGTCGAGCCAGGAAATCAATGGTTTGCATCTGGCGCAGGAGACAGGACGATCAAGATCTGGGATTTGGCATCGGGACAACTGCGCCTCACGTTGACGGGACACATCTCTACGGTTCGCGGCCTGGCCGTCTCGCCGCGCCATCCGTACCTCTTCTCCTGCGGCGAGGATAAAATGGTGAAATGCTGGGATCTGGAAACCAATAAAGTGATCCGCCACTACCACGGCCATCTGTCAGGCGTGTACACCCTCTCTCTGCACCCCACGCTGGACGTTCTAGTCACAGGCGGCCGCGACGGCGTCGCCCGCGTCTGGGACATGCGCACGCGCTCGAACATCCACGTCCTCTCCGGCCACAAAGGCACCGTCACGGACGTGAAATGCCAAGAGGCAGACCCCCAAGTCATCACCTCGAGTCTCGACTCCACCGTCCGACTGTGGGACTTGGCGGCCGGCAAGACAAGCGGCGTGCTCACGCACCACAAGAAAGGCGTGCGGGCCCTCGCGCTGCATCCCAAGGAATTTACCTTCGCGTCCGGCTCAGCCGGTTCGATCAAGCAGTGGAAATGCCCCGAAGGGGCGTTCATGCAGAATTTTGACGGCCATAATGCGATTATTAATACGTTGGCGGTGAATGAGGAGAATGTGCTGTTTAGTGGGGGCGATAATGGGAGCGTGTCGTTTTGGGATTGGAAGACGGGTCATCGATTTCAGAGTACCGAGTCTTTGGCGCAGCCGGGGTCGTTGGATGCAGAGGCGGGAATCATGAGTAGCACGTTCGATCATACTGGACTGAGGTTGATCATGGGCGAGGCGGATAAGACGATCAAGATCTGGGGACCGGATATGAACGCGACGCCGGAGAGTCATCCTTTGGATTGGAAGCCAACGATGGGAAGGGTGAAGTTCTGAGGGGATTTTCTTTGTCAACATGATGCATGGTAGGCAGGTACAGTCTGGCATTCAGCGATGGCGTTTGGGCTGTTTCGAATCAGAGGCGGCGAAAGGAGCCTCAACCTGTAGATCACGAGAATGACCGGAGCGAAAGCGAGCATACCAAATTCGGAATCTTCTGAAGAGCTGCATTCTGGCCTAGGCTTTTTTTCATTGGTATCAACAACCCTGGCTTCGTGCATCATCTACAGCGCACCATCGCTTCGACAGCAGCCACTTCACGTCCTGCATCTGCTTGCCCGCGGCCAGCCCCAACTCTTTGCCAGAATGTATAGTCGTGTCACTACCCCTTGACATCCGGGGTGGTCGTTAATAAATATTCGCGTCCTTACGTAGCATATAGGCCTCGGTTATGTCGTGCTGTCGGCAAAATCACAAGATGTGTTGACCAGCTCTCTGTGCAATCCTCCAACAATCCGACGTTTTCTTGGCGTCTGAGATTCGAATGATTCATACTAGTACTGCTTGCAACGCCTTCATTCAGCAGCCACATGGCGAATTCAAGTTCGTAAACAGCTCGGCCATATGGAATGCTTCGTGAACATATCACTCAGGTCATCAGCCCATGTATACCACGTCATTCATCTGCAAGAAAGCAGTAAACAGCGGTGATGAATCCAGGCTGGTTTCGATCATCGCACTTCTGAGACAAGCTTTCAGCACTGCAAACACGACATGAGCATACTTGATTGACACCGTCCCTGCACCGACAGGCGTACTGGGGAACAACGCGCCAAGGTCGACGACGAATCTTTGCACTGCCCCCATCACCGTTGGTACGTTCAGAGTCGCCGGTGTCCCAAGCGTGAGCTCGATGGTGGCGTCTTTGGATTCTGGGATGAGTCTCACAGTCTGGGACATGATATCTCGAAACTCGTTGTTGGTTAGAGTAACAACCCCAATGGCGGCATTGACCCGTTCATCTGTGGCGAGCAAAGAGGCAAGAATGGTGTCCATTTCATGTAAGTCTCGGAAATATGCTCGTGACGACCTAAAGTTTAGGCATTTGTCCAGAAACCCTTCGAACTTGGCTAGTATGTCATTTTGCGAAGCCTGGGGGACATTTAAGCTTGGAAGGTCGTTCGAGACCCTCCCCAACAGGTGCGGGAGTGATTGAGCTGCGTTCCCCAGCATTCCTTTACACAGTGAAGTTTTGTTCGCGTTGATGAGGTAACCCTCGGCTGCCAGAGGAAGATCTAGCAAGACTTGCGCCAAAATTTGAGCTGCTGTGCGCTCCAGGAATGTGAACTGCTGAAGTTTAAGGGTGGTTGATTGCTTGCCCAGTCGGACCCAATCACTGCCTGCCGGCATATATGTTGAGCCGGTGGTTTCTTCCAGTCTGGAACGGTCGTTGTCGGTCACATCCACCTCGTCGAGCGAGTACACGACTGTCTGGCTGTTCTCTGCCCCGAGGCTATCTGCAACACCGGCGAGATCAGCTACCCGCTCGTTGATCTCATTGAAACGGAACACCCTGATTGTGTCCGGTTGACGACGATTGTCCAGGTAGGTCTTGCGTCCACTGGGGACTACAAATTGCGATGCTCGACGCGGGAGGTGCACAGAAACTTCGTCATCATAACCACTTTCATCGTCGCGGCCGAAGTGTACGCCTGGACTGAGTGTTGTTATGCTCGCTCTACGGGACATCACCCCGGAGCGGCTTGAATCAGGTTCCTCTTCCACAGCAACCTCATCACCATTTTCAAGGCAATAGACAGCTCCCCACGAGGAAGGCAGGCAACCCACTGACAGCCAGAAGAGAGCCCCTATTCCTAAACGATCGACATCTATCGTACCAATTTCTTCCTCCTTATGACCCGTGTAATACATCCTCTCGGGCTCCGTCGGATTAGAGGAGAGGTGATCGAGTACCCAGAAGCAACCAAACGTACCGTTAATTGCGCTGAATCTGTAGTCATCGACATCGACGATATGCCTCACCTTGTTCGAGGGTTCTCGTCCTGACATCCAATTCGCATTCAGAAATTGGCGACCGTACAACGAGAATTTCCTGTTCATTCCAAATCCACGACCAGGCAAAGCTTGCGCAGCTTTCAATTTGCCCTTGCTAGGCATGGGTAATTTACCTTCATCCGGGCGTGACCCGAACCTTCCAAATATCCCTAAGGTCAATAACCAATTTTTGTGGATTGGTAACCACATCTTTCCGTTTCGCACTACCAACGTATCGCCCATAAGCGGAGACACTTTGCAAGCTTGCAACGCCTTGCAGAATTGCACCCACCCGGCTGAGTTCTGGGACACCATAACAGCTTGGTTGTTCCATTCTAACTTTTGGCCTTCAAGCGAAGGCGCTCGCTGCAGCCGCGGGACTTGGACTTTGCGAAAGAGACGTATGCTAGGAGTGACTCGCAGGCCCTTTGTGATGTATTCGCCGTTCTGAGCCTCGCCTGCGTCGACGGCATCAAGTGCTTGATGTCTTTCGGTTTTGGTGGCACGCCAGATGAGAATCGGTCCGACCACTCCCACCAGCGCAACGACAGCCAGAAAAGCTGCCACCCACGTTCCGATGGCTGAAGCTTTATCCCAGCCATTTGCCATAGTGCCAGATAGATCTGAAGCCGTCACAGGGACCTGGTAATCAAAATCGAAGGGTTCCGTACGAGCTTGAACAGAGCTGTCGAATTGCACAAGAACAAGCTGTCGTTAGGCTGACCGGTGAATGCTCCAGATCCGTCAATGCTAGCAGCAGCCTTCTCGTAAGGCTGGCGCGCTGTTGGCAGTCTCCGGTGTTCCTCTGTATTTGATTGGAGAGAGATGCGTAACTGAAACTAGGCCACGCAGCGAGGTTGCTTTCTGGCACCATGTCCAATGCACGCCGCTGCACCTACTGATGCAGCTGAGTGGTCACATTTTCTTGGCTGGTTCAACCTGTTCGGTCGCATGGCACCAGCCCGGCACGTTGGCATGGGGAAGGGAATTCGATCCATAGTGATATTTCACATGACCTCCGCTATCGTGGTACCTCAACTTGGTCCAAGTGACAGGCCAATATGGTTGAAGCGAAGGCGTGACAGCGAGATCAAGGTCCCTTGGTGCACCTCCACCCCACACCTCCACCCCACTTACCCTGAGACGGACGCGACCAAAAGGCTGATGCGGCTAGGTGAAGGCCGGCACAGTGGCCTGCTGACTCATCGAGTCATCCAGGAGACCCAGTGGTGACCCATGCGCCATCACCAACCTATGCTCTTTGTTCGCGAGGAACGCATCGAGAAATTTGACAAGCTAAGTTCAGCCTGATAGCTCACCAGCAAAGCTGTGTCCCTGTGTCCAGAGCTGTATCCGGAGCAATGCCAACTACCGACGTCAACTTCCACCCTTTCCGAAAACGACCTCTACTCAAACATACTATATTCGTCGAGTGCCTTTCATGTCTTCCTGCTAGCCTGCTTGCTCCCACCCCAAGCTTTCATAACTCTCATTGCCAGATTGTTTCTCGTTTCAGAGCTCGAGACTGGTCTGTTTTCCGAGCCCAATCTGTAGAGGCTAGACTCGAGATAACGACTCTACGTACTCCATCGTCCGACACGCCAACACCGAATGGTCCTGTTCGACAAGCAGGTAGGCATAGAAGATTTCTCTTCAAGAAAGAGTGGGAACAAGGGAGTCCGCGCACGGAACAGGAAGAGCACTCACGAGCCTCTGAATTGTTCCAATGTGAATCGATGCGGATGCGATAGGCATCCTTTTTGAGCTGTCCAGGGACATGATCAGCGCTTCTTCTTCTCCTTCTTTCTGGTCAACAGTGCTCCTCTTGTCGCGGCTTCGAACACCTCGCGAACCCCTTCGTTTGTCTTCGCAGAACACTCCATGTACTTCCACGCCCCGATTTTCTTGCGCATTTCCTCCCCTTGCTCTGAAGATACCGGGTCTGGTTTGCCGCCGTACGGATTCGGGCCGTTGTTGTCTCTGACATCTTTGTGCGTGCCAACTAGGACAATTGGTAGCCCCTGACAAAAGTGCAGGACTTCGGATATCCACTGCCATTCTGATCAGCCCTTGCCGAATTTTGAGGCCGTATGAAAGCGCAGTAAAACATACCTTCTCGTAGATATTGTCCAACGAATCTGGATTTACCAGAGAAAAGGTTATAAGCACACCGTGAGTATCGGGATAGCTTAATGGCCTCAGGCGGTCGTAGTCTGACACACCAGCGGTGTCCCAAAGTGCGAGCTCCACTAGACATCATAACGCCATATCAGCAATCAACACTTCCCATAATGGGATCGTGACACACGTATCTCTCAAAGCGCAGTACTCTTTTGATAGAAAACTCACCGTGCTTGCCGTCGACCTCGACATCAGCCACATAATCCTCGAATACGGTTGCGGGACTGTACGTGGGAAAGGTGCCTTTGCTGAAGGCGATAAGCAAACAACTCTTCCCTGTGTAAGGATCCCCCACGATAACTAGTTTTCTCCTTATCACCTCGGGATAAGAAGGCGACGGCTGAAGCAAGGCTGACATAAATCTTTGGAAACGCGACGATTGTCGCTTCGGCGTTGGTGTGGTTGCCACTGCTTTACCTGAGTCGGGTGATTCTGCAGGTGACGATTGTGGTGAGAGCGAAACCACAGAATTTGACTTGGTTACATGTTCCTTCAGGTCATCCTCAGGGTGAGCTTTGTCAAGTACAGCCTCGAGAGCAGTGGAATCGGTGTCTTCCTTCTCGATGGGCCTTACAGACACTGAAGATGGCGGCTCGAAGACTGCTATCTCCGGTAGGGTCGAAGCATTTAAGTGTTGCGGTTGAGCAGGACCCTGATCATCATCCTTGTGGGTCTCTTCGGGGTTGCCATTCCCAGGTTGCCAGCTTAAAGCCTCTTGATCTAGACTTTCCGTGTTTGGCCTCATCCTTATATCTGCGTCCTGATCACGAGCAATCTCGCTATCAGCGGATTTCTCCCTGGCAGGCACAGGCCGTCGCCGCACGGAGAGTGCATCAAACTGCCTGCTGGAGGAAGAGGGTATTTCGCGAAGGTAGGTCGCAGGATCATGGGCCAGCCATGCAGTGTGGCACGTCTGCATGTGCCTCTCGAAATGCCCTAGCCGCTTGTAGCCCTGTCGAGGATAGCTTTTGCTGCAATTCGTCAACGGGCAGTTAAAGAGACGGCCCTCTGGTGCAGTTGCCCACACGCCCTCACCTCCATCGGCTTGGAAGGGAGTCCTGGTCGAATCTTCGGAGTGGTGCTTTGCAGGCAGGTTTTCTAATTCGAGGTTGGCGAGATTGTGTTCGGGGACTTTAAGGGGAATGACGAAGGTAGAGGAAGGGTCCAAATTCGATGACGCGGCTTCATTGTATTCAAGGTGGTCAACTTCGAGTTCTTCGAGACTTTGAAGCGTTTGCTCAGGTCGGTTTTCATTGATCGGAAGCCGATTTGGGTCGATCTGAGCCTGTCTCAAGTTCCCAAGAGCGCGTCTGTATGCCTTGGAGTTGATCACTTGGTCATCAAAGTCGAAACGTGTATCTGTGATTATGGAGGAAAGCTCAAAAACGGAGTCTGTCTCGCTGTTACCAACAATTGTGGTTGGTGTCTGATATTGTCCGGAGGAATGTATTCCGCGCCAGAGTGAGAGCCCCTTGCCAGCCATGTGCTGGAGGACGATGTTGTAATCCTGCATAGATTGTTCAAGTTTGGTCAAGGACTCGCTATGTCTTCCGTATCAGCTTCGTGTTCAGCGGCAGGCACTCGCGCATTGACACTGCCATCACAGCTTCAGGGCAGATGCGAATCACGACTTCTCGACGGGCAGGAACGATGCGATGCTGTCACGTCGTATTCTGTGCGTTTCGTACCTCTGATAAGTCTGCAGCAGCAGAGTGATGGAAGCCTGCTGCCCACGAATCTGCTGCAACAGCTCCTTCAAATAATCCTGCTCCAGGACATATTTGAATTTCTTGGGTTTCAACTCTCCGTCCTCGGTCTCACTAGCAAGACCTCCGATCTGCTCTTGTAACACGGACATCGTCAAGGCGCACCCCAGTAAGGCAGTATCAAGACTCTCTGCTAGGGCGCCGAGTCGGTCAGGCTGGCTTAGCAGCATCTTCTGCAGCCGAGTTAGGGAGGCTGAAATGACTGCGCATTCTGATGAGATAGCTGAAAGCACGAAGCTTGCTGTTCGATAGCTCTTGCTCACATCGGAAGAGAGTTTGATGACACGGGTACAGACAACGATCAGGGACGAGACTGAGACAGTGATGCTAAGAGGATCCATGATTTTAGGCCGCTAGCATCATCTGATTTCGGTAAAGCTCTTCGTTCATCGACCGCATGATAAATCTAGTCCTGGAATAAGAAGATGCAAGATCCAGATGAACAAATTGTTCCGTGAGGCTGAAAGAGGGGCAGTTTAGACTTGGTCTCTAGCGACATTCAAGGTTGCTGCTCGCAAAGCCCGAGATGCCCTTGTTTAGCCGAGATCGCGGCTGGTGTACTTGTAACCTGCCAATATTAATCTTTCTTATTACCTCCAGCTCCTGAGAGCCTCAAGACACACAGAATATCGAGATTGGCGCAAAAAGCCCCGGCTCTATGCTGTTCAGTCCAATGCTCTGCTACAGAGATTTTGAGTTGCACCCGGAAAGTGAACTCGGTACGTGCGTGTGGCTCGTAGCAAGTGGGCCTCAGGCTGTACGGAGTATTACCGTGAGGCAAGGCTACAACCCCTGTAAGCATGCTTTATTCTTCTCGCTATACAATACAGTAGCAGCAGTATCCAACATCCCTCGTCAAACTGTTTTCTCTCGAGGCAGAATCAAAGCGCTTGACCTTGCGCATGTCGCGATCCGAACACATCAATTTCCCCGGAAATCTGCGGTGACGGATGTGCTCGACGCAGGGAAGGCGGCTCGACCACCTTCCTCCGAGCCACGCTTATACGCTTAGCTTGAGGAACAAGTACATCAGCGATTGAGTGACTACTCAAACTGCATCAAGGCATCCCGCACTTAGATTCCAAGGACGCTGAGGATGGAAATCGACGCGCCTTCAGAATAAATAATATGATTCTGGCGCGGACCAGGTGGAAAATGTTACGAATAATGCAGCATTCAATTAATCTGCTTGTCCTCGAGACGACCGACGCCGCTCCGACAAGCATTCTCAAGTTCGCATCGAGGCAAAGTCCTTCAATTACCCCCGTAGAATTATACCGAGCCTTCCACACCATACATGAAGAGTCGTTCGTGCACTGTGTCAGCTAGCTGTCCACGTCCTTCATAAACAATGTGTATGCTCCGTGCCACACTCCAATCTCTTTGCCTTGCTCTGCCATACACTTCTTGCCTCCAAAATGCGATTTGTGCGCGCAAACCGGTGTCTGCTATCATTTCCGAGAAAGCTCAAACCTCTCTTGGCTGATCCACTTGAGGTACATCCTGAAGTACTCTCACAGATACTGCCACCACACCTGGTAACGACTATGGGGTTATCAGTGCAAAATGAGCCCTCTCCACAGTCGGAATCCGAGGTACAGCCATTTGCGCAGAAATCGGTCGCTGTGCAGTAATTTCCACCGTTAATAGATGAGTCGCAATAGCAGTTGGATGAACAGCCTCCAGCTCCTGTTATGTCTCCGTTCGGAGTGCTGCATGTGGGTACCGCTGGAAAGTAAAGGTTAGTGGAACACAGCAAGACGAGTAACCTAGATTGGAAAGCAGATACTTACGAGTCGCCGGAGTTGTTGTCGTACTCGTAGTCGTAGACGTAGTGGTGGTTGTGGTTGTGGTTGTAGTTGTAGTTGTCTGCGAAGAGACTCAAACTCAGTAGCTGTGGATATATCATTCTGCAGGAGCTGTGGCTTACCGTCGTTGTTTCTGTGGTTGTTGTTGTTGTTGTCGTCGTCGTCGTCGTAGGGCTTGTCGTCGTAGTAGGGCTTGTCGTTGTAGTAGGGCTTGTCGTTGTAGTAGGGCTTGTCGTTGTAGTAGGGCTTGTCGTTGTAGGACTCGTGGTGGTGGATATCGAGGCACTGGTAGTCTTTGAAACACTTGTTGTAAAGGAAGAACTGACATTTGGTGTCAGTAGCATACGCCTATGAAAAATCATACAAACTAACCTAGAAGTACTGCTGCGCTGTGTTTTGGTTGTATCTGAGTAACCCTGGGAAGTCCAGTGAGAAGTATGTTGGGACTGCGAAGGGTGACTAGAGGTAGAATCAACAGGTCTACTTGTAGTTTTCGAAGTAGCAGACGAGACACTCCAAGCGTGGGTGCTAGAGGCAGCGGCACTCTGCGTGGTAGTAGTGGCCCAGTCTTCCCAGTCAGAGCATTCTGGACCGTATGCGGTTACAACGGCACCAGCGCTTGTGTAGGAGCAAACAAGAACGCCGCTGGTGGTAGTATGTTTGACCGGCTTAGTCGTGGTGGCGGTCGTGGTGGTTGTGCTCGAAGAACTTTCCCAGTCCTCCCACGCGAACACAGAAGTTGTGGACGAGACACTTGATGACGGACTCGCATGGTGCCCCGAGGGGATCCCAGTGTGTCCAGATTGGTAGGACCATGGCGCTGCTTCAGGTGTTGGTTGCCAGATGTGATCTCCAGAGTATGTGATAACGCTTATTCTGCAAACCGCATCCGCCGCATCGTTTGCGTGAACAGAGGCCTCAGATATTAGTGTAATCCAAAGAGAGACAAGAATAGAAGGACGCATTTTGAAGGAATAAAGAACGGCAAGGGCTTGACAGCACCTTTCTCACACGGTAGAAATCGATGTTGAGCTTCGAAGAATGCAAAACCAAACCTCGGAGAATATGAGGTGCAAAACCGCACCATTTGTACATCGACAGCTGATCTCGCAACTCTTTCGCGCTTGTTGTTAGACAACCCCTTTTCAGCTATCATATTGCTGAAGCCACAAGGTCACAGTGGTTCTACCGAAATTGCTCGACCGCGGGGGAGAGATTTACGGAGAGTCGGGGTAACGAGATGGTCTTAACCGGGACTTTAGCTCGCAAGGCTCTGGATCAAATTGACCAATCTCATATTGGTGGCCATGACTAACCCTCAAGCAGTATTGCCCTGCTTTATTAGGTACGCTAACATCAAGTTCGCGTATGCTCTTCGCTTCCTCCAAAGTACAAGTTCTTCGAGGGTTTCAATCTCCGGGTGCTCATGCTTCCATATCGCAAGCGATAATGAACTCAAGGCTTTCGCTGCCTGTCGGGAGCCACAGGCGCTTTAATGCTGACTCCCGGTCCAGCAATTCGAACTTACATGTTTTTGCTCCTGCATGATCTGGCCTGACGGTCGTCTGATGGCTTCGTCGAGACTTGTAGATCTAGGCTCTGGAGGATATTGACTTGGCATGCTCCGCTGGGAGGAGTGATCTCCGAGGTGTCCTTGGTGAATGGAGGAAATGTGATAGAATACGAGTCCAATCCTTCCGGTGGCCTCTTTGTGCATGACATGGTGTTGATGAGCTCCGGTGGATTGCGCCAAACCAAGACATTCGCTGGATTGGCTAACCTAATTCGCTTGACCAGGCCAAGGACGAGATCTTCACATCGCGATGTCTCAAAATAGTTAGGAGAGGCCGACTGCTTGAGGACTCAAACAAATTCATTCACATTTACTGGTTGAGACGAACAAGCTGAGCATGGGCATTCTTTGTGCGGTCCCACCACTCATCGGTCCTCCAAAGTGTTTAAGGTCACACTGCAACTGACGCGACGCGGCTCCGGCAACATTGGGCACGGAGGCACGTGGCATAAGGCAATGACGTCCGGCCGAGTGATGTTGAGGCTGGCTCGTGGGTGACACAACGAGCCGTCGGTGTTCTGGCGCTGTGCGGGGGTGTACGGAGTAATCGGCGAATGATTGAACGCTGGTGCCGGGCTCCCCGACAGCCCGAGGCGCCTAGGCGGGGAGATCTTGTGGCCCTGTAATGGCATCGCTAGCTTGACTGACAAGGCTCGAGCGAGGCTCGCAACCCCTGTGTCACGAGGATTGTCTCTGAAGCTTCCACATGTTCCTCACCGCCTCCACGCGGAAATGAGATATACCACAATAGAGCTCTTCATTATCCTCAATTTCTCGATTTCAGAAAAACCGAATGTCCTACAGCCTAGAACACACTTTGTTACCTCCTCCAGCCAACGCAGAGAACAACATGGAGAGGTTCCTGTCATGAAGACCTAAAAAGGGGCGGCCAATGCATCTTCGTGAGCACAGCACTTAACAGCGATGGGACCTCAAGCCTCCGAGATATCAGCAAACCTCTTACTTGGGCTTCTTTGCTGCGCTTTCTTCCCTCTCTTTCCGTTCTCTCTCGCGGAGCTCCTGCCTATCTCTTTCCCACTGTCTCCTGGCTTCATCAGCACCTGCATTGTAGCCTTTTTCCTTTTTGTATTTCTCCTCTACAAAGGTTAGTCTCGATGTCTATCTTCCGGGGTACAAGAACACTCACTCTTCGTGCTCACAGAGGCCGAGGATGCCATGGGGAAAAGTCGCGGAATCGGGTCAACCTCATTCTGAAGCCTCTCGCGTAGAACAAGCGGCGCTGTGTCCGTCTCCAACACGCAGAACGTCATCCACTGAGCGTTCTGAGTGAATGCTGGCCGAATTGCCAGTTTGATCGATCCTTTGTATCCTTTGTCTGCGTGTTCAGAAGTATGTGCGTCACCTGCCACTGCTGGGTAGAGGTCATTTTCTTCGCCCAGCTTGAGGACTTGCTGCCAGGTTATCGTACAGCATGGGCTTGCGGAGTTGATTGCTGCATCAACTGGTTCTACCTTTGGAACAGTGGGGCAGGAAATTACAATCGGTTGCAGTGCTTGGATCTCATCAGCCTTGCGGAATACGGAAAAGAAAGCAATTGGGAGTTCTCTCACACGACGACTCATCATTCGACATGTTGTTCACACAATCATCCATCTATCTGTAAAGGAAGCTGACAATCGCATGGTGCAGATTCTCATGGCGTTCGCATTTCAACGCGGACATCATGGGATTATTCTACTTATCCAGCAGGCAAGGACACAAGAGTCGGTCTAGCATGGCCTGCCGCAACTGACAACCCAGGGGTGGAATTGAACATTTGAACCTATAAAATGTCACGCCAGCGCCCGATTAGGTCGCACAACAGCGCTCACGGGGTATATGTAGCGGTCATTGGACAGTCACGCCGCCCCTGCCGCAATGCTGCCTTACGATGACCAAGAAGCTCAAGTATTCGTCTTGCGTGCTGTTCGAGGTTGTCTTACCGCACATTCGACCTCTCTCTAGCTATCAAGTCAGGAAGGGAAGCACGAGTCACGTCGACTTGCATCAGTATTGGTAGATGTTCGATATGAGGTATGTATTGTCAAGCTATGTTCATTTGAATTGTTACAACTAGAAGTATAGGTACAAAGTACAAGTCGGTCGATGCTCCGTGCCACGTCACTGGCGAACAGCGATCAGGGGGTCCAAGACCGCTCTATGGCTCTTGCTACACCATCTTCTGGTGTTCACCGGTTTCGCTCGGCGAATGCAAAGCAGTCTAGGCAGCCAGACCGATTGAGGTGACGAAGGTCTTTGGTCAGACGCACACTCAACAGCACGCTGTGGGGCTTCATTTCCTCTCCTCTCAGTACATAGAATTTCGCTGGAGACTTGGCATTCTTGACTTTGTCGCAAGGCAACCTGAAGGAAAGGGATACGGTTCCTTGAGCTCTAACCATTTGTCCGCCAATCCCCTGAGCCACCGGGCCATCGTTAACGGGGACGTATTCGATCTGCATCATTTTCAAGGTCTCCTCGCTGATGGCGTTACAGTCTGCTCCGGTGTCCATTGTTGAAACAGCGATATAAATCTTGTTGGGTATGTTGGTTGAAAAGAAAAGATACAGAGTCCGGAAGTCGAAGAGTTCTCCGACATCAGCGGAAGGCTCAGAAAGATTGGCCATGCAGCAGATGGAGTCTACCAGGCCAAGTCCTTGAGGAAAGTGCGTATTTACTCTTGTTGGGCAATCCGCGATGGATCTCTGTCTGGTACAATCCGACCCCTGGATGACTCGTGGCAGGTGGCAGTCAGTTCTGCGAGCCTTGCTTCGGGGGCCATTTCGAACCCTCGGGCATTTTGTCTCTGCTACGGCACAGTGGTGTTGGTGACCAGACTGAACGACAATATGGCCTGATCCCATGCCGATCCACCAACCATTGACAGACGTTCTTGTAAGCGGAGCCGCAGCCTTGGGGCATGGATGTTGTGTCGTTTCATCGGGTAGCTTGGTCGCTGCTTGAGAAGGCATTGTGGGCTCAGCCTGGGGGAGGCTTCGAAGGAAGGCGAGAATGCAGCAAACCGGCACAGTAAGGATGCATACTGCCTTTATTGGCTCTTCAAGTGCCAAACTGAACAGAGATAATTTCGCAGATCTGTTATGCATTGAACCCGCACGCAGCTGAAGCAGAGGAAAATGGACTGTATGACTGGCTCAAATTCAAATGAAAGTGCGGGATGATCAGGGAAATGTATTCAAGCTCTTGGAGGCTCAACGACTGCGGCGAAATGTAATCCAATTGTGGCTTTTGCATCACCTCCTGGTCGAGGGCCAGGCTCGACAAGAATAAGGCGGGCGTGATGCCTCATCCGCGGATGGATTAGTTCCTCGTCGATCGCTCTTTCAGCAGCAGATAACCCTGTTTTCCCTACCGTCTGGACAGAGGTTGGCGCACAATGATGGCAGCAGGAAATTGCAGGTCCAAACGGAATGCGCACCCGGGGACCGGGGTCAGGGGCACTCGTCGATGCGGCGTGCCAGGAAGAGTCGAGCATTGCGGAGTTTGCCATTTTGAAGGTCTGTCTCTGAAGGACCACGCAACCAGTGCATCTTTCGTTCGGAAGAAGAACTGAGAGGCAATCGGAGACGTTGGATTAGACTCGCAGATGCTTTGTCAATCAAGAGCCTGCAAGACTGGCCTGGTCCAGCATGCTGCACATGTCACTGCATGGTAGATCTTAGCTCTGCGCACTCCTTTCTTTAGTTCAAGGCTAGTCGATTCTAGCAACATCGGCGGCGTCGGAAGACGGAAATTGCAATGATGCAAAAGTGCGGTGAGAGCTTCTCTGGCTCTCTCGGTGGGCCCGCCGCATGCGAACCACAGATTCTTGGTTGCCTTCTTGTGAGTCAATTAGCAATTCACAAAGGCTCACCGTTATATTCTGAAGAGCTTCACTCGTCAAAACAACCGTCGGCTGTGCCCGATCTAAGCTTTGAACGACTGATCGTAAGCTTTGGACTGTGAACCATAGTTCGTTCTGTTGCAAGGCCTATCAGTTTAGCCAACACGCCCCAAATGCGTCCTAGGATCCCCAGCCTCAAAGGCGACAAGCTTGATTTTCAGCAGACCGGGAAAACAGCGGAGTTCGCTCCGAAAGCAGGCTAGGGCAACCTGGGCCTGGCAAGAAACCATTAGTTGCATGTTCGTCTTGTTGCACCAGTCATGACTTACAAGGAGGATGGAACCGTTCGATGAGAAGCTTGCAACCGTCGAGAATTCGGCGTTGAGTTCGCATGATCATGGCGGCAAGCATTCAAGTTGAGAATGAACCTCGACTTTCGCAGGAAGCATTAGTGTTGATGAACGCGCCAAGAAAAGAAGTGTGCAGCAGCGGCACCAATATGTCTTCTGAGTACAGTCGCACAGGATCTCACATTCCAATCCGGGGTTTGAATACAAGGTGAGCAGGTTGCATTGATCAAGAGAATGAGTGATTCAGGGAGGGTGGTCAGAAGGGTTTATATACACCCGTGCCAGAATGATGGAGATCCTCCCTCGATCCTCCTTCTTCTTTGGTGCAGGCTTTATCTCCAGGGTACAACCGAACTTTTGATTGGCGTTTCATGGCTCGGGACTGAGGGCCTAGGGTATGCGACTCTATGATTATTGTAGCGCCGCAATCACAAACCTTGTGTTACCACATCCTTCTGATCACATAAGTATCGTTTGCATGATGGCAGACTGCACGAACACCAGTTTGCAGCTGCGTGCAGATGCCGGACGCATCGCGATCGCATATGCCTACTGCACGTTCAGGTCATTGTTGGCCAATCCCTGAGCTCTGTAGGTTTTGGGTATCAACCTGCTTGCGGTAGGCAGAGCTGCCAGCGCAGACACAGACATGGGCTCAGAGAATGAGCTACTCAGCCCGATCGTCCTTGCAAATCTTTGCTCCTTCACCGCTGCTTTCTCGACCCGTGCAAGGCCGCAGCTGAAGCAGACACTGCTCAACTTGAAACGCTGTCCTTCGACATGATGGATGGTTACAATGGCCTATCGGAGCAACTAGGCGCACACCCCGCCCTCATGATACTTCGCAGATTCCTTCCTCTCAATGCGAGAAACATCCTGGTCATGCAAGGGGAGCTTCTACGCCTTGACGACTCGTTGAAGGTGACAATCGAAGATGATAGCAAGTCTGGGAACTCAAAGAGAACTCAATACCCGTACAATATCGGCCTCTTGAAGGGACCACACAGCGAGCCTGATGATGGAGTGCAATGGAAGAAAACCAAAGCCATGCGGAAGCTGCTGAAAAATTATAGTTGTGATCCCTCAAATCTCCTCTCTTGTCCATGGTCGCGGGATATCCTGACTGACCACTTGGCTCTTTCCTTCTCCAGATGAAGCAATATTGCAGGTTGCGGCTCTCTCACAACTTGCACCAGTGGATAAAGGCGACCTGGCATGCTTGAGAGAGTTGCTCGAGAAGCCTTGTGGCAGCGGAAAACCTTTCCCCCAGTCGCTCGACTACTTCACATATGCGGAAGAGAACGAAAGCGACCTGACCTCCTTGACAGGCGTACATAAGAACAAAGACATGCTCACAAGATGGCTTGACCGGTGGGTGAGAACTGTGTTTCACAAATACGTTGGCCAGAAGTACCACGACCCCATCTCGACCGCAGAATCCGGAGGAAGCCACGTTGAACCTCTCCGTGTTCATTCGTACTCTGACCACGCTATTACAAGCACCATCGACACCTTGAGCACCATCTTGGCATCTATTCTGCCGACGGTAGCGGCCCTCGGGATCTATCTCATCAAGGATCAGATGACCAGGATGGGAGCTATTGTCGCCTGTACCCTCCTCTTTTCCACAATTTTTACACTTATCGCAAGACCTAAGAGGGCAGAGTGCTTCGCAGCGTCGGCTGCATTCGCGGCAGTTCTGGTAGTCTTTGTAGGGAATTCGAATGGAAATTTGTGCTGAAGCAGGATTTCTGGGCGGCGAAGGACGGTGATAGGCGGCAGAAGGACAGGCCAAGGGGTTCACTCGTTGTCACTGTGAAGCTGGTGTTTGAAAATATCTGTACCTCAACTCTGTTCATGCATATCGCCGCATCGTCACGATATTTTCCAAGGATTGCTGATTATGGCTTCGAAAAGAGATAGTGTGAGCACTTGCAGTCAGCATGGTAACTTCTAAACTTGTTTGAATATGCCTATTCCCGAACTCTATGTGATGTGAAGCTCATAAAGATCTCGTTCGCCGCGACAGCTTTGTATTGTCCATAGATTGGAGTCGCATGTGCGGAACCCTTGGCTCAACCATATGCTCAGACGGAATTGTGCTCCGCGATCAGAGCTTGAGATCCCATAACGATGAGGCTTCACGCTCAACGCAGTGAATTGAGATGCAAACAGAACCAAGCAGTTGCTTTTTTTGGATAAAGGATTCTAAGTCAGATGGCATAGTGGAAGAGTGATTCCACTGGGCCAACAAAGGCTAACGCAAAATCGTGATTCACCGGGCTCTTCCCTCAGCACGGCCGCCGGATGGGCATTCTCCTGAAATCCGCCTAACTTTTTTTACCGGTGGCTCAAAAATCGCTCCATACAGGAGTAGTCCAAGTAGCTCGAGCCTAATGAGCCCCATGCGCCAAATGCAACGCTACTTACTCGCTGGGCCGAGTCGTGTTGGAGCTTCGAGATTCAATTCCTTGGCCTCCACGAATTCTTGAAATGCAAACCTGAAAGCACTGCAGCCTGTCTCATGCTGCCTCTGAGGTGCATGTCCATGCGCCTTGCAAGTGATAGATGTCTCGCAAGCTCGTTGCGGGCATTGCTTCCTATTCCAACGCGACAGCATTCCGTCATGACACTGCCAACGATCACGCGCTCGATTTTCGCCTCGCCGAGCATCATTGTCGACAAGGGTGTAGCGTAAGGACGGTACGTGTCTCCCTGCAAGCGGCCTGGAAAGTCGTGCGGGCTATACCTCGGGCGCCGACTTACCAACTGTGACCCTGTTGTCTCTTTGTAAGGAAACTGATGCAAGGCCCAACACGATTCGTCTCCGGAGACCTTTCTCCAACCCCAGTCGCAGTCGCTCAACTTCCGCACAGGTTGATCCTTCAAACTTACGACAATTTTACCATGGACTGGCCATGCTTCGCCAAATGGTTGGAGCTGAAGTCGTTGAGGGGTGTTCACATCACCTTTGAGACCTAAAAGAGCTACTTTCGTAATGCAGTTGAAGAACACCACCATGCCGAGGACCAGCAATGCTTGCTTGGGAAGCTAACATGAAGACTCACCAGCCGCGACCCCCTGTCGGGTTTCATGCATCAACCCGCCCAGACCGGTCCTGATGATGGTGTTTGGGCACACACCAGCCGCTCGCGGCGTACACGCAAGCTAGTGATTGAGAAATGGCAAGCAGTAGGTGTTTCTTCTTTTCGCAACTCGAATCCTTGCTGCGCTAGTCGAACGATGTGTAGGCACATATCATGTCAGGCCGCCACGAACTCGAGATACAACCATTCATCACGGATCTTCACTCCTTCAACTGCTGCAGCGATTATCGCTTTTGTGGTAGATTGGACCTTCTCAATATCACCATAGTGGCTGTTGTCGCCGACCTCTGCAGGCTATCGGGATAGGGCTGAAGTTCAAACAACGTTCCTTTATCGCGTCGCCTTATCTTGGCCGGAACGCGCTGCGAGCAGGTGGATCCTTGGACAGAAATCGTTTTGCGGGAATTGCCTGTTTGGGATGGAATTGTGTCAGGCTGCTGGTAGGACCGGACTGACAGGCCATCAAAGGGGATTCAGGACGGACTTCTCCTGTGCAAGGCGCCATGTTCGGAGAAAGCTTCAAGACCAAACCATTAATGTCCGTCTCTCGAACGAGGTAATCTGTGCATATATAAGTTGGGCGCAGCTCGTATATCCCGGTTTGGGCGTTGCATTGCCGAAAAGGCGGTGTATTCGGCATGGCAAGTCGGAAGAACATGCAGCAAGGCTGAGGACTCATGACTCCCGCCAATTTAGAGCGCACTTCACGATCGGGAGAAGTAGCCTAACGCATTCTGGCCTTTGAAACAGAGCTCCCACGATGATGTCGACTCCACCAGAGAGACTGGAGGAAGTTTGGCTGAAGGGTAGGCAGCTGAAGACTGTATATGAAGCACGCATCATGCGCACAACTTGACACGGGTCAGTACGATTCACAAAGTCGATGAAGAACGAGAAACTAGTGTTTGGCATGTTTTATTGTGTTCGCTGCCGCTCGACCTCGATTCTTGTTTTGCTGGATATGCCTTCACTCAGAGCCTCCATATTGTTGTCTGACTCTCCCCTTCGAGGAGGAAAGACCAGATGATCACGAGGTCGCATCGACACCCCACCCTCCAGTTTTTTCGCTTATCTGGCCCGCTCCTCACGCCGTCAAAGTCCTTGCACACAGCCTTCGAGGGTTATGTCGGGGTCTAGAGGTAGGCATGTGGCAGACCCCAAAGGTGCCGTGACCAACCCGAGTCAATAGGCCCGGAGTTGGTATTGGATGCAGAAATGCTGACCTCACATCGATGTGGGCTGTGACAATCTCAGTGCTAGACTGTCGTTGATGATGGTCGGTCTTTCGCAAATTCTGGGTTGGAGCAAGTCACAGGTTCTCACACGAAGTGGTTACCCGGAAGATTCTCCATGTTGTTGTTGTTGTTCGCTGCACTGCCGCAACATGAAGGGGGCGTTCACCCACTTCAGGATTGTTGAGGGATTGTTGTAGATAGAGCAAGGTGGAAGCTTGGCTCGGTCGAGATTGTCATAAACCGCACCACGGGTGGCGGTGAGTTGGGGAGATCCGGCCTTTCAAGGCACCCAGGTCACCCTGGGATGCCTGACAGCCGAGAAAAGGTATGGAGAATTTTTTTCTACTCCTTGTCAAAGGACATGGAGGGGCTATTGTTTCTTTTCGATTTGCTTCCGTGCGGTCTTGGCATATGTTGTGCTCGATGGCGGGGAGTAGCAGCCAGCCAAAACGGCTTCAACAGTGGGACGGGTATGGATCGATCAGAAGATTTTTATGGTGAAAGGTATCCGACTGACGCCGGTGTACCAAGATCGCGACCTGCGAAGGAAGTCGTGGTGACAGTATCTTGGAAGGCAACGAAGGGTTTGGTCATTGTCATCGGAAAAGTGAAGGATCCCACCACTATCGTGGGGGCCCTGGCGCATCATGTTGGTTCTGAATCTGTCAGCTAACGGACAAGAAGAAGGCCATTAAAGGTGTACTTACTGTCTAGTTTTGATCCACAGGGGAGAGCCGTGGGCCGGCTTGGGATTTTGTAGAGCAAGGGACAAAGTCCTCTCGGGATTGGTGAAACCTGTGGAGTTCAGTCAGATGTCGCTGACAAGAGCAGGCTATCAGGCTCACCTGGACTTCAGCTCTTGCTTCCTTCTGAAGCACCGCGGCTTCCGCAGAGAAGATGGTTCTCCGTAAAAAGAAGTGATTGAAGCTGGGAAGCCCTGGCGTGGGCAATGGTCTCCAGCAAACAGAGCAACGCCTCCGAAGAGATCGTTGCTCCACAAGCAAGAGGGAGGAAAGAGGGTTGGCACTGCTGTCCTCCTGCAACAGGCCAAGTGATTGGAGAGGTCTTAGTTTCCCCAGCCGAAGCTGGGTACTCACGCCCTGCACCGCGTGAAGGTGCCTCAACGGCGCAGGGCTCGACAGAGTGCAGAGTTGGCCGGTGCTATGGAGGGAACGGAATGACAAGAGGGACGAAAATTGTGTAGTGCTTGACGTTTTGCGTTATCTCTGTGGCGGAGTAAGAGCAAATCGAAGAGAGCAGTAAGTTGTGGGCGAGGAGGAAATTTGTGGGCGCTGCTAAAGAGCTCAAGGTTGCGCAGGCAGGTGGAACGAGGTTCTGGTGAAGTGAAAGTGAGGTGAAAGCAAGGTTGAGGTGAATTGCACCTGGGCTGACTCACGACACAGGTGCCTCCTTCCGAAAGGTTGCACATTCAGTGTCCTTGGAATGCGTCTTAGAACGCACTACCTAAAAGGCGCAAGATTGGACCTTTCAGACTGAGACTGCGCTTAATGAAAATAAGTGACCCTCACTGGCAGGCAGTGGCCCTTGTTTCGAGGGGCGGAAGTTGTGACAAGAACCTGCCGGAACTTCACCAATTCCCGACGATTCAAAGTCTACTACTGATTGAAGTTATTTCGAGTAACCACGGCGGGCTGTGGCTTCCGTGGAAGGTTAGAAATATCTGCAGGCTGCATTCGAAAAGCATCCATGTGTACCCGGCTGTCGATGACTATCAGTAAGTAACCTCGAAGTGAGTCTAGAGTAACTCACCAAACAGGACACGTCCCACTGAAGCCCAACAGCCACGGATCGATGCAGATCACATGATGCATATGGCCGCAAGGGAGTATACGAACAGAGTCATCCTGAATGAACGGCTGCGTACAGATAGGACATTCCTCTTGTTCGAAATCCGGCTTGAGTATCTCAGAGGTTGTGTATCCTTCCTTCGCTTGCCAGCTTCGCCGAATCTCCACCTTCATGGCCCTGATGTGCCGCTGACTCTGCACAAGAGACCAGCTTTGAGCGTCTCCGTACGAACCTCCTCTTTCCAGGTCTAAGCTTCTCGTCCGTCGTTCCCCAAGTAATGGCGCGGTGTACCTTACGGCTGGGATGTACTGAAGAAGGGAAGGCGCGATCCCCTTTTCCTGTGGGTCCCTATGTCGTCGCCGATGATACCCAGAGCGCCGGAGTTCGTTCTGAAGCTGCACTTGTTCTAGTCTCTGCTGTGGGCTCTTTCTTTTCCCACACACGGCTAGCAAAATGACAACGGCGAGAATCCCTACGAGTGCGGTGATTGTGATGATGGTCCTGTGCTTGTTGAGATTTGCATCAGAAGAAGGAGGTGGCGACGCGGTGGCCATCAGACCAGATCCAAGCAAGAAGACTGAGAAGCTGTCAAGCCGGAAGGATCAGGTTGACTTCACCTGAGCAAAGCGGCCATTTTCGATGAGAGATCCTACCGCCCACTGGTACCACGATGAAGCATACCTGCGCCCTGGGTAAAATTGACCAGAAATGCCTCATGGACAAAGATCACTTTTACCTAACAGCAACGGCGGAGACTTCTGGACATTCACCCACGGAATGGACACGCGTAGCCTGGCTCGAAGTGGGATTGATAAAGCCACGTCCACATCGAGAAGGTGATGCCACAGTACTGATGTGCGACAGTCAACACAAGCTTTCTGTTGGTTCCGTCCTGCCGTTCACCTGTGTCGGCAGAAGAACAGGAGGCGGGAGACTCCACTTGCAGAAAATCTCTCATACTGTTCTCTAAATGCAAGGTCAATCATCGGCCAATGGACGAGCTCTGCTTAGACGGAACGAGATCTTTGTGCCAAGGCATGCGCACAGACCTTGTGAGATGGACATTTGATCCCCAGTGCACTTCGATTGGACCTAGATCTGTTGCTTATCCCTCATCTACAGATGCTTGCCTTAACGGTCTGCGAAGTATATGCCTCAGACTATCTTTTCAGACATAGCTTGATGACAAGGATGGCAAATACGCGCTTCCCACACTTGAGATCGAAGTCTCCCAACTTATTATTCCCCCATAGAGTCACGCTTCCTCGCCAGTTCTTCACTGCAGGTTGGCTGAAGGTGGATCCCTCAAAGGGTGATCCCTGACGTCGACGACGTATGCATGCATGCAAGGAATAAGCATCTTCGTCTGCCATTCAGCAACCTGGCCGCAAAGGGTCAATCTTCACAGCCCACACATTTTCTCCCACATGCTCAATGTTGATGAATCAAGTGGTTCACGGCAAGGTCCATTCTGGTCAGCTGGAATGTCAACAGCCAGTGCCACTTCACTGCTTGATAAGGTTGCGCACGGCCCTCTCTGTGTACCTGATTGCCGACTTCTGTTTCCTACCTTTCGTCTTTGCTTCTTTTCCAACTGTGGTCCTTCCACTCTGCCACTGCGCTCTCGGCCATGACCACGATTCGAATCGCCAACGACGTTCATCCGAAAAACGAGCTCCCAATTAACCATGACAGGACTGCGGATTCGACCTCGATCTACGCTCACGACGATGGCATCTACAACATGCGCTCGAGGAGATCCTCGCATGACCTAAGCCTCTACCGAACGAAGTCTTTACAGCAAGATGAGGATCCTGGACTACGGCAAGAAGGCGACTTCAAAGAGAAGCAGGTATGACCAGTACAAGATCTTAATTGATGACGTTGGCTTACCATGCTTTAGATCTTCAGCGGCAAGATGCTTCTATGGCTCGCCTACCAATCAACGGGAGTCATCTATGGAGATATTGGCACCAGTCCACTATACGTTTATTCGTCGACCTTCACATCCGAACCATCCAAGGAAGATCTCGTCGGCGTACTGTCACTGATCATCTGGTCACTGATCATGATGGTCACGGTGAAATACATTATTGTCATCCTACACGCCGACAACGAGGGCGAGGGAGGTACTTTCAGCACCTATACTCTTCTGAGCCGATATACGAACATCACAAATCGCGATCCGAGAGAGGCTACCCTTGTGAGGCTGAAGAGACACGCTTCAGGCGATCTCGAGAGCGCCGGTCGTGCCATGCGCAAAGGCATCGAGTCGAGCCGTCTGGTGCGCGGCATTCTCAAGGTGATGGGTGTCTTGGCCGTCTCCATGGTTCTTTCAGACGGTGTTCTCACGCCTGCACAGTCCGTTTTGGGTGCTGTCCAGGGTGCTCGGGTCGTCAATCCCAGCATTTCCAAAGGCGCCATCATCGGCATAACCGATGCAATCCTGGTACTGTTGTTCCTCGTCCAGCCCTTCGGAATCACCAAGATTACCTATTTCTTCTCCCCAATCATCATTATCTGGCTGGCTTTCAACGCGGTCTTCGGGGTTTACAACCTTGTCAACTACGATGCCAGTGTCTTCCGAGCTTTCAACCCTGGATACGGGTTTACGTTCTTGGTGCACCACGGCGAGCATGGCTGGAGACAACTGGGTGGCGTTTTGCTAGCCTTCACTGGAGTGGAGGCTTTGTTCGCCGACCTGGGCGCTTTCAGCCGTCGAGCCATCCAACTCAGCTGGTTATGCTATGTCTTTCCATGTCTCCTGCTGGCATATATCGGCCAGGCAGCATACATCAGCCACAACCCTGCAGGATATTCAAATCCTTTCTTCGAGGCAGCTCCCCCTGGCACCATCTATCCAGCTCTCATCATTGCGATATTGGCAGCAATCGTTGCCTCACAGGCCATCATTACTGCAACATTCCAACTTCTCCATCAAGTGATGAAGCTGTCATACTTCCCACAGTTATCAGTCAAGCACACTTCAAAAATCTTCCACGGACAGCTCTACATACCTCTCGCGAATTGGCTCCTCATGATCGGCACAATCCTGATAGCGTCGATTTACAATAATACGACGTCACTCGGCAACGCCTACGGAGTATGCGTCATGTTCGTCACATTCTTCGACACCTGCATGGTCTCACTAGCAGCCATCTTCGTCTGGCGTGTCAGCCCCTTCATCGTGTTCCTTCCATGGCTCACGATCGCCCTCATGGACGGCACCTTCCTCTCCTCAGCCCTCACGAAAGTCCCCGACGGCGCCTGGTTCACTCTAACCCTCGCCATCGTCCTCGGCATGATTTTCATGCTGTGGCGCTTCGGCAAGGAACAGCAATGGTTCGCCGAAGCTGAAGACCGCTTCCCAACTTCGCATTTCGTGCGCAAATCTCCCGATGGATTACAGCTCGCGGAGCGATTTGACGGCACACCCCTCAGCTCGATCAATGGCTTTGGCGTCTTCTTCGACAAAGCTGGCGAGACGACGCCGATCGTTTTCAGTCAATTCGCCATCAAACTCACCGCGATGCCGGAGATCACGGTATTTTTCCACCTGAGGCCTCTCGAGACGCCCTCTGTACCTCAGACCGAACGACATACTGTCTCCCGACTCTCCATTCCCCATTGTTATCGCCTCGTGGTCCGCTACGGGTATAACGACGAAGTCATTACCCCCAACCTCGCCTCAGTGATCTACGAGCAGATTCGTCTGTACATCCTTTCCGAGAAAAGAGACCAAAAGCCACAAGTAGCGACCAGCGAAGGCGAGGAAGCCGCTACGAGCACCAGCTCCGAGCCCACGGGAGAGAAAGCCCCTGAAACGCTGCCCGTCCGCCAACAGACTTCGTCAGACGCTCTTGCGCGACTCGATCGCGCCTTCTCCTACAAAGTCATGTATATCGTTGGGAAAGAGCAGCTCAAGATCAAGCGGAGTACGGGTTATCTCAGGAAAGTGCTGTTGGTACTGTTCCTGTGGATGAAGGAGAACACGCGGACGAAGATGGCGAACTTGAATGTTCCGACAGAGAGGATTATTGAAGTGGGTTT
This sequence comes from Cladophialophora chaetospira, assembly GCA_030247875.1. Lineage (NCBI taxonomy): Eukaryota > Fungi > Ascomycota > Eurotiomycetes > Chaetothyriales > Herpotrichiellaceae > Cladophialophora > Cladophialophora chaetospira. The sequence continues at coordinate 443,732 of JAPDRK010000024.1, forward strand.
CTTGAAATGGATCTGATGGTGGACTTTGACGCTCGGAAGCAATATACTGAGTGAGAGGGGCTCCGTGGTGTGAATTGTATAGAACAGATGAGCTCTAGCGGTGCTAAGATGGTATTGACCTTGCCATTCACTGGACAGAGCCACGAGTCTCCTTTGTGGTAAAAGTAGACAGTGCATAGCGTATTATGAGAGCGCGTTCCGCGAAAAAGTCAGGGGCTGTTCAGCCTCGTGTGTCGATCTAACATTATCAGGGGCTGTCTCGCCTTCCTTGCGCGGCCGGTGCGAGCTATCGGGTCGCATACTGGACGTTTCCATGGGGCTCGAGAAGGGTGGACACCAGTTAACTAAGCGATAGACACCGAAGGGGCCGTAATATCTGTTAAACAGCCTTCGAGCGTCCCTGCACATCAAAGAAAACAAATCAAAATGCAAAAGTTCGAAGATTCAAGGCCAAGGCCGTTGAATCTCAGAATCTTGGAATGGGCTATATCTGTCTGTGGTATGGGATCACATCGATCTACTCCCATCATCGCGCGCATGCAGCTGAACAACGAGGATGCACGACCTGGTGTTGGCATTGGGACTATGACGAGCCGCGACAAGGGTTCTGAAGATCGGACGCAGGGGTACATACACCAAAATTCTGACGTGATGCCATCAGTCATCAATGAGATGAAGGCTCGGGGTGCAGTGCTTACACATGTTGGCATCATGTTCCTCGTTCGTTTGCCTCCAGAACTGGGGCCACGATTGGGAATCCGGGCTCTCTCCAGACACTCAGAGTCATATTTCACGTACGCCTTTGGGACATCCCGTGAGTCTCGAAAGAACCACCCAATGGCGCACCTCTACGTCGGTGACGAGGATGAGCCAGAGTACTTGCCCACGAATACTCACGACCCCTTTCGAGACCAGCTTTGGAGGGAAAGCACTGATCCTTGAATCACGGAAGAGGAGATGACGATGACCTACATTGATCGCAGAGTCTTTCGAGAAAAGGAGGGACGACGATTACAAGCTCTCCAAAACTTGAACCAATTGCCAACGCCCACTGAAAGAGAAGAGTGGCTGCTGGTGATTCATGACCGACTTCTCGCTGCGAGACGCGTATACAGTCAATCAGCTTCTGCGAAAACGAAACGAAAGGCGTACATGGCAAGAGACGGAGTAGCCGAGCAAACGTCAGAGACACTGGCCGCTTGGGTGGCAACCGATCATGGCAAAGCTTTGGAAAAGGAAGCACACGACCGCAGCAATGCAATTACGACGAAAGCTCGTGCGACAGGGAAGCGCTGGGGCAAATCTCCTTGGGCTGATCCGACCGAGGACGATCTCGACGAAATCGCTCTGGCGGACTATCTGAAATGGGTGGACAATAATGGAAGGTCGGCACAGAAATTGAACGAGGCTTCTAGCAAGACCTTACAACAGTTCAAAGCCGACAAGATCGCGGAGTTCCGAGCCACGAGAGTCGCTGAAGTCGAGGACACCGCCGCCGCCGCCGCTGATAGTGAACGTTTCTTCAAGAAGGCCAATGCCCATTTTGGTAAGGGGTAGGCCTTAAGATTTGGCCCAGAATGCCTGTTTTGGCAGGGGTAGCCCCTATGATTTTGACTGGAAATCGCGAAGAGGCTGTCGGGTGTTAGAGATTTGAATCATCTCAGGCCCCATTTCGCAGCAGATGCATACAAAACCACCGCTCTCCATCTGGCATTCCATCAGTAAGCTGTCTTGCGAGCTTCATCCTCGTAGACTACTTGAAATTTCTACTTGGAATCGCCAAGAACCTGCCCTTTGAGCTCATGATTTCAGCTTTTTTGTTCATCTTTCGTTCAGTCTGTTGCTAGAATGCAAGTATGTTAGCTGTGGAAACAGTCACCGAGTTTTTGATATCAGAAGACTCGGTGGGGAGTCTAGGGATGCGGCGGTGGACAAGGTCTTATTCATTCATGGAGCATCGCTGGGAATAATGGTCACTGATGATACCTCGAGGCTTGAAATCATTCCATCGTTCCAGTCCAGCTAGCTGTCTGGCGCCGTGGTCGAAGGAAGTCGCATGCGAGTCTCGATGCCGCTGCATCAAGACGATTCGCCCATGTTGAATATGTCCAAAGTATCAATCGGCAACGCCAAAGTGATCGCCTGTGCCTCAGCAAGTATATAGTCTGCGTCGTGTCTTGGTGAATCCTGGTTCGTGATCAGAAGCTGTTCGATGCCCGGTCTATTCCAGACGGATGGATAGGATCGTGCGTCTTGAGGTGTTTCAGGTGTTGCGTAGCCGCTTGCTCCGGCACCGGATTGAAGGTCTGTTACATCGCGAGACGGGCGACGATCAAGTGCCTCTGTAGGCAAAAGGTTCGTGCGGCTGCAGGGGCATAGACAATCTGTTGTGGAGACGATGTGGTCGACATCGAACTGAACGGTGTGGGAGAGTTGTTTGATCACCATCTTTAGGAAATTGGTCAGCGTTGGAGCGAGCAAAGCACGTTCGGAAAGACCTACCTTGATGATCCAAAGACATCTTACCGCGCCATTGTCGAAACAGCGCATAGTGGCTAGCAACCGAATACCAAGTTCACCTTTCTTCCAAGCCTCACTCGGTCGAGATGTGCCATTGTGTGTCGCGATAAGAAACAGAAGGCACATAACCGCTTGGTAGAGAGTGTAGATGACGCTCCAGGAGGCGGGCGCTAAGAGACCCCGTTGGTGCATAATCTCAGACCGTGTAATTGTTGTCGACGCAATCTTGATGCAAGCAAGCGCATGCTGTGATTGAATTCTCGGAATTGGCATTCCATTTGCCATTTGAATTAGGTAGTGAAGGAATGGCTGATAGAGGACGAATTGGCCAAGATAAAAGGACATTTCCAGTTCATATTTCATGCTGCGGCCCTGTCAGTCGGCTGAAATACCAAACAGTAGCTATCCACTCACATTGCAGACATCTCCGCCTTCTGCGGAACAAGAGGTACGGACGATAATGTTTTCGCCCACCTTCGGAATGCGTCCTCAGTCTCGCCGACTTTCTTCAGATCAACACTATCGGCGTCCGGCCCGGTCGAAGGCTTTTCGTTGGTAACCTGCACAAATATGCTGCGAAGACCGGTCGCCGTAAGAGACAACATTTGAAAGTGCTTTGCGGAAGCGGCATATTTTGCCTGAGATTCGGTGAGAGTATCAGTAGAATTTGACGCCTTCCTTGTGGAAGGTGGTTGTAGCGCGGCCAGGACGGAAGGATCGACCGATCCAGGATTGATGCGAGCTGGCATGTCGAGTACAATACTGACGAAAGTATCGAGCTGTAGGACGGCCAGCATGATTCTGAGCCTGGCTTCTTGTTGTGATTCAGGCAAGGATATGTCCCGGTCGATCTCCCTGTGTAGACCAAGCCTCAACGCCGAAGTACAAGCAATGCCAAGGTACGTGTAGGCTGAAGTTAGCCGCGACGTGGTGACTAGAAAGGTGATCAGACACAAGATGGTCTGCATTGATATGAGGTCTGCGCATTGAGCAATATCAAGTTCCTTGCGCGCCAAAATGAAATGTCTCGTACTGAGAACTGTCAGCCGAGCAAGATTTCAGACTATGAGGGCACTCACGCTTCGTTGACGATGTCTTCGCATCCATGATTCTTACGCAAGCGCATATCAAATAGCAGAGCGATTGCAAGAACGGAATGAAATAGGGGCATAAAGTCACGGCTCGATGCTCCGAACTGCAGCGCCGATTCACTGTACAGCCTATGCACCATATCTCGAAAATCAGCCTCATGCACAAATTGAATCCAGGGGTGGCCTCTTGTGAAGACCACGTCAAGGAGATTCAAGGTGGTGGAGAGAGTAGGAAGGCTCTGAAATTGCGCCGAGTAGTGCTGTACGCCTTCAGCCTCAGGCATGGGGGCATTGAACAAGGTGGTGGTGATGCTCTGTGTTTCCGCCTTTAAAGCTGCGTTGTCGGGCATCCTTCGGAAGAGCTCAAGGGTCTTCAAGACGAATGAGTATCCAGAATATGGCCCATAGTAGGTGGTTTGTGAGGGTGAATGGGAAATGATGCGTCCACGAGTGCCCATCATGCCATGCAACCGGCGGTGCTTTGCATCGTCTTCATCTGCGCTCGACTCTCCATCCCCTGGGTCCGGGTACGACGTGTCTAAAGAGTTGATCACCGATTCGATCGCGGCATTGGTAGAAGTCGTGTCTTGGGTCTTGAGTTGCTCCAAAGAAGTGCGCACTGATCGCAAACATGCCTCTAGCTTGCGGATCCTCTGAGTTGGTGTTTCCCGCGGCCTCGTTCCAGGGTCATAAGAGCAAGCTTTTCTCGTCAGCGTCTTCCCTCGGACTCATCGGGAAAGAGTCGATGGGTCTCACAATCTTTGGACACACCGCAGGGCCCACAAGGAAGGCCACCGTCGCACTTTATTTTTCGAAGTCGACACTCATCGCACGCGCGCGGCGCTCGTCTATGGTACCCTTTGCGATGTGATCGGACGGCCTTCCCATGGCTTGTTTGCGAATCTCCAGCCATCAGGTTGAAGATGTAGCATTTTGGGATAACAGTAGCAAGACAGCTTTTGTGCCGAGAGGTTGGAGAGAGAGTTCAGATCACGCGCGGCATCGACGCTGGACATGGCAAGGCGGGCTCGGCGCCACGTTTGCATCCCGCTACCAAGCAAGCCTAAGCAACCCCACGACGTCAAGAGTCAGGCTGGCATCCTTGGTAACATCTAAATGTTCGAGGCCAATGACGGCGCCAATAAGTTCTTACCTCTCCGGGGGGATTGTCGTCTTGCCCCAATCAGGCCAAAGCAGCAAGGCCAGGCTTGTGGCTTTTGGAGCGAGGTCACCGCCCTCACTAATAGAGATCGGACGAGCACTATCTCGGATTCGGATTGCGGGGAACTCTCAAAACTTTCAGGTGCGCCGCGACATCCCTCTGCCTCAAGACACTCCCATCACCACTGCCCACAATGGCAGAGCCTGCCGAGAACAAGTATGCAATACACGAAGCTGCGCGTGAGGGCAGGATCCAGGTCGTGGAATCTCTGCTCAATGCAAATCCAAAGCTCGCAAACCTCCACGATCTGGACGAACGCTTACCCGTCCACTGGGCATGTGCCTTTGCACATCTCGACATTGTGAAACTGCTTTCCTCTACGCGGTCCTTCGATCCCGATGCTCAAGATGGCTCGGGTTGGACCTCCATCGCCATATCGTCCTCCCTGAAAGATAACTCCGGCCTGCCCATTATCGAATTCCTCCTCTCCAAAGATGCCGATCCCAAAGTGCCCACGAATTCCGGCGTTACTTCGCTGCACCTGGCCGTATCGAAGAATAATCTCGAGGTCTGCAGAACTTTACTCAAACACGGCGCGAGTGCGAGGGTCAAGGACAAGAGAGGACAACTGGCTCTACATCGCGCCGCAGCCGCTGGGAATGTGCCCATTGTAAAGCTACTACTGGAGAACAAGTCGCCTGTGAATGCCACGGATATGGACGGCATGACGGCACTACACCATGCTATCAGCGAAGGCAACGGCGATGTGGCCGTCGAGCTGCTCAAGGCCGGTGCGGAGACGGATAAGAGAGACAAGGATGGACAGCTAGCACTCGACTGCGCGCCTGATGCCAAAGTACGGTCGTTTATCCTGAAGGCGGCGGAAAGGGAGGGCATTGATTTCGACTGAGAGGCAAAACAAGTCTATCAATTGATCGACAATAGCGCTATCAAGAAGGAACTGGTGTGCCGAAAAGCACGAAGAGTGTTCAAAGGGGGCAAACAGCGACTCATTTCATCGTGTCTGCCAACTGCCGATACATCTGCTTCACGTCAAGAATATCGGCCTTGAGCTCCTCCACCTGCTCGCTCTTCTCGCCCAACAGTTCCAGCATCGTCTGGTGTCGCTGGCTGAGGTCGGCATGGTCTTTGTCCAAGGTCTTCAACCGTTCCTCAATCTTGCGCTTCTCTTCGACCTCGCGCATCAGGCTGACGACTTCTTGCCGAGCTTCGTCGCGCTGGGTACTGAGACGTGCGAGCTCGTCCTTGGAAGCCGCCTTCTCGCTCTCAAGACGACGTACGTTGGCGGACATCCGCTCGACCAGCTGGACTGAGGGACCGGCACCAACCGTGGAGGTGGATATCAGATCATTGACGCCACCCCGTTGAGAGTGGTGGCTCGTGGTCTGGGGTGTCGGTGGCACGTTTGCGAAGTATTCGTCTTGATCCATAGATGTTACGACCGAGGGCGTCTCAGCGATCGACCCGTTGGCCAGGCCGCGGAAAGAAGCGGTGGACTGTTGACGAGGCGGGGTATTCGAGTCGAATGTGTTGGGCATGATAGAAGACCGCCGACTATTTGCTCTCTCGTACTGGACTGGGCTCATAAGATGATTGATATCAAATCCGAGACCCGAATTCTTGCGGAGAGATGCAGCAGGAGAATCATTCCGTGGGATGTGGAGGTTCGCAGTCCATTTCGATTTCTCCTCGTCGATTTTCCGCTGTACTTCCCGCTCGGCATTCTGCTTCTGCGTCTCGAGGTCCTTCAACGCGTTCGAAAGGTCTGTTTCCAGTTGAGATACTCTTCTCTGCGACCGCTCGACTTCTTCGTTGGCATCAGCGAGTGATTTGTCCATGTCGGCATACTTGCTCTGGGTTCCGTCCAGCTCCCGTTCTGCATTCTTCAGTTTCAGGGCAGTGTCTCGCAGTTTCTTCCGCAGATCGCCTTCCCTCGCCGCGACTTCGTCACGTTCTTTTTCGAGATTCGAAATCCTTCCCAGAAGAGAGCTTTCAATGCCTTGCCAATTCTGACTCGCAGCTGCATACTGATTCTGCAGAGTCTCGATCTGTCGGAGCATTTTGGCTTGCGTGTGACCGGTATCTGCTGATGAAGCTTCTTCGGCCCGTACACGAAATGACTCGAGTTTGCTCTCCAGAGTAGCTTGTTCGCTCAACATGTCACTCTCCATTGCGCGTGCTTGCTCCTTTTCTCTGTCCAAGGCTGCTCGCAAGTCGCTGATTTCTCTTCGTGTCTTGTCTTCTGAGACTTCCCGTTCTACTCTGGCACTGGTCAATTGGTCCCGTAGTTCTGCGTTCTTCGTCCTTTCCTTTTCGAGTTGCTCGGTTTGTGCCCTGCTTTCAGCCGCCTCCGCTCTAGAGTTGGCCTTCGATAATTGAGACTTCATTTCCGCTAATGTGGCGTTTAGCGCGTCCCGCTCTTTCCGTGCAACTTCGAGGTCCTGAGCAACGCTAGTATTTGCCGCCAAGGTCTGCTCAGCGCGTTTGCTTGCAACTTCCGCTCTTCTCGCTCGCTCTTCCATCACCCTGGAAGCCCGCTCGGCCTTCTCTGCACGGATCTTAGCAGCCTCTTGCTCCTTGGTCCCAGCCACTGCTTGTGTACGGATTTTCTTGATTGTACTTCGAAGGTCCATCTCGGTCTTTGACCAGCGAGTACCCTCCTCGATAAGAAGCGCTATTCTTTCATCTTTTTGAGACAGCTTCTGCTCCAGGCTCCCAGGCTGAGCTGAGGCAGCGGCCTCTTTTGCGGCTTCAGCGCTTTTTCGTGCAGAACCGGAGACAGAGTCGACCAACGTTTGCAAATCCCTTCGCAGAGCATCTATTCGCTCAAGGTAGATATGCATCTCCGCCTGTGCCTCCAATACTTCTTCTGCGCCACGTCTTGACTGACTGTCCACACTTGGTCTGTCCAGGTCTTCCGAGGGCCTCCCTCTAGAATTCTCGCTCTCTCGATTGGCGTCCATAGAAGCTCGTGCAGAATGTAGGGTTATTTCTGGCAACGCCCTTGCTTTCTTTGACTGTATAGTGTTGTTGGCTCCCAATGAAGGCTGTTCTTCACCGGTGGCTATCTCGATTCTGGCGTTGTCGTCCACTGCATCGGAAGTCTGTCGCACCGTATCTTGTTGCGCATTATCCAGAACCAGATCCGGTGGCTCTTCTGCTTGCGCATCTGTAAAGCCGGGAGATGATGCTTCCCCTGTTGTCGAGGCGGGTCGTGACGATTCGTCTTGGGCAGGTGGGACCGGACTTTCTGTTCGACTCGCAGTCTTCTTCGCCATCGCCCGGGCGAGGCGCTCCTGGAGGCGGTCGTTGTTTGCGGAGACATTGCTGTTACTTCTGGACAAATCGGCGGAGGCTTTCCCTCCGTCAGCCAGACCGTCGGTATTGGGGCATATGATACTTACGTCTCTTGGCCTGCACAGGCGTGTTCACCCTCTTAGGGCGATCACCCTCTTCAGTGAGGATGTCATCTAGCCTTGACTCGACAGAGGCAACAGCCTGCTGTAAGAAATTCCATCCTGATCTAGGTTTGGCGGACATGGTTCGGAAGCCTCGTTCAGTACTCTCGGTTAGCACCAGGAGAGGCTACGATCGCAAATTAGTCTCGAAGGCGATGTGGGACTGGCCTCTGCAAGGCAAGGGGCAAGGCTCAACATCGCAGCAGAAAGATGCACCTTTCAAATGCCAATCGTTGTACAAAAGTTGACGCGTGTCTCGTGAGGACAAATAAACCAACTGCGCATCGTCGGATGGGGAAAGATGGGCGCTTGACCGGGGCTAGTGGCCCTGCAGCATGATGTACCCTTCCGCCATGCGCAGTCGAGCTTCACCATAATACAACTAGAATTATTCTGCCGCCTTGCTCAATCTCCCCCTACTATAAGTTTTCTTGCCTACTTGAATATATGGCTTCGCTTGGTTGGAGTTGATCCGGACGTACTCAATCCCATATTCACGGCCTGCCGATTGCGTCACTCAGGCCAGCAAGATGTCATTGAGCCCGCCTGCCTATCTGGCCTCCGTTCAGAGCAATATCAGAGCTCGTCCGGTCAGTTTTTCAAGTCTTCCACATTGTCTGCACCGTTTGACAGCGTAACAGATACCTTGGGACGGCGCTGTCCGAGCAGGAAACCTTACAGACGATCAGCTGAAGAAGATACGATCCGTGGACAAGGTCAGGAAAGAGCAGCGAAAGCAGACAATCGAGAAAGACGTCAACAGCTATAGCAATCTGCTAGTAGGCAGCTCTGAAGGTGGCAGTGTCCTTGAGAAAGCTTCGAAGCGGACCGACATCGTTCAATACATCCTAGTGCTGGCCACAGACCTCATCAACGGTTCGTTAATGCCGCAAAAAGATTAAAGCCCACACAGGCAACTGACCAGACCTAGATGCACCAGAACTTGCAGCAGCCATCTTAAAGCAGGCCGATCCTTACAAACCTTTCCTTTCGTTTCTCACTCAGGCCAACGAACCTCAAGATCCCATACCCATCCTTTCCGCTACATTTCTGGTCAACCTTATCTCCGTATCTTTAACGTCCTCCTCACATCCTACGTCCCGAGACGAAGAAGCACTACCTCAGCTCTACACCTACCTGACGAAACTGATTAAGAACCAGGACAGCGGTCTACAGGACATTGGAGTGCAGCATGTGTCCCAACTGCTTCGAACGACGCGGTCAAAAGAGCTGTTCTGGAAACAGAAGCAGGACACGGTTGATCCGTTATTTGACATTTTACGAAAAGCGGCGGGAGCTGCCAAAGATAACGATTCTACGCTATGGAGCGGAAATGCAAGCATTCGAAGCAGCGACACCAGGTTTGGTGGAGGGGTCGGCCTACAGCTAATGTACCACGTATTATTGGTGATATGGCAGCTGAGCTTCGAGGGCGAACTTGTCGGGGAGGGACTCGAGAAGTAAAAGACCCTATATTCTGGGGGAAAGTGACGGCCGGGCTAACGTTTACCCAGGGACGAAGAGATTGTACCCCTATACACGCAACTTCTGCGGATGTCACCAAAAGAGAAGACTACCCGACTCCTACTGGCAACACTTACCAACCTGCTTTCAACGAACAAGGAGACGCTGATCGCCATTGCCACGACAGCCAGACTTCCCGCCCTCCTGTCCAATCTGAGCGGCCGTCATCTGACCGACCCCGACCTCCTCGAAGACCTCGAATCTCTCAAATCTCTGCTAGATGAATACACCAAGGACCAAACCACCTTTGACGAGTACGCTGACGAAGTGCAATCCGGCCACCTACGCTGGTCACCACCGCACCGCAACCCCACATTCTGGCGTGAAAACGCTCGCAGAATCCTCGAAGAGAAGGACGGGGAGCTGCCCAAGAAACTGTCCGAGATTCTCTCGAAAGCGTGGGAGAACGACAAGAAGGTGTTGGCGATTGCGAGCAATGATGTAGGCAATTTGGTCAAGCACGTGCCTGAGCAGAGGACCAAGCTGGAGAAATTGGGTCTCAAGGTTCGATTGTTGGAGTTGATGGGTGACAGTGATGAGAGCGTGAGGTGGGAGAGTCTCAAGGCTGTGGGAGAGTGGATGAGGTATACCTTTGAGAAGTAATCCAGGATGGTAGATTGGCATTCTGTAACCATGAACATGAAGACTACTGTTGTCGGCATCGGAAGAGGCCATTCGGATCAGTAGGGGAACACTGATTCATTCAGCGAGAGAGGACTGTGAGGCTCATAGTCGCTAGACTACAGATCATCCCGGTCTATTCCTATCAAGCTTCCCTCGCATGAGGACTTGTAGATTGGCTCTCGAAGCAGAAGGGAGTATTCACTAGACTATCAGTCATTCACGAAGGGCATACAACACGGACATTTGCGAAGATCAGTCGAAGGTATGGGCGTAGCACTTTACTTTGCCAAAGTTGCACCAAGACGGTGCGACAATTCGAGGCTGCGGAATCTGCGAAGCTGTGGGCATTCCACCACCAGTATAGTGAAATGAGAGGGTTGCACACATATCTCGCGAAAACATTCAGCGATCCATTGATTGCATTCACCGCTGTCTACTGTCACAATTCTATACTAGCGCACGTTTGTTACGCCAACACGACTATTCTCACCCAGACCATCAACCAGCGAACTGAAATAAGCCACAGCCTGGAGCGATCAGGAAGTACACAGTTGCTGCAGGTCGCAGAAGCGTCCGAATCGTGGCGCTCACGTAGAGCAGACCAATATGAGAAGCTATCGCTGTTCTTCAACGTCGGCTCGAGATCGTGGGTGGCTTTTGATCGACCTGCTTGCTCCCCGGCTACTTCCTCATGCCACGAGATAGCGACACCTACATACTCGTCCCCAACTTCTTCGCGCGGTCCTTTGCAATATCGACCATAGCCTTTGTTGAGACAAGAAGACAAGTCAGCGCCAAGTTCTTGAGATGATGGTACCAGTGTTCGAGCATGTCACGTCAGCTTCACTCACCTGAATAGCCTCCTGTTTTTCCAGCTGAAGATCTCCGCGGTCTATTCGCTTCTGCATGTCTTCCATGATGATGGATCGACTTCGTCCATTAACGAAGACTCTATTTGAAGCCGTTAGCACACAAAGAGAGTACGCCGTCAACATTCGAACACGTTGTGCTGCAGAGAGGCAGGCTGGTTTCAAAGCTGTTGCCCATCGACGAGACATACACGTATCTCAAACCCGGAAACTTCTCTTCATAGTTCCGATTCAACTCTGCCAGCTGCTCCGCTTCCTCGGATCCGCCTTGATTGAGCTGAGCTTGCTCCTGGCGAGACTGCTCGCTGTCCACTTTATCCTTTCCACCTAGACGGGGATGAGCTGACAGGATGGCGTCGAGCCATTTGTGATCGCTCTCCAGGTTTGACTGCTGGAGATCCTGCAACTGCTTCCCCACTGCATCAACGAGGTCGCTATAGGATGAGAAATCCTGGTCGGCAAGCACGCTCACGGACAATGTGTGGAGTTGAGTACATGGTTCGAATAGCAGGTCCAGGACTTGAGCTCGATCTTCGGCATCAAGAGATGAAAGGCTTGAGAGAGGGGGTAAAGAGGCCATCATGGGCAGTTGTGTCTGCAAGGTTATAACAACGTTAAAGAACAGTGTGGTGGTGGACTGTTTAGATATAGTTGCGACGTCATTGGTGTTGAATAACAGTCGGCCATTGCCGACGATTCTGAGTCTCAGCTCACGTGGCGTGGCGTAGATTTCGTGATAGGCCTTCTACGTTGTTGCAAGCACCTGGGGTCTGCTGGATGATCTCGTTCAAAATCTTCCGTCTTAATGTGTGCATTTGATGGTGCCATCTCACCGTTGATTGCAACGTTCCATCGTAAACAGACACACGCAGAAAACGGCGTGTCAATAGTTGAGAGATACTAGTAAGATAGCGACACCTCGGCTCCGGCTTCCGCGTCCCAAAGCTGCAACCAATGTGGAAACAGTACAAGCTGTTTGCTGATGGCTCGCATAGAATAACCACGTGGAACCCAAATTTCGCGAAACGTACCTGCTCATTCATCACGACGCGGGAGAGGTTGCAAACAATAGTCTCGATCACAGCGTGTTTGACCTTCACAGACCGCGGTCCGCCAAATATGTTTCAGATACAGTTCAGCACCATATGGGAGAAGACATCCTCGCTTCCTCGGTAGTGTTCAACAATCCAGATCGGCCTGTCAACCGAAGACGTTCCCTGGGTTGCTCGAGCCCAGAAGAGCCCAAAGATCGACTTTAAGCTCGTATGACACCGCCTTTGACGCAGCGAGGCTTTGGAGCTCTTGACAGACACTCGCTTGTTTTACGTATGAGAGGAAATTCAGACCATCGGAAAAGGAATGGTGCCGGTCACTGTGCCGCTAGGGCAGGGTTGGCGACAGGGTTCGGGAGATTGGCCCGTGTGAAGTTTAGAGATGTGCGAATGAGAGCTCCGTATCACAGCTTTTTCCGGAGGTTTCAGAGTCCACTGTTGCGGACTTGAGTCCTGCCCTGCAGGCGATGGATCCAAAGTTGGCCTGGTTCAGCACCCCTGACAGTGCTTAAATTGCAGATAGGGTTCGACGCTGTGCCCCATTTGTAAAGTGTCCTGCGGGTGCATGCACTCTTCATGTGGGTTCCCCTCGAAGGTGCGTTCTGCACACTCCCGGGGCGTCGAGGCTGTTGTTCCTGCCAGTTGCTGACCGTGGGTGAATGACCTTGGGGCTGCTCTTCGTTGTCCTGAGCGCTTTTTGTGTCGCTTGCCTCGTATCACCGTTTCGCCGCGCCGTATCTTGTATGTGTCCAGCTCGTGAGCATCTGCGCAAACCCGAGTCTCCCCAATGAGGGCAAAGAAATGTCACTGAATGGCCTTGATGGAGCTGCCGTCGCCGAAGCGCACCAAGCTGCGCAGGCCGACGCGGGCGGATGGTGTGTATATTCCAGTTCCATGCGCTGCGCTATGGGGACGAAGCTGACATCCTTTGATCAGGTTCTTATTGAAATATGTCAATCGAGATACCGTAGATCTACTGAGCCGGGGAACGGGAGGTGTTACCGAAGTTCGAAGAGTGATCGAAAACTATGAAGAGAAATCGCCGCTGTACGGGCTGGTCCAGTACCGGCGCAAAAAGGTGGTGCTCAAATATGTGCCAGAAGGAACATCTCGACTGCTGCAAGGTGGGTGGACGCTTGGAAATTGTGCCAGAGGCTGCTTGACTGACATGCTTCACCTTCTGCAGTGCGACTTACCGTTCAATTTCAATCCGTCCTGGAGACGCTGATCCCGCACGACACCGTCTTTTCTTTCACCGCAGCACCAGAGCTGACCGAATCCGCCTTGGGCATGTCGACTATGCTGCTACCCTCTGCTGGATCATTGACCTCATCTAGCTCTTCTTTGCGACGGCGCAGATTGAATGAGATTTCAGAGGATGCTGAGGATGTTGCAGTACCGGCGATTGAAAGCGAAGAAAAGGCAAAGCCGAACGACTCTCTCAAGCTCACTTTCGCTGTTTCTGCGCCACACGAAGTGCCCTTGCCGTTGACACCGAACTCCACTACGGCTTATGGAAGGCACGAGCTCGACGAGTTGCCGGCGAGCGCCGTTCTTGCAAAGGCTCTTTTGGCGAAGAGGAAAGAGGAAGCCGCGGCTGCTGCAATCCCAAGCAACAAAGAATCGCCCCCAGATATATGTCTTCATCCACCGCGGAAGGAGAGTCTTCTTGGATCACCTCCGTTGTCAGGCTCACCCTTGCCTTCGCCGCTACCCTCGGTCATCACAAACAAATCTCTACCAGCAACGCCGGAGCCCACACCACCCTCTACTAGCGAGGGCGAACCACCAAACGCCCCCGATTTTGATGCCACAAGTAATATCTTGTTAGGCACTACGACACCAGCCGCAGATTCTTCCAGTCCGGGCACGCCTCGTCCTCACACTCGCCATCTCTCAGCCGCCGAATCGGACAGCATCAGCCAATGGAGCAGCAATGTGACATCGTATTCAACGGTCAAGCCCAAGAAGAAGAAACTAGGACCACGGCCTCATGTTGAACCGACTGGTCGGCCGAAAACATCTGGCACAACTGATAGCAGTACTGGTGTACGCCCTGTCGCAAACCTCCCAAACTCTGTACGAGTCAACAACAAATCTGTGGTCAGTTTGGGACCGCGACCCGGTTCGCAACAGTCTACTCGGAGTGTCCCAATCCGATTTGCCACTTCAACGAAGTCTGCCACTGGAGCTCCTCCGCTACCGTCGCCGTCCTTTCTTTCCCCGCCTTACAGCCCAGGCGATAGTCATTCTGCGATTCTACGACCAGCTTCAGAGACTGGCGATGCCTCCACGGCGACACCTGAGAAGCTGAGGTTGATGAAGGCGTTGCAATTACGCAAACGAAATATGCTGCTTGCTCAAAGAGCTTCAAATACAGCCTCGGCGCCTTCAGATTCACATATGCAGACCGCTTCCGATGCCAGTATTAGCACGGTTGGCTCTGTAACTCGCCTTTCGTCGATTCCCAGTCAGGAGCAGCTCTCGAATATCGACGACCCGAAGTTGATACAGTCTTCATCTACAACCTCGCCAACAATGATGACCTATATTTCCGAAGAGCCGTCAACGAAAGCATCATCCTTGAGCGAGCAGGACGAGCCTTACAAGTCACGACGGTCGCTGTCATCTGCTACAAGCTCTTCCCTCACACCGAAAGCTCTGGTCGAGGATAGTAAGACCAGTGTTCAGGCCGAACATGCAACAGATATGAGACCGTCAAACAGTGCAGAATCGTCTCTCGCAGTTGCTGAGAACCAAATGGATCCCGATGGCGATGTGAAGGCTGCCCTGGCTTACCTAGACGCTGCGCCGGCGGTGAAAGCGGCCTTCACAATCCCACAGACTGGATCTACCCAGGACAGCAAACAGTCCCTGGCCCCAGCATCGAACCAGAAAATTCCATCGCCAGGAAAAGCAAAACGTGTTGGACTACCGGAACCCCTGAAGCTGCTGCCAAATGGTGACACTTCAGCATCAGACTTGTCAGATAATGACTCGCTCATTGAAGAGATACACAACGCTACGGTGCATGAAGCCAAGCCAATTTCCGTTGCGCGCTCTCCCGTAACTCCAATTATGTCCAAGGGGAGCTCCGATCGTCTTCGCGAAGTCATCACCAAACCTCCTACAACTAGTCACTCAGCAGGACGAAGAAGTGCGGCCACCACACCTGAACGAGGCAGGTCCGCGAGTGGTAGCGTCCGGAGCGTTTCAACAGCGCTCCCCCACTGGCCGCCACTACCAGTGCAATCGGATAAGGCGCCTCTCACGAAGAAGCCTACGCTTGGAACAGGTATCTCAAAACGCATCAAGGCGCTGGAAGGCTTAAGGGCGAAGGAGGTAAGCCCACCGCGACACGCACAACCAATTCGAGAGACTAGTGCGGGTACCTCAGCATTTTCGGCATTCATGAAGCGCTCGTCGTTTCTCCTGAACCAGCAACAGATGCCGAATGCATCGACCGAGAATTCACCCCCGAGATCAATGCCTGCAACCGGTCCACACTACGACCCTCATTCGTCACATACTCCCAAGGACCTGCGGCGCCCCTCAGCCGACACTCAGAGACCCTCTCATAAGGGCGAGACCATATCCGTAACAGCGAGGATTGTCCGTGAACAGGGCAGCAAGCATCCTCCTTTGGCGCCTAGTTCCAACTACCATGCTCCTCTAAACCTCTACCGAAGCCCTCTCATTGTTGAGCATGAGAAACATGACCAGACACTGTCCGACCCGAACCTCTCTCATCCGCCGAGGGTTAAAAGCCCAACGAAATCAGACCGAGGTCGATTCTCCTTCTCTTCGCATCGATCTAATTCTCACACCAACCTACCTAGGTCAGAGTCGAACCAGAGTAAGATATCCAAGTCGAGCAACCACAAGCGGAGTGACGCCGCATCCATCGGCGATGACAAGACCAAATCCTCAATGACCAGTAGACTGATCAAACGAATGTCCAACTTGACAAGCTCGCGGTCGAAGAATCAGTCATCCGTGAAAGAAGAGCCACAAGAGGATCCAGTCAATACTGCTCAAGACACCCGGGACTTCACTCGGGAGGACCCAATAGCAGAGTCATTGTTACACGTCGTCGACATCGGAGATGTCAATGTTCAATTTCCAGAATCATTCTTGTGGAAGCGGCGCTTCATGAGGATTGATGACCAAGGGTATCTGATATTTTCTCCTCCTGCAACAGAAGGCAATGTGAGAAGTACCAGTCGGAAGTATCATCTCGGCGACTTCAAGCGGCCTAGCTTGCCAGACTACGAACGCGAGGAGATGGCTTGGAGTGTGCTACTCGATCTGAAAGATGGCAGGTGTATACAGTGCGCATGCGAGAGTAGACACTCGCAGCAGCAAGTACTCCAAAGTGAGTCGCCCCTTTGCGTGATCCGATCTTTTTGCTGACTCTCTGTGCCAGTGCTTGTTGATGCTCATTCAGCATACCATCAGTTATACGGAGCTTGATGGCCAAGAGAGGCGCAGGCACTGCACACGGTGATCAATTTTGCATAGCACGGAGGATACTACACAACGAGAGACAAGCGATGGGGACGGGTGACGTTGGAATGCCACTTACAGCTTGAATGACATACGGAGTCTTGAACTTGGAGTCCAGCCTTTACGAGATGAGGAAGCACATTTTACATACCCCATTAAGCTAATGTGTATATCAAAAGAGCCATGTTCTATATTGCTTGCTCCACTGTCCTGCCCTATCGGTCTCCTGTCATATCAATTCTGATACTTGTACGATGCGGTGTCATCAGATTTTCAGAAGCAAGACGGTTCGATCTTTCCCAGGATTCCCAGCCGACGATGACTTTGTGAACAACGCTCTCCGGAGTAGAGTCGACGAGAATAAGTGCAAATCGCTCTCTTGTCGACAATACTAATCACGCTCGTCGATAGTGGTCTGTGAATAGCAACGAAGTAATGGCTGCGGCCACGACAAGGCTGTGCCAGAGGAAAGGTCACGGTGTCCTCGATCGAACCAGAAGCGATGCTTAAAAATCACTACGGCGCTTCAAGTTTCAGGGCAATAAAAGCGGCGCTGCTAAAGAAATACAGCGAACCCAAATACTTATTTTCCTTTGTCCCTTCGACTGCACCACTTCTTCAGTCCTTCTTACAACCCTCACTTTACTTCCCAACACACACATAGATCTACACAACTGAAACGCCATCATGGTGCACCTCCGCTCGCTTCTCCCCTGGGCAACCCTCGCCCTGCCCCTCCTGGCTTCCGCGTCCGACGTCCTAAATCTGATTCCATCTAATTTCGACAAGATTGTTTTCGAGTCGAACAAGCCCGCCCTCGTCGAGTTCTTTGCCCCCTGGTGTGGCCACTGCAAGAACCTCGCTCCCGTCTACGAAGAGTTGGCTACCGCCTTCGCCTCCTCTGGGAACAAGGTCTCGATCGCCAACGTCGACGCCGACAAACACAAGGACCTGGGCAAGAGATTTGGTGTCCAGGGTTTTCCCACATTAAAGTGGTTCGATGGCAAGCCGGGGTCTGAGCCTGAAGATTATAATGGCGGACGAGATTTGGAGAGTTTGACGGCATTTATAACTGAGAAGAGCGGTGTGAAGACGAAGGCGCCTAAGAAGGCTGCCAGCCATGTGGAGATGTTGACGGACTCGAGCTTCAAGATTGAAGTCGGAGGAGACAAGGATATTCTGGTCGCTTTCACAGCGCCGTGGTGTGGTCGTAAGTCTACGATCCTTTGGAACTGAACATACGACAAGCTTGTGCTAATCTAAGTTCCTGCTCCAGACTGCAAATCGCTCGCTCCAACCTGGGAAAAGGTCGCCGCTGATTTCGCCAACGAGCCCAACGTCCTAATCGCCAAGGTCGACGCCGAAGCCGAGAACGCAAAGGCCACAGCCCAAGAGCAAGGTGTCACAGGCTATCCCACCATCAAGTTCTTCCCTAAGGGCTCCAAGGAAGCGGAACCATACAACGGCGCACGCAGCGAGGACGCCCTCGTCGACTTCATCAACTCAAAGGCTGGCACGTACCGAGCCCCCGGTGGAACCCTGAACTCACAAGCCGGCACCGTTGAGATTCTCGACTCGCTTCTCTCCAAATACATCACCGCGAACGGCCTCAAGGATGTCGAGAAGGCCACCGAGGAGATCAAAAAGGCAGCCCAAGATCTGAAGACCACCTCGGTCGATTATTACCTTCGAGCCCTGTCCAAATTGACCGGCAACCCTGAGTACGCCATGAAGGAGCAGACGAGACTGGCAGGTATTCTGAAGAAGGGTGGTCTCGCGCCCGAGAAGATCGATGATCTCCAGAAAAGGAGCAATATCCTCGCTAAGTTCTTGGTCAAGGAGCCGGAGGCGAAGAGCGAGTTGTAAGCTTTGACGCAGGGAATATGAATATCACACATGCACAAGGGCAAATGAGGAGTTATCCACGGGCGGAGGACTCTGTACAATGGCATAAGTATCATTAGGTTACAAAAGGGCTTTTGGTTTTTCCTCCGAATTTCGTTCCTGTTCCGAAAACCTGCCTCCCTGATTCCAGGTCTTTGTGCATAACACATCATAAACCTTTCAATGGCCCGGCTTTCGCGGACGCTGCTATATTCGTATCTGCCCTTGCCAGTGTACACAGCTGCAAATTAGCGGCTTCCCCGTCGCTTGTGGGTAGGTAAGGCAGTGGCTTGAGCCTCTATTTTTGAGCTTCCAGGACCGAGGTCTTCTCTCAAGTCTTGCTCGTCGCCACTGTACCGCTCAAACGATGCGCCTCTCTGACATTGCTGTCGCCTGCTCGGCGCAGGTCTGTGTCGACCACCGCCTAGTAGTCACATGCAATCTCCGCTGTCCTTGATCAGATTTCCCAAGGCGGACCACCTTACCCACTTCCAGCTTGACTTTCCTTCCCCTCCAAAGCGCTCCCACTCGTCTCCCTCACAAGCATCTCCTGCTCCAGCCGATCACACCGCTCCGCCATATCATCCAGCTTGGTGAGGATCTCATCGCTTATGCCCTTGAACTTCTTCTCCAAATCGCCTAGGAAATCGTCGATGGCCTCCGCGAGTTTCGTCGCGGCTTCTTGGCCGGACTCGGAGGGCGTTGTGTTTGTGTTGAGGTGTGAGGTATGGTGGGATTGATGCGTGGTGTGTGGATGTGAAGAGAGGGGTGGGTTGGACATGCTGGAGGGAGTCGGGGAGGAAGATGGGGCGGCCTGGAAGAATGTTCCGTTAGGCATGGTTCCGCGTAGGTGTAGTAAGAGGGTGCCGTTCAATTTGGAAGCGTGAAGGAAGGCAGATTTGTAGACTCACCATGTCACGCAAGATTTGGTATACTTCGTTAGCCTACGAAGGCCGTCGGGGGGTAAACGCCTGGAATGCTTGCAACGATGCAGGAATCCGAGTGCGTGGTGACACCGATCACGAAAAGCTTACTTACGCCATGCGCATTTCCGAACTCAAGATCGTCGGGCGTGTGAATTGAGTAGTAACGATCTCTGAGATAGCTGAGAGACACTTGCAGTACGTAGTATGCAGTCGGTTCAATCTCGAATCGGCCCTGAGACGAACGTCCACCTGCTCCGCCAATGAACATCAAGCAACTTTGCGGAGGAAGCCCTCTTGCCCATCAAGAAAAATTTCCCCGACTCTGCAACTTTCTGAATAGCCGTAACTGAACAGTCAACCACCTACGATTACATTACGTTCATTTCTGCCAGTGCAAGGCTTGCTGTGGCTACACTTGAGGATGGTGAAGAAAAGTAAACTCCTCACCGCGCTCGACGCACACAAGGGTCGAGACTATCAAGCGGAGAAAAGAAAAGCACAAGTGAAAGCCGCCGAGAAACGGAAGAGGCAGAAACTTGAAAGCCAGCAAGACGATGAGGATACCGAGAATGTACCAAATGTTCTGCAAGACGAGGGAAAAGAGAAGAAGAAGCGTGGGACAAAGACGACGCAGAAGGATGACTTCGCAGACTTTGACGACCAGGACGAGGAGGTCGTCAATGGGACCACCATCCCTCAACCTGCTGTAGCAGTCGATGCGTCTGCCTCCGAGGCCGACCCAGACAGCGACGTCCCCCTTTCCGACCTAGACGACTCCGACCTCGAAGACACAATTCCCTACCAAAAGATGACCATAAACAACGGTCCCGCCCTCCTCGCTTCTACAACCCGAGTCGCGGTGGTAAAAGACCCATCAAGTACACCATTTCACCAACACAACTCCCTCATTTCCGACCTCCCCCCAACCAGCGAATCAATCCCCGACCCAAACGACGACCTCACGCGCGAACTAGAATTCTACCGCATCGCCCGCACCGCCGTGCTCTCCGCGCGAGAAACCCTCCTCGCAGCCAAGATCCCCTTCTCCCGTCCGGCAGACTACTTCGCCGAGATGGTCAAGACGGACGAACACATGGGCCGCGTGAAGCAGAAGATGTACAACGAGGCGGCGGGCAAGAAGGCCAGCGAGGAGGCGCGCAAACTGAGGGACGCGAAGAAATTCGGCAAGCAGGTGCAAGTTGCCAAGGAGCAGGAGCGGGCCAGGGAGAAGAGAAATACGTTGGATCGGATTAAAGAGTTGAAGAGGAGTATGTTTCACCCGCCCATCCACTTTCTTGAGTATTTGGGAATGCATTGCTAACGTGGTCGAATAGAACGCAAAGGCGCCGACACAGGCAAAACCAACGAATCAAACCTCGAATCCGAGCTGTTCCAAACCGTCGATATCGAAGCCCCAGGCAACAAAGACCGCTCCGGGCGCGAGAGAGGACCCGGATTCAACGCGAAGCGACAGAAGCGGGATCAGAAGTACGGATTTGGCGGCAAAAAGAGGCATTCCAAGAGCGGTGATGCGGCAAGTAGTTCCGATCTACGAGGATTCTCCGCTGCCAGGATGAAAGGTCGGGGTGGAGGCAAGGTGAAGAGGCCCGGGAAGGAGAGGAGGGCAAATGCGAGATGAGTATGCGCAAGGGGACTTTATTTACGTCTCTCTTGAGAGAGAGGAGCTGCTATCAAAGAACATGGGGTATCACAATCGTACAGACACAGCCTCGACGCTGGGACTTTCTCCGGCCTCATCTCGGTCATCCAGCTACACATTATCATCATTTCCACTACTACGAGGATGGCCTACTAGACCACCCACTGGCCCAGAAACTCCTTCAGATGGCCCGTCTGGTTCTGTCGACCCACTCGCTTCGCTTCCTGCGACACCAGATCAAGCATCTCTTGCGCCTCCGGCCCAGGCGGTAATTCTGGTAATGCATACGGATCGAAATGGCCGTTGAGCTGCCGACTCGGGCTGTCCTCCCGACTGGCCGCGGACTCTGCCGTGGCTTCCCTCACTCGCGCAGGAAGCTGAGCAGGGCCCTGACGTCGAGCAACGGGCGATGAAACCGGCACGTCGTCCATCTCTTCGTCCTCGTCTTCATCCACCGCACCGCGTGCGCGTTTGTGGGACTTACTCGCCCCGCTGGGCCGCAGGACAGATTTCATCCGATGCTTTTGATTATCTCTGCTGCCTCCTGACTTGCCGGGTGTTTCTATCGTGTCGTCGGCCACTTCGTCTGCGAGTGTGGCTTCTAGCTCGTCGTAGATCCTGCGTGTCGACCAATTGAACTTCTTACGTAATTTGGCTTCGTTCATGAGTTTGAGGAGGGGTTCTGCTGAGCGCTCGAACGCGGCGACTGCGTCGGAGTGGGTGCCTTCGAAGGCCGGTAGTTTCTCCAATTCGATTGCTGCTTCGTCGATGCCGCAGTGGCGCATGTTGAAGTTGGCGGATTTGCGGAGGACATTCAGCATGTCCCAGATCGGTTTTGTCCAGTCTACGGGTTCTGGCGTGGGTTCGGGTGAGCTGCTGCTGGCGGTTGAGGAGGTTTCTTCGGACTCGTCTGCGTCGGAGCCCTCGCTGGAGTCATCTGAAGTCTTTGTTGCGGAGGTTCGTGATGCAATCTCCGGTCCTTCCTCGTCTTGCGACTCTTCCTCTTCCTCCTCTGCCTCCTTCTCCTCTTCTTCCTCTTCTTCTGATGTTTCAGACTCCTCCATCTGGTGGTCGACCTGATTGAGACGGGCGAGAGTAACCTTCAACTCCTCCAGCTCTTCGGCATAAGTCTCGGTCAAATGCTTCCATAGGTATGATTGCGACCAGTCAATCCCTTCTCGCTCCTCAATCATTTGCTTGAGCAGAAACCGGTGGTGCTTGTGTATAGTTTCCATTGCTTCATCGTCATCATCAATTCTATAATCCGTGTGCTTCTGGTAGTCTGTAAGGAATGGGTCTATTTTAAAGCCGAACCGCTGTTGTTTCCGTGGCAGTCTCTGTTGCTGATCGACCATGAAGTAGAACAAGTCGATAGCCTCGACCGTATCATTGTAGTGGGACAGGTATCGGTCCGAGGGAGATATCTCGTACCAACCTGCCTTGCCTGCGGCCCAGATTACAGGCTTGCCGTTGTCATCCTGGCCGAAACTGTAGTTTGTGACATTGTCTATCTTTATTCTTGTGTATGCAGGGGTCTCTACCAGCGCCAGATGGTCTTGCTCGTCTTCGAGGGGCATCAACTCGCCAACAACACAGAGGGGTGTCTCATCGGAGGCTTCAAGCAGGTCCGCATATCGACCTTTTCCTTGGTGGAATATCTTCGCATCCCGTAGAGCAAAGTCCGGCCATTCGTTGACATCGTCTGGGAGCGGCTCAAGGGCTTTCAGAACGTTCTCTTCCGGTCTAGTGCCCATATCCGAATATAGTGGGTTTGCAGGCTCATGCTGCGGCCTGGAAGATGGGGTTTCCGCTGGGTTGCAGGCAGGTTCAGGTCTGGGCGCTGCCGAGGGCTCATACAGGGTTGTCAATACAAATCAGGGGAGGACTCGACGACAGCCGATGTTGCTCGTTGCGAGGATGTAGTGATTTGTTGAATAGATGATCAAGAATCATTATGCTGAAGGAATAAGACGAAGAGGCTGGACAGATGGAGGGGGACACTGGCAAGTCGCTGAAGTGAGAAACCAGGCTAAAAGGTTCCCCACGTCTCTGCATTGATTGGCTGCCGAGGTGAGTAACCTGCCATCAAACACCCATTCTCGAATATCGAGTCTTTCCTCAATTCTGCATTTCTGGTCTCTGCAGTCCCACAACCAGGTCGGTCTATGAGACCTTCTTTGGTATTCAAGATGGCACATCCATCGGGGAAACTTCTCGAGGGCGTCTTCGGTGAGGCCAATTCCTCTTCCAAGACTTTCCCGGATTGCACGTTCATTCCCTAACTGGTGTTGATCTCCTCTTAGCTGTCAGCAAACCCCCAAGTATCTCTTCAGCCCAGGTTCTTCGAGATCTTCAACACAAGTTTGCAGACTCGAAGACCTTTGCGCCGCTGCTTGAGCAGACAAACCGAGCTAGAGAAGAGCAGGAGCGACATCAACCAAAGCGCCGGAAGAGGACCAGTGATGATCAGATCTTCAAGATGGGTCATGGTGGCACGTTGGATCCCCTAGCAACTGGTGTGCTGATTGTTGGGATTGGTAGAGGCTCCAAGTCACTTCCCGACTTTCTGGGCTGCAAGAAGACCTACGAGACAGTCGTCCTTTTCGGGAAGAGTACCGACACTTACGACATCATGGGCAAAGTTGTGGCTGAGGCTCCGACCGATAACATCACTCGAGACATGGTGGAAGAGAAGTTAGCGCGGTTCCAAGGCAAGATGAAGCAGATTCCACCAATCTACAGCGCGATCAAGGTCGAAGGCATGAAGCTGTACGAATATGCGAGGAGCGGCAAGGAATTACCGCGGCAACTGGAGAGTCGCGATACCGAGATCTCCGAATGCACTCTGCTCGACTACTATGCTCCAGGTGAGCACGACTTCAGATGGCCAGTTGCTCAAGCAACAGAAGAGGAAAGGGCTGTCGCACAAAAACTTATAGCTGGAGCAGAATCGACGAAGCAATTATTGGGTCAAGAGGCGAAACCAGCTAGGCAACGGACTCCGACGAGCGAGAGATACAAGGACTTCCGCGAATCTAATAACCTCCCTCCAGAGAAGAAAGCGGCAATGCATACTCACGACCTGGGTACTCTTGAAGCAGAGCCAGCCAACGCACCGGCAGCCCGCATACGGTTGACTGTTAGTAGCGGATTCTATGTTCGCTCATTCGCCTACGACCTTGGTACGGCTTGTGGTTCATACGGGACCATGGCGGCATTGGTACGGAGCAAGCAGGGGGGATTCACCACCGTGGATCCTGCTCCAGAGGGTTTCGTCCCTGCGCTCACACCTGAAGACCTGGAAGCCGGCGAGGATATCTGGGGTCCGAAGGTAGCAAAGGTGCTGGGGAAATGGGTGGAGACGCATCCGCCGCCTTCGACTGGTAATCGGATCGATGATCGCGACAGGCCAGAAAAGGACTATCGCTTCAAGAGATCTGAGCGTGGTAGTGGGTGGAAGGGCGGTGGTCAGAAGAGAACGTGGAATGATCGAAGGCATTATGGAAGTGCGCGACAGCCCAATCGGCGCAACAGCTCCTCACCCAGTCCATAAATCTGATGAATCTGTACTTCTGAAAGGCAGCAGGCGCGAAGTTGCAGATATGACATGAGCCAAGCCAGATCAACGCAGGTACGAACCGAACGCCTCAGTGAGGCTCAGCTCGCCGCTCGCATTCTTTTTGCGCGCATCATTTGTCTCGTGCCGCTATCTTTTCCCTTCACAACCTGACTCTCACTGCCTTACTTTTCTTTTTGTCCTTCAGCATGTTGACATGATCTACAGTAAACTTTCTTCTTAATACCTTTTCTTGGACAATAATCTCAGCTGTACCCTCGTTCAAGATGCCCTCCATGCCTACCACTGAGGGGCGACCCTCGTTCGACAACATGAAGAAAAGAAAAGCACCTCTTAAGATGGCGACGAAAACAGTCACGATAACTTCAGCTCCTAGACTCGTACCCCGACTCTCCTCCTCTGCCCCGATCTCCAGATCCATACCAATCTCTGAGTCACCAAAACCCACCAGTAACGGCCATTCCCGCACCACAAGCAAGCCGCGGAAGTCAAGCACTCCAATATCCGGTTCCTCAAGGCAAGGCAGTAAAGAGCCTGTACAGCGCATCAAGAAAGATCAGCAAAGTCGCACGAAGCAATCATCGCCTGCAAGGTACACACCACTGGAATCGGACAAATCCGAAGGAGAAGATGACGGTGTTGACAAGCCTAGGAAGCGCACTCGCCTCGAGCCTGAGAAAGAGATAGATGAGAAGCGCAAGGTTAGAGACGTCCAGGCTTTCTCTCAGGACGACGACGGTGGCTTCCACATGATACATGCATACGATATCGCGAATAACAAGCCTGACGAGCATGGCCGTACCAAGTACGAAGCCTTCTTCACAGCCTTAAATGTGGAGGAGGAGGAATGTCCTACCATCGAGTTGCAATATCCCACCTCGCTACAGGCCGAGAAATATCAGCTAGTCAAACCTACGGATGCTGCGGACTTCAGACCCATTGGCGAAATCCAAGAAAACATCAAGTTTATGGCAGCCTACTATCTCGATAGTGCGTCGGCGGAAAAGGTCCACAGTGAATATGGTTCAGGGATCGTTCAAAAGCTGCTCTCACATGCTAAAGCCGGTAAGAACGGTAAAGTCGGCCACCAGTCTCAGTTCGTCGAGCTAGTGAACCAATTCAACGCCTTGCTAGCCGAGAAGCGCAGAGATGGGACAATCGCACGCAAAGTGGACCAAATGCGCCGTGTCGATCTTCCTCTGGTCAACCATATTATTAAGAATCAAATCTATGCGAGAACAGTCTCGCCTCGGGTCAACCTGGTGAGACAATACGAGGGCTTTTCAGACAACGTCTACGGCGAACTCCTCCCCAAGTTCCTAAATAAGATTTTTGAGGAAACCAGGCTCAGGTCCGACCAAGTATTCGTCGATCTCGGTTCTGGCGTGGGCAACTGTGTCCTGCAGGCTGCTCTTGAGACGGGCTGCGAATCTTGGGGCTGTGAGATGATGAAAAACTGCCATGCTCTTGCCGATCTACAGGCAACGGAGTTTGCGGCCCGATGTCGGCTCTGGGGCATCAAACCAGGCAGGATCCGTCTTATCCATGGTGATTTCCTGGAGAATAGAGAAATCCGAGAAGTCCTCAAGCGCGCAGACGTGGTCCTTATCAACAACCAGGCATTCACAGCCAAATTGAACAACAGCTTAACCCAAGTCATCCTTGACCTGAAAGAAGGCTGCCAGATCGTCTCCCTCAAGCCCTTTCGCAGTCCAACACACCAGATCAAGACTACAAACGTCAATGATCCAATCAACGTCTTGCAGGTGACCGAGAAGGACAGGTTCAGTGCTATGGTTAGCTGGACCGACGACTCGGGATATTGGTATCTCCAGCGCAAGGACGGCAGAGAGTTACAAGCTTTTATGGAGAGACACGGTGGCTTCGAGAAGTGCTAGGAGCCTATTATCTGCAGGCCGAAGCGGAAGACTAGGCGAATGTACGACTCGGAACCGGAGTTGAAGTGTCGGAATTCTCGGGCGGAAGTCAAACGGTACAAAAGTCAGAGGGAAGGAACGAGGCCTCCACAACGCCCAAAGTCCAAGCGTGCGACCAAGGAGAAGAAGAAGGATCGAGACACTGATGACTTGAATTGAGCTTTAGGGTTTTGGATTAGACACCACAAACCGATGATTGTTGATTATCTTTCTGCATAGCACTGGTACGATACCCTGGGGGCGGACTACTGCATTTGGAAGACACGGATGAGATGTCAGTCTCCGTTGGTCTTGGTAGCCTGGCGGGTTTATTTTGCATAGCTTTGCATTTAATGAAGTCCTACCTTGAGGCATTTGCTCTACTACTGTGACTACTCCCTCTTATCGATTGTATTGTAAATGCGCATCTTGTCCTGTACGGCTGTTAAGTCAGTTCATTTCATGACGATGCAGGAAGCGAAAGTCAACTCACGGTCTAGAGTGCATCGTATCCCGTTTCCACCACAAAGGGTATCCTTCTTTCGTCCATTCGGCATAGCCTTCGTTCCCTCAGGACCGGCGGTCCTTGCCACAGGGCTGCCTATCTCGGGCGGTGTACCAATGTGCACCTTCCAAGATGTTTGGTCGAGCGACGAACGCCCGACGTATTTTATCATCTGGGACCTAAAGTTTGCGTCGACTCTTCGCTTTTCGAGTACGAAAAGCCCTCGACCAAGTTGAAGTCCAACCAGACCAGTGCCACAGCGAATTCATCCAAACTTGCCCTCCTCATTCATCCGATCCGCCTCCTTGCCCATCCTCGCCATCCACCGATCCACAAGTTCTTGATTCTCCTTCTTCAGCTTCGCGGCCTGCTGCTCGGCCATGTTAAGCTGAAGATGGAGCGTGACGTTCTCGTCCTGGACGTTTTCGATGAGTTTGGCTTTTCCGCGGAGTTCTTCTTCCCTGTCGCCGACTTTGATCTTCAAGCGATTGATTGATGCATTCAGGTGGAGGATCTGTTTGTTGTCGGCTTTGGATTTGCCTTTTAGGGCTTCTAGCTCACGTAATGTGACGTCTAGGCGAGTCTGTAGATCTGCACGTTCGCTCTGCGCTTTGGACAGGTCGGACCTTAATTGTGCGGTTTGAGTGGTGTTCGAAGTTGGTGATTCTGGGCGTGTTGCTGGGGAGGTGACTCTCCTGATCCCCCAGCCAGCCGCCGTTGCCGGTTCCGGGACGGCAGAGGCATCTTCTGAAGATGGTGCCCGCTCGGCAAGCCTGGCTTTCTTTTCTAACTCGGCCTTTTCATCTGCGAGTCTAGTGCAGTAGTCGTAGAGCTCGAGGTTTGCACTCTCGACGGCGTCCCGGGCTTGCAAGGCTGCTAGATATTGTTCTGTCCATGTTGCCATGGTTTTTGGTCGGTGGTCATCTGAAATGCATGATTTTTAATTCACTTCAAGTGAGGGAATCCTTCTAGAGGCGATGATTGACAAACTGGGCTCGACGTAAGGAGTAAACGAAAGTGCTATCCAAGTCCAGGAAAACAGTTGACTCCTCAGCGATGCAATCAGATACGTGGAGCTCGAGGGGCAGCCTCGCTTCACCTTCCTCCCCACATGCCGTTGCCTGTCAAACCGAATGATGAGGCTGGTAGGCAAGTGGCTTGGGTTGATTGACGTCTGTGATCCGTTCGCAGTCTATCAAACGCCTCGAGTTATAAGCTTGGCCATCTGCGCCCGACTCTTCAAACGCAAGTGCGGTCGCTTTAGCAGTACAGGCAACGGCTGCCTACATTTGCTTGTCGAATCTGTTTTGCCTGGATATACACTGCGCGTGACCTGTTCCCGGACAAGTTCCATTGGCTTCACAGCCGCAGGTTGATTGAGCTTAAGGCAAAGGAGTGACCAAGTCACTTGTGACACCAACAAGAGTGTCCTTCGACCATCGCTGCACATCGGAACAAGAGAAGACATACCAAAAAGCCATGGCGTCAAGAAAGAAGGTGCTCTTGAAGGTATATACTCCAGCGCAGCGCCATGATGGCTTGATAGCACCGGCTAATCATTTGCTACGCAGGTTATCATCCTAGGCGACAGCGGCGTCGGCAAGACCAGCTTAATGAACCAATATGTACGCCCACTGCCTCTCTTTCCCTCAGTACGACCGAAACTAACAAGCATCATCTCAGGTAAACAAGAAGTTCTCCACCTCGTACAAAGCCACGATCGGCGCCGACTTCCTGACCAAAGAAGTCACCGTCGACGACCGCATCGTGACCCTCCAGCTCTGGGACACCGCCGGCCAAGAACGCTTCCAGTCCCTCGGCGTCGCCTTCTACCGCGGCGCAGACTGCTGCGTGCTCGTCTACGACGTCAACAGCACAAAGTCCTTTGAAACCCTCGACAGCTGGCGTGACGAATTCCTCATCCAAGCCTCGCCGCGCGATCCGGAATCTTTCCCATTCGTGGTCCTGGGAAATAAGATCGATATGGGTGAGGATCGACGGATGGTTAGTCAGAAGAGGGCACAGCAGTATTGCCAGTCGAGGGGACAGATGCCGTATTTTGAGACGAGTGCCAAGGAGAGTATCAATGTGGAGCAGGCTTTTGAGGTGATTGCACGGAATGCGTTGGCTCAAGAGGAGAGTGAAGAGTACGGTGGCGACTTTTCGGACCCGATCAATATCAATTTGGACCAAGAGAGGGATGGGTGCGCTTGCTAGGAGTAAGAAGCGCGAAAGACATGTCTACCATGAGTGTTCCCATCGCATATGCAAGCGCATCGACAAAGCGAGAAGGCGAAGACCGAGAAAGGTGCGGGATCACTCGTTGCTCTATGCCACCCTGGGGAGACCAATGTTATGCACCTACTTGTCCTTCTATCGTTGAGATCGGGTTCAGTTTCAATCAAAGCCTTGTGGATTATTCACGCTTTGGAGTTCTGGGTTTCCCGGCGCAAGCATTGCAGTTATGATAGCGTGTACAGACATACAGAATATGGAAGTGATTGAAACTGATCGCATATCCTCATTGGATTTTCGGACAAGGGTCAGGTCCAGTTGTTGATTCCAAAATCTTTGCTCCTTGAGGCAGCCTTGTCGACCATAAGATCGAGCCATGTAGAGTATTCTGCTTGGCCAAGTGACTTGAGATACTCTTTTTGCCTACAGATATCGAGTCGACACTCATCGAGAAAACCCTGCCAGCCAGCACAGACTAATACTCTGAATTGCCATGTCTTGTTTTTTTTCAAGTTCGGAATACAATGCCACTTAGGACAAGCTGATCAATTTGTGTCATTCGCATATCGCGCTACATGTATTCACCTCCTAGTTTGACATAGTGGCACTCTTACAAAGCGAGACATAATTTAGAAAATAAAGCTTGGATCATGATATTGAGAGACGCTCGAGATTTTCAACTTTTTGAGTCTTCCTGTCTGTTCTGCCTGGTGTACCTGCCTACCTGCTTGCCAGCCACTCAGCTCTCACCGCTATTCGGTGAAGAAAAAGATGGCTCTCCTGCTGTCGAAGTGATCGGACTCGAAACATTGATGGATGGATGTGGTGAGGGCAATAGGGGCAGGTTGGACCGCGTAGGGGACAAAACTGAACTCCGCCGCCTCGTGACAGTCGTGGACTTGAAACAACACGCGCGCTGTGTGGCTTCCTGCATCGCAGGCACGTCGCACAGGCAAGAAGGATAAAACCCGTTGCATCCCTAGCTTTCGCCTTTCCTGCAAACATCCCGCCATCCGCAAAAGAGATTTATCCAGTCAACAAGTTTTTTTTCGGGCATTTAGAAGCACAATGTTACCCTTGGGCTCCGTCACCGGTCCAAAAGGACGGAGAGGCAAGGAAATCGTCGAAAGCTGTCAATATCCGCGGGGTTTTGCTGAAACAGTGATGATGATGGGTGGCCGCCAGTTTCGAGGAATGGCTTTAGAGCCAGCTCACATTTCGATGTGACAAAATATAGATTTCCAGCGTCCAATCACCATGCCCAGATTTTGAGCTGCAGGATTATTAGCAAGTGCTATAATCTGGATGAAAGTTAACACCACTTACTAGCGAATCCCATGAACCAGTGCACAAGCTGATGCCATCGTTGCTGACACCAAGACAGCTGACGCGATTCTCGTGGCCATTCAAGGAGCCAACTTTGTCACCACGTAGAGTATCCCAGACCTGGAGGTGACCATCAGTACAATGCTGCAGGACGCGTGCAGAACTTGACAAACCTTGCACTCGAAGTCGTCATAACCGGCGAAGAGCAAGCGGCCGGAAACGGAGAAAGCGACAGAAGTAATGCCGCAAAGGACCTGTTCATTCTGAGGAGGTCGTCAGTACACGGAACACCTGGGGGGTGACTCGGACATACTTGATATGACATTAGCTCCCGGTCTGCTCTGATGTCAAACAGCCTGCAAGAGGCATCGTCTGAGCCGGTTCCAAAAGCATTTCCGTCTGGGAAGAACTGGATAGCATTGATATCGGACTCGTGTCCGGCAAATGTTTGAACAGCCTTTCCCGTTCGAACATCCCACAGTTTTGCGAAGGCATCGCATGCGCCACTGACGAAAATGTTTGCGTTTGTGGGATTTATGCTGATGCTCATGACATCGCCCAAATGATCTGCAAATTCGGTGACTTTCGAGCCCGTCTCGATATCCCACATCATGCAAGTCATGTCACCAGAGGAAGTGATGATTTTCCTGTCATTGACGAACCGACAGCAGGATAAGTAGCCAGAGTGACCTGACAGTTCACGAGCGACACGTGTAGGACCTTCTCTTGTGGAGAGATTGTAGATGGAGCAAATGTTGTCGAGACCACCGCAAGCGACGTAGTTGCCGCTGGGGGCGTAGGCGCAGGTCATGACCCAGGAGGAACGTAGAGGAATCGCGTGAACTTTGTTGGTGGTGTAGGCATCCCAGATAATGAGCTTGCCGTCTTGTGACGCGGAGACGAGATGCCGGCGATCTGTCGACCAATGCATAGCATAGATCTTCGCCAGATGGCCTTTGAGATTTCGTCGAGGCTTCATGCCTATCCGCGGTAAGGCTTCGGTATTGTTGAGGGCGACTTGTCGCACTGAAACAGCCCGTGTTGATTAGCAATCCGCAAATGAGGTCTTCAAAAGCTGCGGTGTCGATCGTCCATCTACTTACAGCTTGTATCTGCTAAATCATCCTTTTTGCGCTTGATTCTGTCCTTGAGACCTTCTGCTTCTCTTCTCGCGGCTGTAATTTTGGCCTGCATTTGCTCTCCCGATAAGTCGGTGGACATGGTGTCGGTTGAGGTCCTGGTCGGACCAAAACACACTGGGAGCTCGCAATTTATTCAGATGTCACGGACTTTGCCGTTCGAGGCTATGCGCGAAGAGGATCGATGTCTCTTTGATGTCGAGGTGAGGTGAACGATGGTCGGGCGCAGGAGCTTGAAGCGAGCCAGGGGATAGGGTGGATAATTGCCGAAGCTGCGACTGGGACTTCGGAGTCGCGGAAGGGTGCAGCAGAAACCGGCGGCACGTCGAAGATGAGTCCACACGGTGATTGTAGGATGTAAACGAAAGCTACTGAAGGTGCGAGGCAACAGCAGTGTAGAGAATGGTAAGGGACGGTGGTCAACTCGGGGCACAGAGTCGAAGAAGGTGGTCCCGGGTTCTGGGTGCTGGTCTTGGAACTAACTCTTGGTGTCGAGTGGAACGAAGCGGTTGGTTTGGGGACTCCCCCCTGCACTTTCACCCATCGATCCTGGCAAGAATACGAGCCTCCCGATTGCCATGAGCTGCCAGTGATATTTCTCCAAGCAAGATTTGTTCCTCATCACTCGACCGTCAAACATCACCCCAACCTTGATCAGCTGCCAAAGTCGTCTATTCTACGATTACACGTTGCTGCCACTGCATAGACCTCGAATTCGGTACTCTTCTTCCAGGGTTGGCTCAAGCATTGGTGCATGGTCTTGCAAAAACAAACTGCAGTTGTGTGCCAAATTTGTCTTAACGAGATGCCGGTGGTCGCTATTCCCTCGGTTGCATTGCGCACTGGCGCAGCCTCTGCTCTCTCGCTGGTTCCCAAAAGGATCCGTTAGCTCAACCGCACGCCAGCCGGGGACACAGAGCCGGGTGCTTCTGCAAGCCCAGAAGAGGCGCGCCGGCCCCGTCCAAGAGTGTCGATTGCCAATCGAAGGTGCAGAAAGCCGACTTTGTTCAGAGCAAATGGCGAAGCGAGAACTACTCGAAGAGAAAAGAGAAATTGGCCGCTCGCGGCTAAAACAGTGGCTAGAACAAGCCTGCTGCAGCCCCCGATCCCCCGTCGGCGGTGTCCATTCACCAGGAGCCAAACCTCGACTTGCGCAGAGCAGCAGAAAGGGGCGGACCTACCGAACCAATTGCTCCCTGGCCGCCTTCTCCATATGAGGGGCTCTTCTCCCTCCCACCTTGCCCACTTGCGCACGGACAATCATCCCCATAACCTTATCGCCGGGTCCTCCGTATTCTCTATTCGTCGACCGCATGCACTCTTCACAACAGGCGTGTTTATGCAGATCATTGTTGCAACGACGGCTGCCGCCGTTATAAATTATATTGACTCGTGGTCAAGTGAACGATGACAAGTATGACTGGTATCTACTATCTAGCCACGAGGATCGACCTGTCGAGCATGCTCTTTCAGCGACGAACCACGCGTGGTATCGCTAATCTCCCACGTCTAGAGACCAATTTCTTACCGAATGCGACCGTTCATGACAGAAAGGGAACAACCGAGGTGGACGTGGCATACGGTACAAGTGAAGGCCTTAAGTTAGCCCGTGCTTTTGATGAATCGTTGCTTGCTATTGCGTCCGAAGATTCTTTGATTCCAGTATCTATCGCAATGATAACGGCCCGTTGAAGCAGAAATGAAGCCGCGTTTCGGATTGGCCTACCCAAACTTCTCTCGTACGAGACTGCATCGCTCCAAGAATATGTGTCGGAAAGTGGGCGCTTCTTAGTGGTTATGACTGTGGGACAACCCAGAGTACAAACACTGCAAACCCGGCAAACAATGTCCGACAAAAATAAACAGCCGGTTGGTGATGTGGAGGAAGTACTTTGACATCCGGCCTCCCCAGCACCTCAAACTCGACCACCCAATTCAAAAAGTCGTACCTGGCTTCTCGTTGCTTCCAGGAAAATTCCTTGAACATGGTCTGGTGGACAGTAGGCTGTATCTACGGTGCAACCTCTGTCGCTTTCGGCGCATTCGGAGCCCATGGCCTGAAGAAGCAAATCTCAGACCCTGCAAGGCTGGCGAATTGGTCCACTGCAGCACAGTATCAGGTGAAGATTAATGTACTGCCAAATCCTGAACGTTCGCTGATGCCTCCACACGCAGTTGATTCACAGCGGTGTTCTACTCCTGGCAGCATCGATAGCGCCCAAGAACAAAGTCGCTGCAGGCCTCCTCACCGCGGGAATGACCATGGTGAGTACTCTTCAAAACCTGTATCTGGCCATCTAGAACAGCATCCCCACTATTTGTCCGAACGCTATCTTTCGAGACTAACAACAATAGTTCAGCGGCAGCATTTATTTACTTGTGCTGGATCCCCAGCGATTCAAGGCTCTAGGACCAGTCACTCCCATCGGAGGACTCTGTCTGATTGCTGGATGGGGAGCACTTGCTTTCGGATCTCGAGGGAGAATCACTCTTCCATAAAACAGCCTGGAGGAAATTCCGTGCACACTAAGGCCTATGTAACACTTTCTCATCACATCTTCTCTCTGACGATACTGCTATTGCCAAGCCCGGCATTGCTGAGCGTTGCCATCATGCCTTTGCGCTCAACTCCTTCTCTAGCTCCAACAAGTTTCTAGCAGTGTCTGTCACAGTCGTCTCAAACGATCGATACGTCATACCCAACACCTCCCTCGAGGCCGAGTTGTCAATCTTGAAAGATCCCGCAGGAAGGTCGTGCTGACCCGGATGCCCAAGGGGAATCTTCTCGTCTAGCTCTGGAAAGCTCTTTCTCAGGATATCACAGGTTTCCTGGTTGCCGTTGCTACCCGGACTGACGAGATAGCGACGGTTGCCAACTCCGGATGCGAAGGCGGCGTGATAATGTGCCAACGCGAGGTCCTGCAGGATAGAGATGTAAGCATGCGAACCGGCTCGAAAGCATCATGGTGTAGTTTTGCTTACCCGAACGTCGACATTGATGTGCAATGCATCTGCCGGGACTGGATTAGTCTTCTTCGATGTCATGAATGACCACAACAATGCATTCGACGTGTTCAAATCACTCATGGAATCGATGCTATGTCGCAATGGCCCGTAGACAATGGGCGGGTTGAGCACAACAAACTCAAACCCCGGTTTGTAGGTTTTCATGAACTCCCAAGCTGCTTGCTCTGCAAACGTTTTGCTTGCCCAGTACGCCAGTCTCAGATCCATGGTGGGTATTTGCTCTTTCTGCAGCGGATTCCACACGTCGGAAGAGTACACTCTGCCGTTACCCTGCAGGTCCACGGGATTGCCAATGGCTGCGAAGCTGCTCGTGATCACGAATCTCTTCAACCCGGGTGCATACTTTGCTGCCGATTCTATGATTTCGGTCGTTCCGCGAACGGCCGGGTTGATGAAGTCGGTCGGTATTTTCGCTGTTGAATAGTTGAACGGAGACGCCGTGTGGACGATCGCGTCTAGAGGCTGGGCATCTTTGAGGCACTGGTCGAAGGCTCCAGAAGCTGTGATATCGGGAACAATGGAGAAATCAAGTTTCGAGCTATCAAAGCTTGGGAAGTCTTTTCGCACTCTGTTTGCTTTGGCTTCGGAGCGGACGACAGCTTGAACGAAGATGGACCTGTCGAGGAAGACTTGAAGGATGTGGCTACCGATGAAACCATTGGCGCCTGTCAACAACACGCGAGTTGGAGCCATTTAAAGGTTTCTCCTGCGGCTTAGGGTACTGGAGGTCTGCTTCGAGGGCTTCTAACAGCTTTTGGCGACTTTCTTGAATTGAGCAGGACTCTCGGAATGCACTCCTCGTGGCCTTTATACATCGCTGCATCATACTCCGCACGAGATATCGGTCTGCAACGTCAAGGAGATACGGACTTTGCGACCTGTATGTTCGAAGAATCATGTTGACAGTGTGAGCTGCGCATCTAGACATGGAGACCACCTCGTGGTCCGGCCACTGTCCACGAGTGATAAGAGTGTAGTGGCACTCGGAAGCGGCCGCATTTGTTCCACCAGATATTGGTGTTGAAGACTTTGTCAGTATAAGGCTGTAAATGGGGACGGTAAAGTCAAGGTCTTGCGAATGCCGGCGTATCATATGATGCCTGGCGGAATCTCTCCTATATCCGCACGGTTTGAATCGGTGGATGAGGTCATTTGCGGCCGCGCGAACCGCTTCCAAAGCACTGCAGTTTGAGGACTGCAGCATTTATTTAGCTGGTTCGTAATTTGTTCATTCATGGAGAGAGGATTTCCCGTGGAATTCTTTCACGACCTTTTAAGGAGCCGGTGCACAGTGGGTAGTCCTTGCCCTCGCCCTTCTTTCAAAATCACGAACTGCCAAGCAAGATGAGATGGTCAATGCTGTGCAGGTGAACCATTCCCATGAACATGGAGCAAGGAAAGACCATGCGTGCAGGAACACCCAGAAGCAGAGGGAGTCTGGAAGGAGCCTTCCGGAACAACCTTCAACAACGGTCCCGATATGCTCTCGAAGCGCTCTAAAGAGGTTCCCATCCCTTGAACCTACATGAACGAAGCAATATCAACATGAGTTACGGGAAGTCGCACTCAAAATAGGATATCCATCGTGTTGTGTACGTTGTCAAGAAGCATTGAGATGCATGAGATGTCGTTGATGTGCATTGTTCACCTTGAGAGCAGTTGGGAGAAAATCTACTCACAAGCGATTGACATGGCCTGGAGGCGTTCGCCATTGGCTAGATAGCCGCCTCGAGAGCACCAGCCGTGCTTGCATGAGCAGGTGTGCAAAAATAGAATCTTTTGTGCATGTTTTAGGGTTATGAGTTCTCCAAAGTAAGAAATGCAGAACATCACAGTTTGTCAAGACTGTGTTGTTGCCGAGTGGGTGTATCATTCTTCATAGTGGCACGGAACAACGTGCCAAAGGGGAGTGATCGGAGGCCCAGAGAAACTTGTGGGCCTGGTTCGATTCGGCGAAGGCTTCCACAAGGTTAAAGGAACCAGAACCAGAACCTGAAAGACCCGGATCAGCGTTCTGGATCGCGGAACAACAATAGAAAGGCTGGAAATACTCAGATTCTAGCCTTGCAACACTGATCACAATGCGAACTGGTGCTTGCCAGATCTGCCACGAGCACTTAAAGGGATTAATTAGCAAGCAGGCGATCAAAAGAAATGACGCTCTAGAGGCTGATGCTGAAGGAACTTGCCTATTCGCAGAACGCATCGCTGCGCCCGCCGCGATTGGCCATGGACGTCGTGGCCGTAAAACAAACTCGTCTTGCGCAAGAGATTATCTGACTAATGCCTGGACGATCTCTGCCCCGGAGAGGAGTCCTACGATCGAGCCCTTCTCATCGCTGAATTGTCATGCGAAGATCCGTGGCAGCGTGAAATCTATTTCAGTGCCAAGCACAGATGAGATGGCGACTTCTATTATTGCTGGTCCCTGCTGGCTCACGAAGGCGTGACTCCGTTGCAGGGTAGTGTTGCCTCAAAATTGCTCCCGGACTCCCAGTGGAGACGAGGGAAAGTTTCAATTGCTCTTCAGAAAGGCATAGCCCGTCGAACAATTGCAGCCGGTATCAGAAGCATTGCCATGATTCTAGAGTTGAAGTCACGTCAAGCGAAGAGATGAAGGTGCAAGCTGCCACATTGTAGGCCGTGGTAGTAGTTGGTGAGTAGGTAGTCATAGTAGACGAACGAGGTGCCCCGGTGGCTCGGCGAGGGAGGAGGAGGTTCTGAAACCAGTAGCACGCTCAATCGAATTGAAGCACTCTGCGCTTCTCCACCGACCGCATTGCGCTGCACCACGCCTGCCTCCTCTTCTTCCATCATTCATCCTGCCATCAAGCTCTTCATCGTCCGCATCCCTCTACTTTCGTGGTTCGCGTGTTGGGTACTTCTCGAGAGACGGCTGTATTTGGTCCGCCAGAGCTGGGCTCGTTCTCCCAAGGCAGTCGAACTCGTCGAGTCCTGCTTCCTCTGCCTCGCCTCACCTCCGCCTCTGGCTGCGA
The DNA here is from genome assembly GCA_030247875.1 of Cladophialophora chaetospira. Classification (NCBI taxonomy): domain Eukaryota; kingdom Fungi; phylum Ascomycota; class Eurotiomycetes; order Chaetothyriales; family Herpotrichiellaceae; genus Cladophialophora; species Cladophialophora chaetospira. Next base: position 481,750 of record JAPDRK010000024.1, read on the forward strand.
AGTCCGCGTTCTCGACTCAAACCGCCACACTCTTTGAAATCCTCCTCTACCCTCTAATCAGTATTCGACAACCTTCTGCGAAACATTGATCGTCCGATATCAGACATTTCAGACCGCCTACTGTCGCTGACCCCGAATCGTTTACCTCCAACTACCACTGCGCGATCCACTCCCACTCCCTTGGCTGGGGCACCCTCTCCCGACCCACCCCCTTCTATTCAAGTCGTTCACTTGATGGCTGCTTGGCCGTTGTTGCTATCTGCATAAATTTTCCGGTGAAGGTCTTACTGTGGACGAGAACGCCCCCTTGGTGACGACTGTCATCCGTTGTTCTACTGCAACCGAGGAGGTGCTACACTATAACTTCATTGTGCAGGGCGGACAATCCACCATTGGATCTTATAATCTTTCTGATTGTCTGTTCATTCTCATGAGACAAGGAGACCGCACAATATGAGGGAAGTCAATTTCAGCATTCCCAATGTCAACAAGGCCTCGGTGCATATTACCACAACCCTTTACGACCGCAGAGCTCTCGACTGTACCTCCACCTTGCCACTTATAAACTCGCTCAACCACTTGGCCTACCTCACTACCTCCTCTGCGCGCATTCGAGACATTCTTACTGTTGATGGCGGTGTCGAGCGCCTTGTTTGCATATTGAAAGAGGGCAGAAGTAAGGATGAAATGCACATGTGGAAATGGAACCTTGCTTTCCAGTGCATCGTAAACATCGGTGTACGAGGTTCAGAGAATGTACGGACACGTGTTGTGGAGGCGGACATGGTTCCTGTTATTGCGTCAATTCTTTGGGACTATATCCTAGTGATCGAAATGGAGAAGGCGAAGGCTGATGCCGAGCAAGAGAAGCGTCACGGTTCGAAACATTCCGGCAGCTCAAGAGCTTCAAAGTCATCGAGAGACTTGACGCAAGATTCAACAGCAAGAACGTCCTTCTTCGAGCACTTACATGCAGCTACCGACGACCGTTCGCGTCGCCAAGCCCCACCACCGTCACTCGAGCTCCCGCAATCCTTCTCACAGGCCTTCGGAGGAGCAGAGTCGGCTCCTGCAGATGGGACTGTGGTTCCGTCCGGCGTCTTCACCTCTCCTCCAGAACGAACGGTCTTCCCACGTCGCGACTTGCAGCATCACACTCGCGGACGTGAGAGCAGGGGTTCAAATCACGGTCCGCTGAATCTCCAACCACCAGCCACCGCGGTACCCTCGATGGATACTTCAGATGGATTCTCCTTACGTCCTGTGCGCGAGGTAGATAGACTCCCATCTATGCTACCACCTCTCAACACTGGAGTCACATCCCATCCCGACTCACCCACGACCCCTTCTGCACCTCTGCATCGCGGCCTTCTGTCACCTGTTGGACGCCGATTGAGGAGACCCTCGATTCGTCACCAGAATTCTACTGGTGACATTGATGATATGAGCATGGACGACGTGGCTGGGCCTGATGATGAGCTTATCGACCCCGATGGTCCGACCGAGGGCCGCAGTCGTGATCAAACACGGGATCCTAGTCCCAATGAGATGGAAGGGCGTCAGCCTTTGACTCTCACAATACCTCCGGAACATGCTCGAGAAATAGACAACGTGGATATTGCTCAACAAACACCAATTGCAGGCGGCATGGGCAACCCACTGGGTGCCACGCATGAAACACTGGGGATCTCGCCAATACCTCCTGCACCACCGACGGCCGCGTCTCCCGCCATACCACTCAACGCGTACCCAAACTTCTTTCTGAGAAACGCTACTGCTACCGCATCAACAACAGCTCTCATGCCCCGTGATGAGGATGTACTGATGGGACTACAACTATTGGCATATATCTCCAAGTATTGTTATCTCCGTCATTACTTTCAGCAAACACATTTGGTACCAAGACTCCGGATCGATCGAGAGGTTGAGAAAATCTACGGACCCATGCGAGGTTGTGCACCACTTGCAGAGCCGACTGAAGATGATGACGAGGAGTTCCTGCAACCCGATGATTACAATATCTTCCCCTTAGTTGAGAAGTTTACTGTCCGTCACCATTCAAAGGACATGCAATACTGGGCATGTGTAGTTATGCGCAACTTGTGCCGGAAAGATGATGCTCGGGGAGGAATCCGTCAATGTGCCAACTACAAATGTGGAAAATGGGAGGAATTCACTCGCCAGTTTGCTAAATGCAGACGTTGTCGGCGTACCAAATACTGCAGCAAAGTAAGTCTCTTTCCCTTGCAAGGTTTGATAGCGGTACTAACATCTTTGACAGGAATGCCAACGAGAGTCGTGGAGCATGCATCGGCATTGGTGTCATCTCGAAAACGCCTATCTCAACCGCCGAGCGAACGCATAACTTACCTGTCGAACTTGCATAGCCATGGAGTATCTGAAGTCAGCGTCGTGGGCGTTTGGGCGTTTCCTCTGTGGCACAGATTGCCAGCATCTTCTCCACAGTCAGCCACTAGCAATGGCCAGCATGAATGATGTTCAGCGAATCGATATTGTTGGATGAGCGTGCAAGAACCGGTTATGGTACATATCATCAATGAAAGTAGGTGAGGACGAGGCGTGGACACGAAAAGAGCACCATGTCCAAGACGAAGAGAGAAAATCGAAGGTGTTTTGGATTGCTGAACCTTTGAGCTGGCGTCGACCATGGACTCGGGCATTGTCCGGTCTTGGCATGACTTGTTATTGACACAAATATGTGTGAAACGACGACCCGAGTAGTGCACAAATGATGAACAGTCAAACAAAGATATTAACTGATTCTCGCCTCATTGCTTGGTGATCGACTTGGAAGATGTGTCTTGCGATGGTCTACCACCTGTCTGTTCCGACCACAGGACATGCTGCGATATCTGATCTACTTCCGCTATCTTGATTCTGGTGCGATCGCCGTGTTCAATTGACTCCGATTGTACGAAGATATCCACGGAGCTCGCCGCTTCACGACGAACAAGGATTAGTATTTGTCTTTAAGAAGTGGGCCGACCCGTGGTTGATATCTGACCTTGCACAATAGAGACTTCTCTTTCTCAGGTTTTTGCAGAGCTGTTTGTTATTTGTTAAGGACCCTTGTTGCTCATTTGCCTTCGAAAGGACAACCTCGACCATTTCCACTGCATCATCGTGAACATAGCAGGACTTGGAGGAAGCCTGCCTTCATCGCAATGGGATCAATCACGGAGACGAATAGCGCAATAGAGCTCCCCGTCATCGACATTTCAGAGGTCTCAGTCGAGGCTGGCAAACGAGTCCTGAACGCGGCGACCAAGTACGGATTTCTGTACGTCGACACGCGCGGCACAGGCTTTACGGAGGAATTGGTGAACCGTGAGTTTGAGTTCTCACGTCGACTCTTCGCCTTGCCGGAGTCAGAAAAAGAAAATTGTCGAATCGATCAAACAAATCGAGGCTGGACTGGGATGCATGGCGAGATCCTGGATCCTAAGGCACAGCGGAAAGGAGATTTCAAAGAAGCCTTCAACATTGGAGAGTTTTCCAATGGAAAGCCCCAGCAACCGATCCCTGGATTCCTTGAGAGCCACGTTGAGGAACTGCTCGAGTTTGAGAGGACGTGCAAGCAAGTGTGCGATCGAGTACTCGACCTCCTTGGGCTTGGACTTGAGGTTGACGAACCCGATTTCTTCTCATCGAGGCACACGCAACCCAGCGGGTGTACTGTACGCCTTCTGCATTATCCTGCCATCCCGGCGGACGTCGACTATGAACCAGAGGTTGATGTCAGAGCCGGCGCACACTCCGATTACGGAAGTGTCACTCTGCTTTTTCAGCGACCATCTCAACCTGGGCTCGAGATCAAGACACCTGATGATACATGGGCACCAGTCCCCGTCCTCCCGGAAGGATACCACTCCAAGACATTTCCGCCAATCCTCGTCAACATTGCCGACTTGCTGTCATATTGGACCAACGGGATTCTGAAGAGCACCGTGCACCGCGTCATCTTTCCCAAAGATGCTCGACGAGGAGGCGAAGACCGGTACTCGATAGCGTATTTCTCACATCCGGGCAATGATGTGGAACTTACGCCTGTCCCGAGTAGCGTCGTGGCGGCATACCAGCTGAATGAAGACCAGGAAGTGGGTTATGGTGGGGGCGCTACGAGCAAGAGGGCACTTACAGCGCAAGAACACTTGCTTAGTAGGCTGAATGCGACGTACGATTTCAGAGGGGCCAAGGCAAAGGAGGAGGTCTACACTGCTGCTTAAGCGACATACCAAATAGATTCAACAGTCTTGGGCGAAGGCAATGCAGGTGCGAAGAGCAGGCCTCAGAAATGCAAGGCTGTCTTGCAGCCTTACCGGACCCCTGAAACGCTCGTGTCTTTTAAGTTCTGCGGAGAAAGTTGAGGTGGAGTTCATGTGAAAGAGCACCTGCGGCCAAACAACTGCACAGACACAGCGCACCTACTCTTCACCGACTGTAGTTCACATTCTCAATACTCGTGCAAGTTTGGATTTTGTCATTCGCTCCTTCCACCTTTTCTGCGCCTACCTTCCACTTTCCGCGGCCTTTTGATTTTCATTCTCGCTTCGTCCCCCGTACGGCCCACACAAGATGTCAGGTATGCTTCCGCTTGACGATCCATTGTTCCCTCTCTCATATCAACTACCAGTCCAGAAATTCGACGTTTGGGCGAGCAAGCATGTTGAATACTGCCAATTACACCTACTGAAAGACGCTGTGATCGGTGTCGATGCCTCCTACTACCTCAACCTGCGCTTCAACGGCAACAACGAAGAGCCTCTCAAGCATGCCCTCGGCGGTCAGCCCTTCACCTTCAAGAAGATCGTCGAGGAGGACGTTGCCTTCCTGCGGCAGAATGGAATCACACTTATCTTTGTGTTCGACGGCCTAGACTACGTCAACAAAAGTCTCCCCAACTCTCAGTCGGCTGAGAGCAGAAGAGTGCAGGACGGAGCATGGCACCACTATCTGAACGGTGACAGCAAGCGCACTGTCATAGACTTTGGAAAGGCTGAATACGACGTGGACTCGACTACCAGATCGCTACAAAAGCTGCTGGCGGAAAACGATGTGCAATACATGGTCGCTCCCTACAGTGCCACGGCGCAGGTGAGTCCGCAGAGACCGAAAAAATTGCTCGGGGGACCAAGAAGCTAACAAGACCAAAAGCTGTCCTACCTACTCAAGCTAGAAGATCAGTACATTGACGCCGTCATGGGCAGTACCGAGTGCTTCCTCTTCGGCATGGATAGAGTAGTGACCGATTTCAACCTCAATGACTCTACCCTGAGCTTGATCAGCCGTGCGACATGCGAGGGCATCCTCAAAGCCGATAAAGACTTGCTTCGAGATGCTCAACTCATCCTTGGAACCTCGTTTACCCCCACCTTCCCTGTCCTCGAAGTCATGGCTGCCACAAAGGCGACCGGCATTAGCGATGCTGTTGCACTACTTAAGGGCTTTGGCAACAGTGTTACACAGCTCTGCATCTTTCACCGCGAGAACCCGCAAGTCCAGAGCTTGAAGTATGCTGATCGGTACAAGAAGGCCATTATGACCATTAGACATCATGTGATTATGGACAAAAAGGGTGTGGTCGGTCCTCTCAATTTCGATTATGCGCCTGGTGATGTTCACGAGTTTGTCGGACAACGCCTACCTGAGGAACTGTTCTTCTACATCTCCAGAGGTATTCTGGGTCCGGAGATACCAAACTGGCTCACATCTGGCGAAATCGTACTGTCTCTTCCAGGAGGTGTCCTCGATTCCGAGCCTTACCGGAGATTGGTCATAGAACTGCTCAATCCTTTCCGGAGCGAATCACTCAAAATCCTGGCCGAGTCTCTCAACTACTACTATCAGTCACGGGTGATCAAGGTCACTCCCTGGGTCAACCAGGATACCAGCAATCTGACCATCGAGATCCGGTATGCTCCAGCCATGAAACAGAAATTGGGCCAGTGGAAAGTTCGTGGATCACAGATTGAGACCGTTGTGGGCAAGGGCGAGGTAAGTTCTTCTTTGTCTTGATATCCACCATGACTGACGCAGGCAGAATGTAAACCTATTCCTACCCTGCTTGCGATCTCTCAAGGACACATCTTTCGCCAAGGATACAATAACAAAAGAAAGAGTGGAGCACCCAGCTCTGACGACGGCGAACGAGGTAGTTGCGAACACGGTATTCAGATACCTGCAAGTCCGCGGCTATGTGGATGAGCAGCACAACCTGACTACATGGGGCAAAGCGTTGGAAGCAGCACTGGCTGTTGCTGACGAAGAATACACCATTGTCGGGATAGAGATGCTGAGAATGGGACTCTTCACCGGCAATTTCGCCTCTGGAGACCCGGTATCAAAGACTGGTTTGTGTCTCCATCATGATGCATTAATCATACTAATTGAGCCACAGACAAGGATCACGATCGGAAGGTCAACACCAACCTTATCTGCAAGATTGCGTGTCTGAGTAGAATTCGACACAAGCCTGTGGGATTTGTTGGGCCTCTGGACAGGCAGCTCTTGACCTTTGCACGAAAAATTACCGCAGTTCGCACTACTCTTCGGGAGCTTTTGGAGACGATCATGACAAGCATGTTTCTCAACGGGGAGATTGATCGGGACCGTGAGGATTGGACCTCTCTTGCTCAGATGTACGTATTGCCCTCTCTTGCAGATGACATGACTCACCTTCTTTGCAGGCTACCTTTCGCAAGTGACAACGGCTCAGGTAACGGTATCGCAGCCAAAACTTATCTGGATGCAGTCAGCGAGGAGGCGGAAGTGACAGATGCTCTGAAGACCGCCATCAAGCAGCAAGAAGGAAAGTACAGCTGGTTCGGGCAGCTTCGAGGTGGCGGTACACTCACCAAGAGTCTTGACCAAGCGTGGAAGGTTTGGGATGCTGTAAGTTGAGCCGGGCTGAGAGCGCGTCGTGCTTGACATTGACCTTAGACAGATCTATGCGGCAACACAAATCCCAGGAACAGATGTGAAGGAGACCAAGCTCTTCACCGAGGCCAACGACTGGCTCTCACCACGACGATGAAATATTCCATGAGAAGTCGAACCAAACATCAATATTGTCACCAGAGACTGGCGGTGTTTCCATGGACGAGCATGTACGATGCAACCCGGCCACGATCTATGAGTCTTAGCAGATCTCCATCGAGTGCTTTTGAGAGGTCCCATAGCCCTACGGAGCATCCTACAGGCAGAGTCTCTGCGTTGGACAAGCGAGTGCGCCTTGACCGCGAGGTCGGCCTTCAACGGATCGGCTGTGCATCTTCAGCCTGATAACCTCCCCGTTTATTGCAGCGGTCGAGCATGCTTGGTGACGGGTGCAGTCACATGTGCATCTGTAGGGAACTCGCACTTTTGAGGTGGCCGCTTACTGCCCACTTGGCTAGCTCTCGGTCTTCGAACCTGTCGCGACACAATTAAGATAGCAAACCTGCAGTATCCCACAAGGACAGGCCACTTTCACAAGGTCCGGCCATAGCGCAGGCGCTTCGGGGGGTGGTCTTCTGGGTCACACAGCTCAGCTCGGCTTCACAGCCTCACAGGCCATGACCCCACCAGGCCACTTTCTTTGTAACAACAAAAGCGGGATATTTTCAGCCTGATCTGCCTGCATTCACTACCTCTCTCTTACTATTTAGCTACCCATTCTTGCTTCCTAAGACTTGAGGAGTTCGCTCTAAACACGATGATCAGAGCAATCCTCAAATGCGTCGGCGCCCGTAAGGAGACCGGCGCGGTCTCGATCGCGAAGACACAGAGCCACAAGGCTGAGCTGGGGCACGACTCTGGCGACGTGCAACGTGCAAATGAGATCGTCGAAGCCGTGAGTATCCCCCTTCGAGAGATTGTTCCGTTCTTAGAAGTCATACTTATCTTTCTTCTGTCGACAATGGCACGAATTAACGGGCCACTCGCAGATGCAAGACGCCGAAAAGACAGGCGAGGAACTTCGCATGAAAGTCACCGATGTCGTCAAGGTCAACAATTGGACCGAGTCGCTTGCCAAGGCGGTCCTCGCGAGACTTGACGATACGATCAAGGTCAGTACAATCCAGGATGATTTGTGCTCGTCATGCTAGAGAAGCGAAGAGACGATAGTGCTGGCACACTCAATAGAAAGGCGTGGCATTGAAAGGACCGCTCAAAGAGGCTTATGACAAGGCAGTGGCCGCCGCTGTTGGCTTCGCCAGGGACCATCCCGTCTGGACGACGCTCATTGCGCTCGGCATGCTAGCGATCCTGCTTCCATGGGTTCTCGAGGCGTTGGGCTTCGGAGAGGCGGGCCCGGTTGCAGGTACGTTGTTCATCTATTCCGCTTGTTGCATCCTGGGAGGGTCACTTGCTGATATGTCGTTTGCAGGTCGATTTGCGGCGTGGTGGATGAGGCGGTATGCAGGCTACGTGTCAAAGGGGAGCTTGTACTCGTTCCTTCAGAGGTTGGGCATGGTTTGGAGGAGGCATGTTGGGGTCAAGGCGATGCTGTGATTGTTCATGGCGTTTTTGACAGAAGAAGCCAGATCTCGGTTGCTAGGTCGCACAGACTTAATGGCTTCAGTGGTTGAGGCTGTATGCCAGTCACTATCTGGTTTTCTTGACAAATGGCATCAGTGTAATAAGACAAAGGCAAAGTCCAAAATAGCAAAACCTTTAGCCGCAGCCCAGCTGCCCCGTTATTGGCAGGTGAGGTGCGACTCAGGAGAACCCCCCTTCGGGAGGTTTTTGCGGAACTACGATTGGTGTAGGTCAGGTTCTCGACGCCCTAAGGTCCACTCACGAGGAGAGTGAACCCATACATTTAGATGACCCATACAGGTCTGTATACGGAGCGAGTGCGTTACGGCCCCGAAAGCGCGATAACGGCGTAGTCAGGAGTGACTCGACTGACCGGAGAAGCTGTCTCAAATCTGGCGTTTAGAGATGAGAATTAAGGTCATTTTCTGGCGATTTGAATTATATAGACATGTTTTATTATGTGGGCTGGTGGTGAGTGAATGAAGATATAGAAAAAAGGCTGATATCTAGCTAGGCTGGATAGACTGGGACAGACAAGGACAGAATAACTTTCCGTCAGGTGGGCATGAATCCTTCTGGCTTTCCCGGCTGAATCATCCCAATGCTCGCGATATTTATATGTAGCCTGCTCTTTTCAAAGTTCGATATCAGCAGCGTTGCATGAACTTCAATAGCTTTCACGATGAATCCATAGCAGCAGTTTCATTTCAGTGGTACTCGTATCATTGGGGCTTGCGGCGGATTTGTCCTACATAAACTTTAGGTTTTCCACGCTTCGCCTTGCCCGAAGCGACCAAAGACACGTTTTCCAACGGTGGATTCCTCCGCACCACCTCCCTGCGCCATTGTCCCGGAAATCTGGAATGGCTTTCACGTCTTATCATTGGGCTGACGAATATTGTTACACCTGCATGACATCCTTTGTGGCACGCGGCTTCCGACGTCACGACCGTTCCTGACAGAATTGGTTTGCCTGCCTAAAAAGCAATGTCGTACATGAGGTCCCGATATGCTGGACCCCCTCTCACCATCTCAATCGCCAGGCTGCGGCATTGAGATGGATGACCACCCGTCAGCGTCGAGAGACCGATCAACTCAGAGACTGCTCCAGCATGAAGCAGAGCCAGGTCCAGGCCGGCTTGCTGGGGTAGCGAGACATACTCTGGGCTTGATACTTCTTCTTTGCGTCGTCTTTCTTTGGACTGTGTGCAACTTTTTGGGTAGTGTATGCCAGGTCCCCTGTCCGGCCTCAAGAATGAACGCTGACTTTGTTCACAGAGCATTTTTGCGGACAACACATATGCGAAGCCATTTTTCCTCACCTATCTAAACACTTCCACCTTCATGCTGGCCATGGTACCAAATCTCATTCAGATGGGATACAAACGACATCGAGAGCGCGGAGACCTGTACGATACGATTCGATCAAATGTCTTACGAACAATCAAAAAGGAGGGTTATAGACCTATCGCGATCAATGACGACGGCATAGACCCAGAACAAGATGAGGAAGACTCAGAGTCTGATACATTCATTAGAAAGCCAGCCAACAATAGATCTGACCTAGGCTTTCTGGGTTCTAGGGAGCGACAGGTACCAGAAGACGGCAAACACCTGGGAATTGTACCAACAGCAAGGTTATCGTTCGCATTCTGCATCCTATGGTTCAGCGCCAATTACTTCGCCATGGCCTGTCTACAATACACGACGGTGGCGTCTACAACCATTCTTACCTCGACATCCAGCTTTTGGACACTACTTATCGGTGCCCTCACCCGGACGGAGAAGTTTACCTGGAGGAAACTATTTGGGGTGATGATGAGTTTTGCGGGCATCCTCCTGATCAGCAAGGTTGACCTCTCTGCAAGGACTGATGATGGCGCGACTGGGGCAAAACCGAGCTCGATGACCATGACGAGACGAGAAGACACCTTCCCCGAGAAACCCGCCACGGAGCTCGCCCTTGGCGACGCGTTGGCTTTGACCTCCGCCTTGATTTACGGCGTTTACACGGTTACATTGAAATCGGCTACGGTGAAAGCCCTACCCCGATCAATCAATATGCCTTTGTTCTTTGGCTTCGTCGGAACCTTCAATTTTATCTTTCTTTCGCCTTTGTTCCCTGTCTTGCATTTCACAGGTCTGGAAACGTTTGCATTACCACCGACTCGGAGGATCTGGATCATACTGCTCATCAATAGCATGGCGAGCTTTGCCTCGGATATCTGCTGGGCGTACGCGATGGTGCTCACGAGCCCGTTATTGGTCACTGTGGGGTTAAGTCTGACCATTCCATTGGCTTTGGTTGGGCAGATGGTGTTGCAAGGTCATTATGAGGGTTGGGTGTATTGGGTCGGAGCCGCTATCGTGGTGGGCAGTTTCGTATTCATCGACCAGGAGGAGAAGCGGGAGGAAGAAAGCGGTGAACAGTGGCAGGTGGATTTTGATGTGCAAGACGCAGAAAGTGAGATCGACGATGAGATGCTACCCACGACAGGACGTGGGCATGGTGTTGAGGGGCGCATGAATCCATACTAGACTTGGCGGCAAAGACTCCTCGCGATTGCATTGCTTGAATAGATTTACATCTGTCAGTTTGGATTGGAGATTGGCCGCCGTCTTCCAGGCGAGCAAGCTGAGATCACGCCACACTTAGTCATCTGGAAATATTCCTTGCCTGCCTGAGTCGCTGTGCTCATCTTTGCTTGCAAGCACTTAAAGCGTGCCATTAGTCTGAAAGGCTGAAATCGAACGGTAAGCTGGGGGCATACGTATTTACACCCACAGGGCATTTGACTTTGTCAGGTCACGTGTGGCTTGGGCTAGCTTTCTCAGACTCGGAGTGCTCGCTTGGAGCTCACTTGTTCCGTCATGGTGTCCTGAGCGACGAATAGATGGCAACTTATTGCATGCAGTGCAAATTTCGTGAAGGTATTGAGAGATGCTGTTCCTGTTCGCGCGAATGCAGCTGCTCATCTGGCCGATCGAATCGCATCATCCGACAAATTCTGTTCGACGTGATCCCCTGCAAAGGAGGTCTCGGAAAGCGCAATGAAAAACTTCTGGAAAGGCTCCCGAAGCCTTAGACGTGGATCTCGTTGGGGGAGCGCTCCGCAGGTAAGCGCCACTATGCAAAGATTGCCAGGGAAAGCACATGGCAAAGTTGGCGTTCCGTGCGTTGGATCGAGTGTATCATTTTCCTGCCCGAGCACGCAATTGCGCCTTTTGGCCCTTGGTAGGCAATCCCAACCAGAATCTCAGCCATGAATCAGGGCAACGTGGATCGGCCCGCCCTGAAGGCACTCCACAGCTGCAGCCTTGTCAGTTGCTCTTACTCAACCGAAGCAACTCTGACTTGCACTCATGCCTACCTGGACTGAGGCACACATTTGTACCAAGGATGGTGCAATGTCCAGCCTCGACGGCAGGGCCAATGAGAAATTTTCCCGGTCGCTGCCTCATGCTACCTCAAGCTGTGATTCGACGTTTGCGACGTGAGGTATTACTGAGCTCGTGGGCCTTTGTGGTCAGGGAGTATCGTGCTGCGGCGTTGACCGGTGGGCACGCGGCTGCAAATCGCCATGGATGAGCAAGCGAGACGTATAAAACTCGTGTCTGCTGGCAGGAGCTCCGTGATGTCTACTACTCCACTCATCACTCCCAGATTTTGATACAAACCTTGCTGCCAATATGGGAAGATTCAATATCCCGTTCCACCGTGGCGCACCGGTGGCTGCTCAGTCCGAGCACACAAAGACTGAGGCAGGGCTGTCCCCGGACTCAGAGCAGGGCGATGGTAGGTCAAGTTGAGCAAGCCGACCGAGCTGTACGCTGATCTTATCTTCAGGCTCATCAGGATTGCTACATACCCTTACCGAGACAAAGCGAGAGATTGGTGTCTTCAGTGCCTTTTTCCTCATTTTCAACCGTATGGTCGGCACCGGAATCTTCGCAACGCCTAGTACCATCTTCTCCCTATCAGGCAGTGTGGGCCTAAGCCTTTTCATCTGGGTCGCAGGCATGATCATCGCAGCCTGTGGTATGGCAGTCTACCTCGAATTCGGCCTCGCCATTCCGAGAAATGGTGGAGAGAAGAACTATCTCGAATTTGTGTATCGACGCCCCAAGTTCCTGGCTACTGGCTTCTATACCGGCTATGTTGTCCTTCTTGGATGGGCCGGGTCTAACTCGGTGATCTTCGGGGAGTATATCCTGCATGCAGCTGAGGTCGAAGTTAACAGATGGAATCAACGTGGGGTTGGGTTGGCCTGCATCACGACTGCGTTCCTTATCCATGGTTGCGCCTTGAAGTGGGGTCTGAGACTGCAGAATCTGATCGGCATCATCAAGCTCATCATTGTGCTGCTGATTGTGGTTTCTGGCTGGGCTGCACTCGGTGGTGCATTGAAAGTACCCAACCCTCACAACTTCGACAATGCCTTTGAGGGAACAACGGGCAGCGCGTAGGTTATATCACGTCGCAGCTCAATAATTGATACTGACAGGCTGATTCCAGATATGGTGTCGTAACCGCCCTCTACAATGTCATCTGGAGCAAGCACCCCCTCACTGCGAGAGACCGTCGCATTCTTACAGGAGCTACTATTTCTGTTCCGTCAAGATGTCACAAGCTAATGGAGATTCACAGGCTACATCGGCTACAGTAATGCCAACTACGCTCTTAGTGAGACCAAGAACCCTCTCCGCACCTTGAAGATTGCTGCCCCATCAGCCATCATCCTTGTGTCGATCATCTACATGCTCGTCAACATTGCGTATTTTGCTGCCGTGCCTAAAGACGAGATTGTTTCCTCCGGCCGAATCCTCGCGGCTTCTTTCTTCCGCAACGTCTTCGGGCACAAGGCTGAGCGGGCCTTGTCCGTCTTTGTCGCACTCTCGGCCTTCGGCAATGTCCTCAGCGTCATCTTCTCGCAAGGTCGCTTGGTTCAGGAACTCGGCCGTGAAGGTATCCTCCCCTTCTCGCGCTTCTGGGCTAGTAACAAGCCTTTCAATGCCCCACTTGCCGGTCTCTTCGAGCATTGGTGCGTCTCGGTGATTATCATGCTCGCTCCTCCACCTGGAGATGCGTACAATTTCATCTTGAAGTAAGTTATCCGACCTTAGGTGACGAAAGCAAATGCTTACAGTGCCCTCCCAGCGTCATCTCCTATCCGCTCTCCATCGTCAACAGCTTTGTTGCTGCAGGCCTCCTTTTCCTCTACGTCAACCCCTATCACTGGGACTGGAATCCACCTTTCCGGGCCACCTGGCCAATCACACTCCTCTTCCTACTCAGCAACATCTACCTGGTCGTCGCACCCTTCGTGCCTCCCGATGCGGGCCAGAACGTCTACAATGATCTCTGGTACGCGCTGCACTGCGTGGTTGGCATGGGTATCATCGCCGCAGGTGGGATTTACTGGTTGTTCTGGGCGGTCATTCTCCCGAAAATTGGGAAGTACGAGCTTGTGAGGGAGACGCAGGTGGATGAGCTGACAGGCTGGGAACATAATGTCTTTTCGAGGAGGAAGTTGAGTGACACGACGGAGAGGAAGCACAGTTTGAGTTTGGTTCACTAAGAATGCAAGGATGGGTGGGAAGTAATTGATTGGTACGAGTAGAGGAATTTCATGCAGTGTGCAAGTTCAGTAGCTCCTGCCTGCAGCCTTACCCTTCCTCGCACTTGCTACTGATTGCGGCTGCCTTCTTGACTCCAGGTGCGATTTCCCCGAATGATCACAAATGCATAAATGTTTTCATTTTGTTGCTCTCCTTTGAAGGTGATTCAGCACGGCGCCACACCGACCTTACGCAGACGGCTCGCCGGTGTCCATAGCGATCTCGACTATCACTCTTTGACGTTTTCATCAAACTTGGGCACTTCCGGAATTATCGGAATTATAGCAACCTTCACTACAATGTCGAGCCGAGTTCAAAAAGACTGGCCCTCAGAATCTGACACAGGCCACTGTCTCCCAGCAGCAGTTGATTACGATGGCCATTAGTCACGGTGCAGTCATTTCTGTTTCATTGCAGCTAGGCGTGATGGGCTAAGTCTGGACACCCTGGTACCTATTCGGACGCTCACATGCATGAAAGAATGATGGCACTAAAGTCGTGAGGTCATGGGCAAAGAATGAGTACTGGACTGTGACACTTGCTCGTGAGCCCAGCTCGATGTGTACCATTTGCGAGCTGCATACTGCAAACGGTCCTTAGTGATTGCTAGGGCCGATTTAGGCTAGCATACCTGATGATCTGCAAGGCCTCCCGTCCTCCCGTCCTCTTGTTTGCCTCCACCTGGAGGTCCAGGCTACTCCGCATCTGATCCGGCGACTCAGCGTTATCGTTCTTGGACATCTTCACCTGGTGTCTAAAGCCTTGATCGCTTGACGAACAGAGCCAGAACGCAGTCGGAGACTCCTGGAAGGACATTGGCGTCGTCGCTTTGAAACAACACCGTATATCTCTTGTCAATGGCGACACGAGTTGACGAGGATGTTCTTCTGAGGGGGTCCGCCAAGAGGTCAAGACGCATACCGGACAATGAGTACGAGTTGTACCGTTCTGAGATTATGGCATTGTATTTGCAAGGAGGAAGATCGCGAGAGGAAATCCGAAACTTCCTTGCGGTTGAGCACAAATTCAACATTAGGTAAGGTCTTTGATCTGAATATCTTCACTGCGGTTCTCGAGGTGTAAACTGACATTCGAAGCCTCAAACAGCTGAAACACCGGCTGTACAAATGGAAGGCCAGGAAAAACTGCAAGCGATTCAGCAGAACAGAAGGTGATACTCAGACAGGAAAGCGAGGGCGTGCGAGCACCACTCGACGACTAAGATATACTGTCTCGAAGACTGGGCGAAACTCGCTTACTTCCGAAGGTAAACTCCTCTCACGTCAGTAGCATAAGATGGTACTTATAATTCTGAGTGTCCTCAGTGCCCAGCTTGAGCCGTCATTCGTCAATTGAACCTCGGTACACAGAAAGCGGGCAAGAGAACCCAGTTCAATATCAGAAGCACAATGACAACCTGCAGCCTTCCCTTTGCGTTGGCGGTGGAGGTTCACCTGTGCCTCTACAGTATGTGATTCAGCCTGGGTCCCCCAATCAGTACACCTGTGCCAGAGAAACAGCTCCTGGCGTGCAGAGTCCAGATTTCGAAGACCCAGTTAGCAGTACAATCTATTCAGACATATGTTCTGGGATTCCGTCTCAGACTTTTGTCGTAAGACCACCACGCGCACTCGAAGGGGTATCAAAAACCTTTGGTGGTGAGCAATCTCCGCAGGATGTACCTCAAGCTTTCCAAAACGATGTATCTGGTGACCATCCAACGAGCGTTTCGAATGTCAGCCCTGCGCAGGACGATTTGATGTATGGCCAATCACCCTCTACTGCATTGGCAGTGGCAGTTGCGATGTCTACAGATTCCATCACATCTGGTCAAACACCTGATTGCAATGGAACGTCGCTGGACATTTTTCAGGACGCCACCAGTTTCACTAGTCTTGAAGAGCCTCCGCCTCCTCATTCGAACGACGAAGACCCTATCATCGTCAGTGAAGCTCTGCTTGCCCTGCGATCCATCTACAGGAGATTCTTAGCATGTGGAGGCTTTTGGCAAACTTCTTCGGATTATGCGCTTCTTGACCCTAATTATCTAGAAGTTTTCGGAGCTTTTACCCACCAACATGTGCGAACTGCACTGGACACTATCTTGTCTCGCTACCTCATGCTTTCGGTCAACTGGCTCACGCCCCCGTCGCCCACAACAACCCCATCCTCGAGTACGTCGAACACAACGCCGTGTCCCAAGTCAGAAACAAGACGTCTCAGCGCTGTCAGCAATTCACACAACCTCCAAACGATGCCAACCACTAAGCAGTCTTCTCTTCCAGGTGAGGGACACCTGGTCGTGTTGAGCCTTGCAGCCCGTGATTCCAACGCCGACATGATCAAATTGCAGCTTCAAAGATGGTCGGAACGATTCCAAGGCACTGTTTCGGCTGATAAAGGGCTCACCATGACAATGTCATTCTTGCCTCGTGCTTTCGAGCGCAAGATGGGTATATCATTGACACTATCAGCATCGTTTTGGGACCAAGCATACACCAGACTTCACCCAACACTCAAGACTTTCGGCGTCGTGCCTTTAAATTCTGCCGTCATTCAATGTATACACAGGAATGACATCAGTGGGATAAGAGATTTGTTTTCTTCTGGTCTTGCAAGACCATCGGATGTTGATTCTGAAGGTTGCTCATTAATTTCAGTGAGTATTAGTGCCCCACAAATTGAGAAGAGCTTGAAACGAACTAAGGAATAGCATGCTGTTCGACATCGCCGCCTTGACATTTTTCGTTTGCTGTTGGATGCCGGGGCAGACTGTGAAGATGTGGCCAAGTATGAACTTGTCCATTGAGGAACTTACAAACTCTGCTAATCAGATTTACAGCGGCCACGACATCGTAGCAGTAATCTGGGGTTACTACATGCTACGAGATGCCGATAAGGATCTGTTCGAAGAGACGAAAGAAGCCATGGAGATGACCAGGTTATCACAGGAAAGGAGTGGTGACCGTCAGTATTATCGGGACATGATCGTTGCTGGCATCAATGTGCTTAACAAATCCAAGAGAGCACAGCAATCAATAGCAGCACCTGTGATCCAGCACTTTGTCAACTTATTTGCGGTCGAGTCTCCAGGTCCGTCAGGAAGAACTCCATTGCTTTGCGCAAGCATGATAAACAGCACCATGAGCTTGGAAGCTTCGATTAAACGACGCGCGAACCTCCAAGCAAGAGATAAATTCGGACGTGGAGCACTCCATTCGGCGTTGTACACTCGAAGTTACATCGTGTGCCCCGAAAACTGTGAGATATCGGAACAGGAGGCACATCATCAATGTTCTTGTCCCGCGGAACCGATTCTCCACGACTGCCATTACATTCATGCCTGGAGAGAGTGCCCGCGCAACAAGTCGGGTCTGGAGAAAACGTTGAGGATTCTGCTTTGGAATGGATGTGATCCAAACTCGCTTGATGGTTACGACTACTCGCCGAGCGATTACGTACGGGAAATCCCAGAACTGCACACGATATGGACTAAGGCTCTGGCTGAAGCCGGCTACACTTGGGATAGCACGCTGCGCATGTGGCAACGGTTTGTGGACATGGGCGATTCTGAGTGGGGAAATAATGTAACGAGCTGGAGTAGCTGCTACGCAGAGCTTTCTACATCATGATGCGGGTATGGCTTTACGAAGAGAGCCTCTACAACGCATACTCGACATCTGAAAATGCTACACGCAAGTCCCACCTCTTGCTCCATGGCTTTCAGAGCCAGTTCGACATCGTCACATGCGATTCGGATGCTGATCCTTTCCACGCCCATACCCTTCCTTGAAATAGACAAGCATAGGCGAATCAGAAGTCAACTCCTCGGAAGCCGCAAGCCTTGCAGCAGCACCTCCCGCATCAACCCACTAAGTAAGAAACAGCACTCCAATGTCCAACACCAGACACCGATCCAGGCTGGGAGGAGGAAACCAACCTGAAACTCGACAGACGAGGCTGACGAAAAGAGGTCTAATTGGGCTCTGTCAGACGAGAAAATGGCCCCCAAATGTGAACCTCGAAGACAAGGCAACGCGACAGACAAAACGAACAACCGAAATTGGGTCGAGTCACTGAAACGCCACTTGTGGAATATGATGGAACTTGAAAGACATGTGACTGCGCGTTACCAGGTCGCGGATGCTCTGGTGCGGGCATGGAGGGGTATCGTGAATTGTATATAAAGCCCTCGAGATCAAGGAAGGGAGCTCCTGGGCTGTCTTCAATGAAGCATGGCGACTCCAACTGTCCGGCGCATTGCAGCTCGAATTGACCACAATACAGAATCATTCTCAGCAACAGCAAGTCCTTTACCAAGCTCTCCAGAAACAGCGCTTGAAGAAGCAATCTGGGACGCTACACTTCCAAGACTCAGAGCCGTGCTTTTACAAATGGTGAAAGACAGTGTCGAGGCCAGCGACCTCGCCAGCAAGGCCCTTCTGGTAGCGAGCACCAGTACCAGTCCTCCGGCAAGGACACCTATGCGGGACTTGAGCGTGAACAGCTTGTTGAACGATACCAACGACAGCGATGTCACATTGCATTGCATCAACAACGGCACCCTAATCCAAGCCGGTCACAGCACCCCTGGCCGTGCTGGTGGGAACAGGAAGCGCAAGGCGTACGAGGTCTGCTGCAACTGCCAACAGGAGTATCATGTCGCAGAGAACGGAGCTGCCGTTTGCGCGTACCACCCAGGTCAGTAGTCCATTCTCGCAAGTAGCGCGTGAGTTCCCTCCAACCCTTCTCGATCTCCCGGGTCAGAAGACTGCACAAAAGCCCTCTCGCGGGACTTTGGTACCAAGAAGCATAACTGACAGTACCATGCTACCATTCTAGGACGTAAAGAAATCAACGACGACTCCAGCATCTGGGATGATTGGGAAGATGACCATTACGGACCCGCCTCGGAGGCGGACGATCCGGAGTGCCAGGAGGGCTTCTTGTGGACTTGCTGTGGTCGCAATGGTGGCCAAGAAGCGTGTACGAGGGCATCCCACCAGCCCGCTAAGAGCCAGCGAAGGAGATCTTAGCTCGAGTGTTCCGGGTGTGAAGGCAGGCAAGCAGGAGTCACTTTTGTTGTGATCAGGAGTTCGCATAATAGTCGCTTGTAACATCGTCAACTCGTTGACACCCGGCGTGCTCCCGCCACGCAAAATCTGGCATGCACCGGATCGGATTCGATTCAGTTATTCGAGGCCCAGGTCCTGCATAGTCGGCACTCCATCTCTCCAGGGTCTCGGCTCACCGTCACCGGGCATCTCGATGCCGTTTGGTAGGCGTACCCTGGGGAACCCGTCTTTCTTCCACACGTAGACCTCATCGAGATCGACGCTCTCGAATGCACCAGGCATCGAGCGTGTCTTGTCATCCTCCGGTTCGTGTTGTCTTTGAGCAACCCACTTGCTTCGGACTTCGTGCGCTCTATCTTCGTCGACCAAGACCAAGGCTCCGCTGTGCCAGCCTGCGGCTGCTATGGCTATTGGGAAGTACGACCCGATATTGGCGTAATCTCCTGTGCTCTCTTTCTGGGTTTGCGAGGCCGATGACTGTGTGGCTGTGCCGCTTAACGGTCCCTCTTCCCAGTGCTTCCCCTCCTGCTCAACCCACTCACTGAAAGCAGCTTGTTTGGTAGAATCTGTGTCCCAGATCTGGCGGGCCGACTGACCAGCGATAGCAAGGTGCGGTTGACTCAGCTCATCTTCCATCCATTGAAGCCAGTCCTTCCTCTCGGATTCAAACCAGATTTGTCGGCCTCGAATGTTCGCGATAGGAAGCAGCTGGGCATCGTTTCGGGGACCTGGCCGTTCACGACGTAGACCCCGGAAACGCCCCCCATGCTCCGGACCGGACAGCCCCAGCGAGCCACAGCTCTGAGAGTCTGTGCCGTATGAAGTGATTTTGCCGTCGGCATGCAACGCGTGGTAGTGGTAATCACCATATGCCAGTGCAATGACGCCAGTGTGCTGCAAGGCAGGTACATCCTGTGGTCTGGAAGCAAGCAATGCTGTCAGAGCGGACCAGTCGTTGGACGACAGTAATTCAGGACTGTTTCTGATAGCTTCGGCACTTTGTCTGATGTAGTCGACATCACCAGAAAGGACCTCGCCAGCCGCCGTGAATACACTAAATTGCCGGAACTGGCCCTGGATGTCCTTAAGCTCCCGGTCGGGACCACTGAAACCCGGGACTTCGAAAGGCGCCTGAGACGGTTCAGACTGATCCGGGTCATCTGCGCGCATGCTACATGCGTATAGCCTCGATTCGCTCGTTATGTAGACAACGTAGTCTTCCAAAACGATATGCTTGATAACTTCCACATGTCCTGTATGGGTTGCTGTGCGGGCGGTTCCCGGGACCAGCCTTTCTTTCACGGGCTTACCATCCAGCATTTCATCTGTCTGATCGTTCTTGATAGGGGTCCAGTATATAATGCCCAGGTCAGGCACATATGCCGAACTCTCAGCCCAACCTGCAGCAACTCTGCTCGGTTTGCCGAAGGACGTCCCACTTCTTGAGAAAACCATCAATCCTTTGGCGTTTATACGGTCCCATGAGATGATTTGTCCATTATCAGTAAGGGCAAGAACATGGGATCGACCAGAAGAGAATTGGCGAATGGCAGAACTGCACACCATCAGCACCTTGCGCAATAGCGACCGAGAGGGTGCCCGAGACAATCTTAGTTCCAACTTACGTGCTCTGAGTCAAGTACTCCATTTCTTGGAAGTGGTCAGACGCCGCACCAATTAGCCTACCGTCCCTGGAGTCGATGGCCCCGGTGGTGTACAGGGTGCCGCCCGACGAAAGAATGGTCGTTGACCACCCGCCGCATTGCAGGTCCGCTACCACCCCTACATCGTCTGGAATGTGGACCTCAGTTGGCCAGCTGGAGGACGTCCGTTGGAAAATCTGCCGAGGAGGAGCCCTTGGAGTCGGTCGGTGTGGTAGCATGGCTGGTTGGGGCCGGGCGGGCACCCTGGGCAAAATCCTAGGTCCAGGGTTCAGGTGCGGTGGCCGACGAGGTACAGACAGAGCCCTCCCGGGGCCAAGATTGCCCTTGACTCCTTGACCCCATGTATAGAGGTGGGTTTGCGTCTTGAGTCGTTTGTACAGCCAGTACCAACGGGGGCCGTCGGCAGCAAGGAGAGGGCTGATGGGCAATCGAAACGTGTTTGAGGTCTCATTTCTCCAAAACGCAGAGTCCTGCCGATATTTGATGTAAACCTGCTTGGATACGCGACAGAACTTGAGGTATTCCTCGGCTGGTAAGAAAGAGAGGACGATTGAGAGGATATCGTCTGGTAATTCGAGTATAGACATGTTTACAATTTTGTAGAAGAAACCCTCCTGGAGGCAAAGTCAGGGCCTAGGTGGCAGGCGAGCGTAATCAAAGGAACCGAGGGCGTTATGGAGGGAACCCTCCTGGAGACCAAGTGAGAGCTGTGCACAAGTGACAGGCGAGCGTGAAAACGATGTCACACCCTCAGCTGTGATATCATCGCCAGGGGCGGCTCTTGGCGATTAACTTAGTGGGATGCGTTCTTGCCCGCTGCGCAAACAATTGTTCCCGCATCCAGTCCACAGATCAAACCCAACATCTCATATTACGGACCTGCGCAGCTTATTCAAGTGACATATTTTCCAGGCTTTCTTTTTTAGAAACAATCATGGCGGACGCAGGCGATGCCAAACCTACACCTTCCGCGACTCAAGAGACCTCTGCTGGCCTGAGACCTGCCGAACAAGAGACCAATCTTGTCAAGAATCCCCTTGGTGACGCCTCCTCGGAAGCCCCTGCCAGTGAATCCAAAGACGGCAAACCTGCGACCTACACCGAGGCCGCTGCCAATGCAGCTAGTACCGCAGCTAGTACCGCCTCCGCTGCGGCCTCCAATGTCTTTGCCATGTTTGGTGGAGGAGCCAAAAAAGAGCGCAAGGTAGAAGAGGACGATGACGCCAAGGACGAGCCGAGCGGAAGCTCAAAGGCACAGAAGAAGGAAGAAGACGATGAGGTGAGACCTTCAGCGCCTTCAATGCCGGAGGCTATGTAACTGATTGAAATGCTTGAACAGGAGAAAGCCGACGACGAGGAAGCAGACGTCGAGTTCGAGCCAGTAGTCCGACTGACCGAAAAGATCGACACCAAGACCAATGAAGAGTCGGAGGAGCAAGTGTTCAAGATGCGTGCCAAACTCTTCAAGTTCGACCGAGACTCAAAAGAGTGGAAAGAGAGAGGGACTGGCGATGTTCGACTGCTCAAGCACAAGGAGAACGGCAAGACTCGGTTGGTCATGCGACGAGACAAGACACTCAAAGTCTGCGCCAACCACTACGGTATGTCTATCTTCGGTCCTTACGGTGGGCACGTGCTGATCTCGTCTAGTCACTCCCGATATGAAGCTTTCTCCCAACGTGGGCAGCGACCGCAGCTGGGTTTGGAATGTTGCCGCCGATGTCAGCGAAGGCGAGCCCGAAGCGCAGACTTTGGCTATCCGCTTCGGCAACAGTGAGAGTATGTGAACTCCCGTAACATGGTTTCAGCGTAAATGCTAACGCATTATTTGACAGATGCCAACCTCTTCAAGGAGGCGTTCATCAAAGCGCAACAAGACAACGAGGCTTTGTTCCAGAAGTCATGAGTGTTGAGACATAGCAAGCATGCAGCGTATGTCAATTGGTATTGTGCATTGAATTTACACAGCCCAGCAATGTCGTGCAGGCCAGAGCCGGCCGGAGGACCCAAGAACGAAGTTGAACGTTTGCGTTCCCCTACCCGAACAGCATATGTCATCCTCGGCTTAGATAGAGGACTAAGGTTGTCCCAGACAAGGACAAAAATGAATGAAGATTGAATGGATCTGGCCTCACTTTGATCTTCGATGTGCCTGAGACTAAGCCCTGGCGCGCTAAGTGAAGATCAGCCGGCTTAGTTACCTCTTGCAGGCCTGCATGTCACAGCCTTGCGCACTGCACTTCACCCGCCGCGCATCGAACACGAGCACCTCCCTCTCAAAGCCCCGTCTTCCGCAACTCTTGGTCAATTCTCACCTGTGAACTGATCGACGTGGCCAACATCTGCGGATCTCGACATCTACCAGTCTTTTCTGCTATTTCTTTTCTTACTTGCCCGTTACCCACCTACCAGTTCTCCGTCAGCGACGCGACTGCGGATCTTTAGCCCCACGCACTTTAACATTAGTACCGCAGGCTTGACTACACACAGCGTCGCCCACCATGCCGGACGTAAGTCTCGGCGGGGCCCCTCAAAGCCTGGCATCAATTAACTCCTCCCGCAGGTCAAGCGCACTTTCAAGATCATAACCGAGCAAAAGGTCATGTATGTTCGGTCACCCCACTGAATTCCCTCACACCTACGTTACTTCTGCGTCTCTATGAGCCCAACTAGGACATGGAGCCTGCTAGCCTGCCGCATGTTGATCTTAAGTGAGCATGTTCTGACTTCTCTCTTCCAGCCCTGGCGCCGACAGCGGTGTTGCAGGTTTTCCCCTCCGACACTGGAATATGAGAATCGTCCAGCTTCACGCAGACACCAAACAAGAGATCGAGGCAGATGCCTTCGAATCAGTCACATACATCCTTCACGAGTCCTTCGGCGACAAGGCCAGACAAGGTATGTAGCAAATCAATCGAAGCCCCACAAGCCTGCCAGACACACCCAACTGAATCATTCTAGTCCTACGAAAACCTCCCTTCCGAGTCTCCGAAGATGGCTGGGGTGAATTCGAACTTCAGATCGAAATGAAAGATCTGGCTGGCAAGACCCATGCAATCGTCCACGACCTCAACTTCGCCAACCCGAAATACGAGACAAAGCAGATCATCGCATTCAAGAACCCCAAGGGGGCTCTCCTCGATGCACTCCGAAACTCCGGCCCCATCCCAGGCGAGTCAGCCGCGGCTGCGAACGGCGCAGACACCCCCGCAGCGGGCAAGAAGCGAACAAGCGAGATCGGTGGCGGCGCTGGCGCATCGACGCAAAAGAAGAAGAAAGCCGACAACAAGGCCATCGACATGGACAAGCTCGCGGAGGGACTGCAGAAGCTCGGCGAAGATGATCTGCTGCAAGTCGTGCAGATGGTCCACGACAACAAGAGCGAAGATTCGTGGATGAGGAACGACGCCGAGCAGGGAGAGTTCCACGTCGATCTGTACACGCTGCCGGAGAATCTTATCAAGATGCTCTGGGACTTCACCGCCGAGAAGAACGCCATCGCGGCATCTGCATAGAATGGAGACTGGCACTTGCCAACTATGACGACTCCTATCTCACAGGGAACGGGATGGATGAGCAACGAAGTCGACGTGGCACACAAGGGCGGGCCCAAGGGCCCAAGGGACATCGGCTCTGCCCTTGCCTTCGACATGAACGGTTTCCATCTATCTTGACTCTTCTGGATCTCGAGTCACGAAGGCGCGATTGTCAACCGCACACATCATGAACCGCCTGACGCATGAGCATGGGCGTGTGGCGTCTCCTTTCCCAGGGACTTGGATCACGCATTGTATCACCAACCCTATCTTATCCGGGACGACCGAGCTGGGTTTCCTTTCCTGCATTTATTATCACTTTCTTACGATGATACCACAAAATTTCAGCTAGGACTGATGGGAGGGTTTCCAAGAAACGATGAGGACGCGGTGGAAGACATGCTACGTATGCACTGCATGGTACATGACAGGCAGCTGCCAGAAGTCACTTGGGCACAACTGGCCCCTAACGCCGAGCATAGCCCGTAGTACTAGATGAGAATAAAAGTTGCAAGTCGCATATGCCTGACGTGACACACGCGTTGGTTTCTGAACGTGAGTTCATTATATATCCAAGAATCTATCTGGTTCCCTGGTGTACACCCCAGCACACGGCAGAAAGCCCAAGCAGCTCGCATGATATCAGTACGCTTGATCAACCCCATATATCAGCTCCCGCCGTTGATCGCCACATGTCAGTCCCAGAGATTCGACTCCCATTTTCGTAAAACATTTCGATATGACGCATTGTACAAATAGAGAATTAGGTGGGTGAGATAGCTCGAAAGCGCTGCTGAGATGGCGGGAGAGGACGATCGGCACAGTGTCGGAGGAAGGTAGATGATGGAGATCGTGAGAGGATTGAGGGCGCTGAGATGATTTCGGCTCCGTTGAGGAGAGAGGCTAGGCCTTTTCTGGGTATGGAAGGCATGATCCATCCGTGGGTGAAGCGGAGAGGTTGCGGATCTTGGCTGGCTATGAGCTCTACCGGCCGTGGGCAGAGAGGTGAGGCGCAAGTGCCTCTACGCAGTAGTATGGCATGGTCATATTATGACTTGGATGTGGGAAAGGCCGATCGATCATATCTCGATAGCGATCGTCTCAGCGAAGCACACGATTCCTGCAGGACAGGTCAGCAAGATTGACGTCGTTGGTAGAATCTTTCCCATCAAGACTCACTGTATCAGAACACCCTCCAATCCCTCCGCCTTGGCACCTGATATTGTAGCAACCACATCCCCGGCCTTGTACGCCAGCACGGCTGGGATCTCAACAGTCTCCATCTCGGCGATCTCGTGGTGTAACTTGACGAAGCGGGTGGTATTGTGCTTGTACGCAAGCATGCCCAATTCATCCTCGACTTCAGCACTCTGTGGCGATGAAGGGTCATAAATCATAACCACGACGTAGGTGTCATCCGACACCTTCTCTATGGCGTCAAGATACCCATTGGCGTCGACTTCGTGAAAGGCACCCCAA
The DNA here is from genome assembly GCA_030247875.1 of Cladophialophora chaetospira. Lineage (NCBI taxonomy): Eukaryota > Fungi > Ascomycota > Eurotiomycetes > Chaetothyriales > Herpotrichiellaceae > Cladophialophora > Cladophialophora chaetospira. Next base: position 507,664 of record JAPDRK010000024.1, read on the forward strand.
GATCTCTGGCTGGGTTTTCTCTGGTATGCGGATTGTGACTGAGAGGAAAGTTCCTGGAGTCGATTTGCGCGCCAGGTCTGCATGAATTCCGAGTCCGCTTCGTCGTCGGAGAGTGCTTGGTTTCCTGAGTCGGAAGACGTGGTTGACTTGGGTGATGTCCCAAACAGCCCAGTTTTCCGTTTGTCCTTCTTCTCGGTCACTGTGGTCGTCGCGGCCGCTGGCTTTCCGTTAGAAGTCAGGTTCGTGGCGAAGCTGGCGAGTCGTTGGCGGAAGGTGGATTGCTTGGCTCGGTTGTACGACTGAGCGTCTGCGATAACGCCTTTGGGTCCTGTGTTGGCGAAATGTGTCTGGGTGGGAAGGTGGTAAGTGGTCTTGGTGCTGGTCATCGTAGCCATATTGCCGATCGTTTCGTCGTCGGTTCCGGGATCAGAGTTGTTGTCGTATTCAGCTTCTGCCTGGTCATCCGAGAGATGTATCGAGTCTTGGTCGCGGTCCTCGGGGTGAGAAGTCGAATGATCGCGGTGGGAGAGGTAACGGTCAGCCTCTTCGCGTGCGAGGTCAGCCATGATGTTTGTATATGAGCTGAGTCTTTCCGCGGGGAACTAGCGATGATGCTTGAAAGGACGGGTCCCAGGAGCCAAACTAGTAGGATGGCGTTGCAAGGATATCACTGGTGAGAGACAGCCCTGCTGTGTCTGTCACGGAGAGGGGTTCCCAAGATCACTTGTCCTTGCTCGCGCGGTGTGACGGGCACCAGAAACCGATCAACAGGAGCAAAGCGAAGTCCGTAGCGCGACTTCCGCTCGGCTGCTCTGAGTTTGACACAACGGGCACCCACAGGGGAAGAATGTGGACGGTTTGAGAAATCCGAGATAGGGTGTTGGATTGGATGAGAGGAGGAAAAGCCTCGAGCCAGAACTAGGAAGGAATAGCCTGAAACAAAGGCTTAGCGAGGCTTTGGCCTAGCTCGGTGATGAGAAAGCCCACAGTGGATCTGGACCGTGCTGACGGGATCCTGAGGCTCAAGGCTTCAAGAAGACGAACCCGAAGTGAACCGCTTCTTATAGTTTGACCATACGGGAGCGAATGAGATTGAGAAGGCCGCCATGCACATCTGGGCACATTGACAGTCAGTATTATATCCAGGCCAGACAAATGCTTCTGGAACTAAAGATGGAGCGACGTTTGGAACAAGTGAAGTTCAGATCGTCGACACCTCCATATCACCTCCACCTTAAAAGTTGACAGCGGCAGCAGCAGATGCCGAGAGGGCGCCAGCCTTACGCCCCCGTGATATCATGGCACTTTCCTTTAGGCTTTGCCCGCCGAAAACATGTCACTGCTTCCTAATTAACAAATAGAAATAATTGTTCCGATTTCGAAATCTCCGATTGAAGGCTAAGTAGAAGTCAAGAAGGGAAAAGGCTTGTCTGATTTCACTGCCCTGGCTCTTGGGCATTCATCTGTTGAAATCTTCGTAGTGTGTACGCTTTGCATTAACGAAATAGCAACTGTAATACTCAAGTCGCCCAGATCGCTGGCAGCACATCTGGACTGCATAGGGTACTTTTCCATGGTGCCCTTTGCTCGCAGCCACGTAGCTATTCCTTGGGCGTACTCGTACGTGACCAAATCCAGCATGTCCAGTCGATGACAGTCTGCACCACTGAAACACGCGCGGTCGATCTGTGGAGCAGGCAAGTGTCAGATCCATCTTCCTGCCTTTCCCGACGTCTGCGGTGGAACAAGCCTGCCCTAGCCGATCCCCAGTTACCTCACACAGCTGTTTCGCGTTGCTGGTCAAAGCTCAAGCTCAAGCTCACACCGTTGACAACGTCATATGTTCGAGGAAGGGACTGGCACACATTCGTCGTATTCTCCTTATACCACGAGCTATCAAACATACCAGCACAGACAGGGCCGCTGCTATTCAAAAATCTTTGATGCCCTGAGGACTCCGCTGCTTATGCCTCGTCCTCCTGCCGGCTCCCCACCCAGCCTCTGCTCCTGCCAGTATATCATCGTCTCGAATCTTGCGGTCGGCGGGCTTCTGTTTTGCTGCCGGCTTTGGTTCTGCGACCTGCTCCTCGTCCTTTTCGCCTCCAGTCTTCTTTGCCCGTTTCTTCCTCGAAGCGGCCAGCTTCTCCCGTAGTAAGACTGCCTCTTCGGGATCCTCGTACCCCAGCTGAGTCATGCGAGGTGGTGCTTCTTGCTCGGCTTGGAAGCCTCCTGCTCTGACCAGATCAGGGTCGTCCATGGCAAAGGCCGCAGAAGCCAATCCGGCCAAAGCTGTCTTAGCTCGCCCAGTGAAGCTGAAGCTCTTCTTCTCCGGCGCAGACGTTGATTCGCCGCGCTGAGTTTCTCCTGATTGTATGGCGGGAATCTCACTACCTCTGCCATCCGTATTTATGCTGTCAATGGAGCTTGCTCTCGAATGTCGGACGTTTGAGGTCGAGGAGGTATTGGACAAGTTACTGAGTGCTCGCCCGATTAGCCTGTTCTTCTTCTTGGGATCGTCAGTCGCTCTGTTCCTAGTTGCTGTCTTCTTCGAGCGTTCGTTCAAGATGTCTCGGAGCGCGCCGTTGATCGCTTCGATGTCAGCGGGCTTTGTACCAGTCTCTGCTGCGGCTGGCCCGTTTTCTTTTGACGGGTGCTCCATACTAGAAGCACCATCAAACGAGCGGATCGGAGCTTTAAGCTGCTCGGCGATTTGCCCGTTTCTGCGGGCAGAAGTCGGGGAGAGTTCTCGCAGCGCACGCTTGTCTCGGACCTGTGAGCCTTCCTGCGTTTCACTTCTTCCTGAAGCGTTAGCATGCTCAGATGACTCCTGTATTTCGGGCTCATCTCCACCTCCTCTCTCCTCCTGGTGGACAGTGACCGTCGTAATCGATTTCTTGGCATTTTCTGCCACGATCCCTCTCGGTCTTGTGCTTTCAACCTTTTGCGCCTGTGCCTGGACCGGCTGGTCTCCCGGCTGTTGCTGTAGAGATGTCGTTTTCCCCTGCAAACGACTCTCCGTAAGCAGTCTCTTCTCACCCGCCAGAAGCTCCTTCGGCACGTGAGCTCGCAAGGGCTGCAACAAATACCCCGTGGCGTTTACCGCCGCTTGACGTTTCATCGTCGACCATAGCCATTCCTCGGCGACGACAGGAATATTTAGGTGACGCGCTAATTCGAGTTTCTCCTTGTTCGCAAAGGCAGACCTGCAGATGAGGAGTGAGACCGCCGAAGTAAAAGACTTGTCGTAAGCGCCTCCAAGTAGAGTGACAATTTTGATGATCTGGACGGTCTCGAGTCCATCGAATCCGCTCACGTTGACAGTCGAACCTTTCAAGGATGCCCGCGGCTCCACGATCACTTGTCCTAATGGATAGCTTTGAGGAGGGATGAATGCCTTTGCAATCATACATTTCTCGAGCCATAGCTCGGATACCATCTGGAAACCGTCGGGGATGGCACCCTCGGGCACTGCGTTAAGTTTAGCCACATCATGCGGTAGTATGACAAATAACTTGTCGTGCTCAATGGTGGCCTGAGTTTCGTCGTCGTCGATGATCGTTGCGCCAAGAGAAGTCAAAATATTGTGTAGTTGTTCGTTCTAAGACGCCGTCAACATAAATGGCAAGATCACAGCCATAAAGCTCATCATACCTTTTTCGGCTCACGGCACTGCACCATGAAATGGCAACCGGCCAGGTATCCCTCGGAATGCGCAGTAACCTGTTCAATTTCAGGGTAACTTTTGTCGCTTTGGACGCGTCCGCTAGTAGTCGTTTCTGGCCTCCTCAGTCCGGGCATGGATTTAGACGGCTTCAACGGTGGACGGCCGCTACTTGCAGTCTCAAATCCGACACCGCCCACGATATCCGACCACATATCCTGGCTTTGACTTCCAAGTCTGGCACTAGCGGTTCTCCGGAGCTTTCGAGACGGTTCTGAACCAGTGTTGTCTTCTCGTGAACGTTTACCTAGTTGAGGGGATTTTCGAGGTTTGCGATTCCATGCCCCAACACCTTGTTCCGACGCTGGCACGGTGGGGTGATATAAAGCCTCGTCGAGTTGCATGCCTCTTTCCAGGCTGTCTTTATACCACTTCAGACTGACGACCTTCTTCTGCCACTGCATTCCATACTCGTACTTCTTCCCTTCTGGCTTGTTGGCGATCAGATGGGTCACATCCTTGGTCAAGTCTCCTGTGTAGTCCCCGCCGTTATCTTTGACGTTCTTCTGTAGTTGGGCACGAAAGGAGAGGTCGTCGAACCCGGTGATGCATATCTTCAATCCGGCCAAGGCTGGCAGGCGATGTTGCTCCGTGAGGACTTCTAGGTCGAGAGGCAGAGCGTTCGTCCATTGGTCACGTACGGCCTCAATCCACTCCGGGCGTAGCACCTTTATATCTTCTCTTTCTCGTGCAACATAGCGGTACTTCAATGTATCCGTGTCACCGACAATTAGATGGGTGGTATCGGAAGTCAAGTCGAGCTTGTGGTCGGCGCCCATCTGCATAGCAATATCGGCATATCGAGTCTAGCGCTCCTATCAGTACTTGTGGAAAGTCTCTGGCCTCGAAGGCGTACCCTGTCTTCTGGTCCGATGGAGGTAAAGCATAGCGTGACACCTTGGAGCGGTTGCTCGGCAGATCCTAAGAAAGCAAAGGTCAAGAAAGGACAAGTGTACGCAAATCTGCATTATTCACCTGGGAGCTCTTGTCGCGGCATAATGCATTATGCCATGTGGCCAATCTAAATTCATACGATTTCATTGATATTGGTGCCTCGAAGCCGGAAGTGAGAAGTTTGGCAACGCGTCCAACTTCGCGTGTGTCGTTTTTGGCAAGTTGATGCGAGGCACAAGCCTGCCCCGCCGCCTGAGAGTGTGGGGTACCGGCTTCTTGGCCAATGATGTAAAGAGGCCACTGGTGCAAGGCTTGGGCTGATTGTTCCAAAGACGATGCAACATCTTTGAATGCTGCGAGCTCGAAAAGTTGCCTGACAGCTTTCAGGTCTTGACCGATACCAACTCTCAGATTACTATGCCCGCACATGACAATCTTCTCGACGCGAACTTCGCCGCTCCTGCATCCGCCCGCGTCTGCGTGGGAGGGCCCTTCGCTTAAAACACACCCACCCTATCTCAGCGTTCGACCGGGGTCATGCCTACTGCAGGGCATGATATAACATAATCAAGCATCAGGCCCTTGGTCTTCAGCCTTGGGAACTAGATGTTCGGAGATTGCTCGTCACGTGCAGTCATCGCGCTCGAGAAAGGCTTTCTGGCACGAAAGTGGTGCCGTCCAGTATCTACCGATAGTCGATCCATGCAGCAGCGTGGCAATTGTCGAAAATGTCTCATGATGAGCCTCTTCAGACCACATGGCAGCCGAACGAGCAAGCCACGAAGTGAAAATGCCTGTTCGTCAGCGTGCCGAGCATTCCGCTGACGGTTCCTGTCATTCGTGCGAGGGACATGAGGCCCGTCCGAGCATCCATCGCCGCTCCGCCGTTCTCGAGGCAAATCATTGGTGGGTTTGCCCTCATAAATTCTACGGAAGCACGGGTTCTTTGGATCAAAGAGCACGTCTTACCATTCGGATTTTGACTGCAGATGTTGACTCCTCTACACGGCACTGCAATGTTCGAAGCATGTTCTTGCTCAGCCGCAGTAGCATACGCAACACCACGACACGTCTGCAATATTGCTCAGCGGAAGGTCATTGGCACGCCAAACCCAAGATTCTCGTCATGCATGGCACCTATACCAAGGAAGGTAGTGTCCACCCCTCCAGCATGAGCGAAATATATGGTGGTCCCGGTCACAACATGGATGCCATAGAGGTGACTCACTGACCCAGAAACGACTTTGGGTGTGCTCAACTTTCCCGGGGCTGGGGAGATGTCATTCAGAGGTATATCTGCTCACTCGTTGCTGACCAGGCTTACCTAGCTACCACGTGCGCAAGGCCGATGCGCGTTCTCCATTCCAGGACAATGTGCGAATCAATCAGCTCTTACAGACCTGACTAGACTTCCACAGGTTCAAAAAAGGGTCTTCACCTTCGAAAGCGAAGTCACTTGGCTCGAAAAGGTGCGATATAGCTAGACTGTAGTGAGTACGGATGGGTGGAGCATCTCAGAGGGCATGTCTTGCGAAATCTGACACGATACGAAGCACTTGGCATCTCGACGCCTCTAGCACCAGCCATGTGATCGGGAGGTGACTTACATTTCCCTCCTTCGGTTCCAAACCAGGCCGTTGTCACCCGCGATTCACCTCGACCGCCAATGCCGTTATTTCCTAAGGTTGCCGCCTCCCTCACTGTCGAGGATTGCTGAACCCTGTTATCTAGACTGTTTAAGAAGAAATGATATGCTCTAAACATACAGAAAACATTATATTCGGAACCAGTTGCCGTCGATGTCTAGACTAATAAAGAACGAAGTTGTTGTGTCAATGCATCCGCATCTACGCTGTAGGCATATAATGATTTGAAGAACTAGGGAATGGATAAACGTGGAGACACGAGGGTGGAAGATATTTCCGCAGGCTCGCTCTGGTAAGGCAGGCCCGGAAGCACGGGATTCTCGGCTATGGTATTCCTAGTGAGACCCACCATGCTCGTTGTTTGTCACTCTTCGAGAAGCAGAGTACTTCTGGGCTAATCGGCAACTTCAAGACGCATTATTGGTGAGAATTCTGCAGCATCCTCACACAGTCGCCTAATGTCAATAATTGGTAGAGTAGCGGTCAGAGGCTTTGATTGTCACCTGTTTCAGGCTGGCATGATACCGCGAAGGAAACACAGTGAGCAGTGAGATACAGCGCGAAACTTTCGTCAGGCACACAACCATGAGTAAGATTATATGTGAGATGATCACTCCGGGGGCGACATCCTCTCTCCTTCCCATGACCAAGAAGCGGAGTATCGACTTATATGCCTCTTCAGATCCGCCGAGCCGAAATAAAGAACACGCACTCCCCATGTGACAAATCGTGACCACTGCGGGTCAAAAGTGGGATATTGTGCGCTGGTATGATGTATTAACGCAGCTGGCACGTTCGAGTCGTGGCCTTCGAGTTGACCCCCACAATAAACCGGGAGCTGCGCGGCACCAGATCTTGGACTTATATCGAGAACTGACGAGTGGCGGATGGGTAGGAGTGTGGAGGGGAAGAGAGCTGCGAGGGTGCTTTATCGGGCACCCGAGTCTAACCTATTGTGAGCCAGCATACGTCTCTGCCTTGGTTCTCCGGGCCGGCCGTGCCTTTTACATTTCCCACTCGCATCATCGCTCGCTTCTCTGGCACTCGCGCACACAATTCTCACTGCCAGGTTATGGAGCTCTGATCCGGCACTGGAATCTGAGCAAAATACAGAACTCTCTCGCTTCCATCTCATGTAACTTACTCCTTATTTCTGGCACGAAAGGACCATTGAAACACCTACGCGAAAGAAGCCCAGAGAACAAGGATGGTCGCTTGGCTGCGCGGCACGCTCTGAGACCGACTAGTGGTCCATTGCAGGACACCCTCCAGCAGCGTGCTTTCTGCTGTCACCTTAGGTGCGTTCACTCTAGGCCCAAGATACAAAGCCACGAAACTGCGGAGGTGGACTTGGGGAATTCTCCCGACAGTCAAACAAGTTGGCACGACTTGATCGTCCTCTCCCACCTTTGAACCTGTCGATCGTTGATTGTTTTTTATGATCACTTGCGTTCCTCGGTCACTCAAATTGCGGTCTATGAGACTCAGAACAACTTATCTGACATACGAGTAAATTACAGGTGCACGAAACTCACAATATTGCAAGCGTCCTCACTCTAATCCGAAGCTGACCTCCGCCCGTTCCATTGTTTGCACGACGCCTACCTCTTCTTTACATACGCCCTTCCGGAACACGTCCTACCCTGAATCCGCTAGGTCGTCGCAAAACTGGCCTTCTCACGAGAGCACGCAAAGAAATTCCTCAGACTCAATCTTCCTCCAGTCTCCACACAGCACATTCCTGTTCATCCCATTGGACCTGAGCGAGTCGGACGCAGAGGTTCGGCGGGAACGGAGGAAATGGTGTTCGCCGATGTTGGCAGGCGTTCACCTGAACGGAGAGGCAGGAGTCCTAGCGTGATCAGCGGAGTGAGCAATCGTTCAAGGCACGACAGTAATGCTGCAAATGCTCCCCCTCCTGCGCAGCCAGCTTCCCCCGAAAGACGACCAGCAGCGCCAAACGTGACTTTGTTGTCCGACGAGAAGCCTGTCGCCAGTGGAAATGGTGTTTCAGTGTCCATTGCTCTCGCAGAGCCGGTGTTGTTCCTACAAGGGTATGACGCCAATGATCCATCCACGCACACCACCACAATGCTGCGTGGCAGTCTGCTGTTGAGAGTGCAGAAACAAGCAAAATTGAAGTCAATATCTCTCAATTTCCGCGGAAAATCAGAAACGGAATGGCCGGAGGGGATCCCTCCAAAGCGAGTCGAGTTTCGAGATAGTACCACAATCATGAACCATACCTGGTCTTTTTTCAACGCCCAATTTCCGCAAGCCGAGTACAACTACGGGGCCGACATTGTGCAGCTCTCCAAAGGTCCATCTGTCGAGTCGAAAGAATTGGGGGTCACAGGGTCCTCCTTCGATCTCTTCCAGCGCAGTTCTTCTCCCGCCAAGGGCGTGTCGACCCGTGACATGAAGAGGCTGTCGCTACAGGCAAACCATTCTCGGAGTTTCGGGAAAGGCGACTCTGTTGGCGGTGGTCCCACGGTTGCCCAAAAAGGATTCAAAGTATTCCATCCCGGCGACTATGTCTACAACTTCGAATTACCCCTTGACTCCAGGCTACCTGAATCGATCAGTGTCGACCTCGGGCAGGTGAAGTATGAATTAGAGGCTCTCGTGGAGCGATCCGGCGCCTTCCGTGCCAATCTAGTGGGCACCAAGGAGCTGACATTGATTCGAGCTCCTGCCGAGGGATCACTCGAACAGGTGGAACCTATCGCAATATCGCGGAATTGGGAAGATCAATTGCATTATGACATTGTGATATCCGGGAAGTCATTCCCACTGGGTTCAACAGTGCCGATTGCATTCAAATTGACACCATTGGCCAAAGTCCAATGCCACAGAATCAAGGTATTCGTGACGGAGAACATTCAGTATTTTACGAACAACAAAAAGGTGCACAGGCTGGAGCCAACAAGGAAAGTGCAACTGTTCGAGAAAAGAGCGGACGGACACAGTGTGACGTCCTACCCTGGGAGCTCCATGCGTATCTTGGCTGGTGGTGGTGTGCCGTACGACTACCGACAGCAAGCTGCTGCAGGCGACGAGGATATTCCCAGAGACCAGACTAATTTGCTCGGCAACCTAGATAATGACGCCGGAAGCATTGGTCCAACGGAAATGGAGTTCAACGTTCAACTGCCAAGCTGTCATCAAATGAGGGACAAGCTGAGAAGTGAGCGACTTCATTTCGACACAACCTATACAAACATCCAGGTGAACCATTGGATCAAGGTATGTTTACGATCCGGGATATTTGAAGTCTGCAACTAACTGAGAGGTCAGATCGTGATGCGACTATCTCGGCCAGATGAGACTGATTCTAGTAAGAGGCGTCATTTTGAGATCTCGATCGACTCGCCCTTCAACATTCTTTCTTGCCGTGCAACGCAAGCGAACATTTCGTTGCCTGCCTACAGTGCTGGCGAGGGCGTTCAGTTGTCGGCAGATGAGTTCGAATGCGGGTGTCCGGGCGCTGCGCTTCGACGACGAAATACTCCCCCCACGTCTCAGAATCGAATCCAAACCATCACCAACTCTGCAGATGGACCAACGCCAGGGGTAAGCAGGAGCTGGACGAATGACACGGGAGGTTTGACATTACCCACACAAGCACACGTGCACAACGACCCCAACTCTGGACAAGTCAGGCCGATGCATTTGTTGCGAGCGCCGTCCTTCAATCCACCAGCTTTCGATGACGATGAAGCTCCTCCACCACTGGTCACACCACCTCCGTTGTACGATAACATTGTACCGGGAGATTCGACAAGTGCACTCGCGGACTATTTTGCTCGATTAGCGGACGAAACTTCCGATGAGGATGATCGGCTGGATCGATCTCGGATAGACTATCCCCTCACACCGGGAGGAAGAGTCAACAGATCAATGGATATTCCTCGGAATTGGCTACCCCTTGATGGAGCGAACAACACAACCCCAAGTCACTCGGCGCTAGCAACCTCAAGCTCCGTGGCTCTCTGAACAGCGCCGGTGTATATTTGACTTGTGATGGACAACGACATGGATGAAAGTTATGGGAGAAATTATAACGACATTTAGCACGATGCATTTATGATGGAAGAACAATCATGGAACGATTTGGCTGTGGGTGGAAGGCGAAAGGTCTTGATAAGACTGGATGATCGAGGGGCATTACAACAAGGAGCTTTTCAGGCAGGAAAAATTGCTGATCATCTAGCGGGTGTAAGGTCTTTACATACTTGAATCTAGTCGCATCAATCGGAGATCATGCTCGTAAGTGTTTGCACCAACAAGTTGAAGCCTGTCGTTGTTCGTTGCAAGGCAAGGTTGAGGCTTGCAAACACGCCAAGAAGATTCTTCTACCTGAGGTTGACGCGCATGAAGCTCCAATGGATTTTCGGAGTTGGGGAGTTCACACCAAGGACTTTGACAGCAATTTCCACGAACATGCAATTGTACCTGTGGAGTACTCTTACACATACATCTACTGCAATGTATATCTGACCGTCTGGACGTTTCCTCGCTGGTCGATCTGACCTTGGCCGGACACTGCACTGTCCAGCATGGCGGCACCCGCGGCCAGTTCAATGGCGCATCAAATACCGCCCATGTCTATCCCTGCTATGCCTCGAATACGGCCACCTCGACTACTGAAAGGAGACCCCCATCCGAACAATGCACAGCCGCCACTTATTCGACCGGATCCCTCGAAGGGGCTATGGGTTCAAGGCAGATGGCGGGACCCACGCTCCAAGGCTGTCAAGAACAAGAGAAAGACACAGGGCATTCAGGTGGCCAAGGCCCTGCGACATCAGACTCATGGCTTGGACATCTATGCCTATCGTCATATTCGGACGAACCAGGTAGTCTATAGCTTAACGAGGAAGTTGCAGGTACGGGCACACAGCACCGGCATTTGGACGACTGCTAACATTCGCGTTAGGAGAACAAGGTGCTCAAGCAGCTATTATACCACGGCAAGAAGACAGTTCCTGCCAATGTTCGTAGCGACATGTGGACGCCCTACTTCTCCATCCATTTCCCTCCCACCCCCGCCGGCGCGTTGGAAGGCCTCTTCGCATTCCAGAAGCTGCGCGAGCTCTCGACACAAAGGCAACTGTCGCCGCCCGAAGATTTGATCCGAGCGACGCAAGAAGACATCGACATCATAAAGGCGAAGATAGGGTCTCCCGTGACCCTCCAAGAAATGGCAATAAAGGAGGAGCTGCAGGCCAAGGTCCCCAAACTCAACGAGATCCTACCGAAGAAAATCCGCGCCCAAAAACTCATGGACCAGAAAGCCACCAGTGTCGCTGACATGGCGTTTGTGCTGGACTGGATCCTATCGGGCCCAAGTCCCTGGGAAAGAGTGACCACAGTTGCACAGAACCGGGTCCTCAAAGCCACAGAGCTGACGGAAGCCAACAGATCCAGGCTAAGGCGCATCCGTAAAGAGATGCAAAAGAAGGCTTCAGAGATTCGGCGGCGGGCTGCGCTCGCCGTGGAAGATCTTCCCGCCGACGATCGAACTTCCCTCAACCTCACCTTCAACACCATCCGCCAACTCAGCTTGGAACATCATAGCAAAATCGGCCCTTCAGCTCGCAAACTCGACGGTGTCGATGGCCAACTAATTGACCTGGACAATCTCAACGAATACGGACCACAGATTCCAAAAGTGGAAAAGGTCGGTTTACTCGAGGACTGGGCAGCACAGAACAGGGCCAGTTTGAGAACTGAACTCAGCCCTCTCAAGGAGCGAGCGCAGATAGCCAAGGCAGCCGAGCAGGAAGCCATCAAAGAGTGGTTCCAGTCCAACGACAGTCCCAGCTCAGAGATGGGCTCGCTCTGGGAATCAGTCGCACTGGCGCGAGAAAACGCCTTGGATACATGGGACACACAGCAGAGACAGAGCAAACTAAAAGCGTCCGGCGAAATTGAAGCGTCCACAGACGCCACGGCGCAATCGACGACCCCATCATCATCACCGGAACCCGACACCACTTCAATACAATCCCAAATCGCCGCCCTCAAGCCCGACTGGGCACTCGAACCACGCTCCGTAAAAGTCTACTGGGCAGACATCAACGACGGGCTCTTTGCGCCCTCGTGGCCCCGCGCCGTCATGCACGGCAGCCTCGCGCCCTTCGGCATCGCGAAGGCCTGGCGCTGGGCACCGCATCTCGACGAGGAGGGCAAAGTCATTCGCAACGCGCCGAAAGTCAAGGTCGCGCGGGCGGTGGGCAAGAGCGTGCATGTTATTGGGAGTGCGGCGGACGATGGGTGGGCGGAGAGCGAGCTTGCGAGGGTCGGCAAGAGGCCGCCTGTTTGGGTGGAGCCGCCGGCGCCCCTGCTGGAAGGGGAGGAGGAGGTGGAGGTTGAGTATGAGGCTTTAGGAGAGGGGAGGGTAGAAGGGAGACGCGGGAGGGATGCGGCGGTGACGCATGATGAGAATTTTGTTGTTGAAGAGAGGTCGAGGGGTCTTTGGGGACGGGTGAGAGGACTGTTCGGCCGATGAGCAGAGATAAAAATGTTCCCCTTCGAGGGGAAAAGAAGAAAGCGATCTTGTGGACACGAGACAGAAACCAGACGCTATGTCGCTCGCACATGTACAACACCTCGAAGCGTGTCCCTGCGATATGCCATGGGGAAGATGTCGCGGGTGGTATAAACGTTCTTCAGCATAGCGCAGGTTACTTGTATAGACAGACGCATCTACCCGTGTACAGAACAGCGGTATTTTGCACATACACTGTATGACATTATTCACAACTCTGCTATGGACCTATGTACTAAGCTTCATCTGTACAAACGAACTGCAATGCCTTCCCCAGTCGTGTCACGAAAAGGGGTACTTTTACTAGTAGCCAATGTCGGTTTTTGCAAGATACCGTTTCGAGGGCTCATCTCAGGCCCTTGCGACGGCCCTGTCCCCTTTTCATCCAACTCATAATCCAATGACGGCCGTTCGTGGGGTATACGTAAAAGTCCAAAGTCATGAATATCGTGAAGTCGTCAGGCAACGGATATTATTCCAAGTCATGTCCGTGAAGGCTTTCCAAATTCCTTTTCTTGGGCCACTCGACTCATACTGCCTGTGGCGTTGCTCGTAATGTCAAGTTGGCTGCGGCTTCAATTAACACATTGGGCTTTACCTTCTCCCTCTCTTTTCCTTTGGCCTTCTCGAGCGCTTTCGCAGCGGCAATTTTCTCCGCCTCGTTCCTGCGTGCCAAGACGCTCTTCATTGCACCAAGCCAACGATCCATCTCCTCTTCGTCATTCGCACAGAACCGAAAAGTCTTGTCATCGGTGATGATCTGGAAGCAATGGTTCTTGCTCTTACTGATGGCATCGACCTCCGCGGCATTGACGATCGTGTGCATCGGCAAGACCTTCACGGCCGCGTATTCGGATCCGTTTTTGTAGAAGGAAAGTGACCGAGGGCGAAGCACGACCCATATTTGTTTCCAGCCTTTGACACCGGTCTTGTGGGATTTGAGGATTTGGAGGTGGCCCTGACGGACAACGCGTTCGGGATCGTTACTTGCGTCTCCATGAGCGGGAGGCTGAGGTAAGGTTGTGGTTCCTCCAGTTTCGATCTTTTCAGTAAGGTGGCCGGATGAAGCGATAGGGGTGAGGACGGGTGGCTTGGAGAGTGATGTCGACGAGTGCTTCGGTAACGAACTGCTCATGGCATCTGAGAAATCAGAGTGTGAGGTCGTGAATTGCTCGTTGCCAGAGTATTCTTGCAAAGTCGAGTAAGCTCTCTGTCTGCTGGCGAGCAAAGATCCTGTTCGAGCTCTATTTTGCGTCGCGGCTGAGGGACCCTCGGGAGAGCCTGGTCCCCGAGGCATTTCGTCGGCCGACATGTCCGTGGACTCATATGTGTTCGACATGTCAGCATCCTTGTTTGAGAATCGCGGCGCAGTAAGGTCCAAGTCATCATCGTCATCGGTTCTTGTCTCTTGCCGGATATGCATAATCCAATTCTCGGCATCTGCCTCGGAGAGGCCTTGAAAGTGATGGTTCTTTGAAGGAGAGAAAACGCCGAAGACATTGTGGGTATTCGCTTTTCGTACCCTTGAGACAGCTGTGACTTCGGATAAGGTTACGGATGCCTTTAGGTCTGTCTCGTCTGGATTCTGGTAGACAGACAGGAGATTTGGGCGGAGTACCAGATAGGCAGGTTTCCAGGATGGCTTCCAAGCACCTTTGTTTTTGACCCGCCGATGGACCTTCCCACTTTTGATCACGCGGTCGAAACAGAAGCTGCCATTCTGGTCGACAGGGGAAAAGACGTCGAGACCTCGGTGCCCTGACTTGTAGGACGCTTGTGAGGCAAAAGGCGGTGGCATTCGGCTCGGTGAGAGCTGAGGCGCATTGAAGATGGGCCGTGCAGGCGTGGATGGTCGGAGGGGAGATGTCGCTGTCATGTCGTGCAGTTGCTCAATATATGGACTTTAAGCTTGCGAAGAAGAATGACAAGCTCAAAGTCTGGCGCCTTGGACGCTCAGGCGTCACTATTATATCACTTCCATGCGGCGGAGGTCAGTTCCTCGAAGACGCAGCAGGACAGGCGCGGGTGCAGGAACGCGGGGAAAACGTCTCAAGCCAGATCAAACAGGTGTTTCAAATAGAAGCCCAAGAGGTTTGAACGGTTGGGTAATTAACTCAAAGGCACAACTGATCAGACTGAGGCTGAGTAGAAGGCCACGAATGCAGCAGTCGTTGAGAAGGTGGTTGGAGAGCAGCTTCCTCGTCTAAATCATGCGTGTTTGATGAGTGGGTGTCCTCTGCCAACGTCAACAATGCCTTGTTCGCCACATTTTGAGGCTGGGGAAACATTCGGTTGCGTTGCTAGACAAGCACTTTTTAGGGGTGCCCTTGCTCGCTATTTCTCCGCCTAAGCCATTATTGGCGAGTATATTTGGCCTTTTCGCCATTTGGCCACCCCGGAGGTCTCAGCGCTTTTCAAATGCTTGTCGGCAATTTTCAAAAAAGATGATGCCACATAGGTGAGAATACTGATCATGTCAAATAGACTTTATGCCTCTCTGGGTGTCTCAGTAGTGTTGGGCGACCGCAAAGAAGCGACCACAAAAAACCCAGATCGTCTTGCATGGACGCATCAACGTTGGTAAAGCTTCAGTCATTTATTGAGACGAAAAGCCGCGACTTCAACTATCTTTTTGAGTGTATGATAGGAGTTTATGATATGAGACAAAAGTTTGATAGAGCATGAAGTATTCGTAGTCGGGCCACTTAGATGTACGAGTGCTGCTCTTGGCGGCAGCGTAGAGTTGCTGTCCCCTGAGCAAGACTGACCATTGTGGTGGCTCGTGGGTCATCGCCTGCACCTCAATCTTCAAGGTCGTTTCTGTCCGGCACGCTCTCAACGGTCACCAACAGCCATCTGTCCTTACACCTCGACCACACAGCACTGCGAGCTCAGTATGTTGCATTTGCATCACTTTACATAATTCTATTGCGCCTCCTCGTCCGTTTTCACCTTTGGCCGCAATCCTTGCGCAAAGACTCCCTACCACCCGCGATCCCTGATTCGACACGTCCCAAAAGCCGCACTCTCTGGCGACAGAGAGTCGTTCGGTCCTTCTATTACGAGCACCACGACGTTTAGTTGTTTGTGCTATCGACCTTCGATGCCGTTTGCATGTTGTCGAGATAAAAGTTCCGAAGCTGCGCGAAGAGGCCCCCTGCGCGCTCGGGGTAGAAGTTCTACAAAATGGGTTTTGTACAGCGGCTATACAAACGCCTCCCCGCCGTCTCGTCGACGCCTCCTGCCGCAGAATGGAAGAATGAGAAGCCTAAGGCGCTCTCACGGTTATCCTTCTTCCGACGGCGCATCAGGTTAAAAGGGAACTCGTCCATATCGATCCCACTAGGCTTTCTCCTCCTTTTCCCCAGCTTGGTGGTTGTAATCATTCTCATCCTCGTCATAAAACATCCCAATTCTCCTGGGGGGATCTTGGTCCCTGCAGGCACACCCCCATCAATACGGTATGTTACCCATCACTCTCCGCCCCGGCCGTACACAAGTCTGACATCGTGACAGAAAAATAAGCGAGAAGCACGATCGAGTATTTCTTACGGGGTGCCAGGACGTCCATGTTGCGACTGAGCAGCCGCGTGCCAACGCGGCGTTTGTCGTTCTCGCGAGAAACAAAGAGCTGGAAGGCGTGATACAATCAATCAAGAGCATGGAGCGGCATTTCAACCGATGGTTCCACTATCCTTATGTCTTCCTCAATGACGGAGAGTTCGAGCAGGGCTTCAAAGACGCCGTCACCAACTATACGAGTTCCACGGTTGAGTTTGGCAAGATTGACCCTGCGATGTGGGGATACCCTGATTGGGTGGACCATGAGGTTGCAAGAGAAGGAATCCGTAAGCAAGGAGACGCTGCTATCATGTACGGCGGCATGGAGAGCTACCACCACATGTGCCGCTTCTACTCCGGGTTTTTCTACAAGCACGAACTGCTGGACAAGTACGAGTGGTACTGGCGCCTGGAGCCCGAGATCAAATATTTCTGCGACATCACCTACGATCCATTCGTCGAGATGGCCAGGGCAAACAAGACCTATGGCTTTACGATCGCCGTCAAAGAACTGAAAGAGACTGTGCCCAACATCTTCCGTTATGCATCCGCCTACAAGCGCAAGAATAACATCAAGAGCCAAGGGCTATGGGAGATGTTCACCGAGCCACAACCAGAAAAACAAGCCACGCCCGCAGACAAGCGGCTCAAGACGGTGCCGAACGAGATCCTACAAACCGAGCCTGGTCACCAAAATATCGAAGACATTGACGGAGAATCCATGGAAGGCGAGAAATACAACATGTGCCATTTCTGGAGCAATTTCGAGATCGCTCGGTTAGATTGGTTCAGGAGTAAAGAATACAACGACTTCTTCGACATGATGGACCGCAGTGGAGGCTTCTGGATGGAAAGGGTGAGTGCTCCCGGCAATTCACAAATACAGCTTTTACTGACATGTTCTAGTGGGGAGATGCTCCGATTCACTCTCTTGCGGCAGGCGCCCTGTTGGCGCCCCGTGAC
Source organism: Cladophialophora chaetospira (assembly GCA_030247875.1). Classification (NCBI taxonomy): domain Eukaryota; kingdom Fungi; phylum Ascomycota; class Eurotiomycetes; order Chaetothyriales; family Herpotrichiellaceae; genus Cladophialophora; species Cladophialophora chaetospira. Next base: position 525,002 of record JAPDRK010000024.1, read on the forward strand.
ATCCATTATTTCCGTGACATAGGTTACCGACATACCACAATCCAGCATTGTCCTGCGAACGCGCCCACACGGCAGCTGCCCAGGATCCCCTGGCTAGAGAGGACCACCGAGGACGAGAAAGAGCGAAAAGAGGAAGATGATTATTGGGCCACGCCGGACACGCCCAAGGAAAACGGAGTAGGATGTCGGTGTCGATGTGACACTGATATCAGAGACGTTGAAGGAAAAGAGGGTAGCTGTTTTGCCGAATGGGTAGAAGTAGCGGGAGGTTACGCCTCTCCGTGAACAAGCGGCCTAGATGAAAAGCAAAAAAGCAATGGTAGGATAGCGTGTTTGACTATTGCATGGCAGTCTGGCGTTGGTACTTTGGTGCACATACGAGGCAACAGTCTGTCTGCGAGACAGACGATCCGCGACTTGGCGGTTCTACGATTGTCAGGAGAGATTGGATCCTGGAAGCATACTCTCCGACTGATATTGTGCCGAAGATCCCACTCCTCGAAATCTACCGCAAGCGACCACCTAGCAACATGGTAAAACCATTTGAGTCGGTGAACATGGCGGTGACAGTATGGCATCACCCTTTGCTCAAGCAAGTGAACGGCCATCGGGGCCAAATGCTGACGGAGCTGAAAGGTCATGGGGTTTTGTCGGGCAGAAACCCGTTCTATACTTGGTCTAAATGGGAGGGAGATGCCCTCGATTTGCACTTTGAGTCGAGTGCATGGCTGAGCTTTGTGTAAATATGATACACTTCTTTGGCACAGAGAGACACAAATGAAGACGGTAAGGCTGCACTACAGCCTTGTGAGACATTACATAGCGGGGCAATGGCGCCTGAGTTCACCTGGGCGCGTTTGCGGGGTTCACGTCGGTGCCTGTAGTACATCACCCCTCGACAAAGTTCACTCCTCCCTCTGCCTGCCTCTCTCTTCTTTGTGACTTTTTGCTCTCAAACAAATTGGCTCCGCGGTATATCTTTCATGGTGCGGTGTATGATCGGTGACAGTCTGCCTCAAACTGCTCGTGCTTTGACCCTCCGCGTCTTAGGCAGCACCACTTGTTCCGGTTCCCACCGTCCTATTTGTTGAACCAGCAATGAAGTGAATGCGCTGGAACGGGCACCTCCTTGAACATCAAAAGGCAGCTGCGGTCTTCTTATTACTAGTAGGTGCTTTCAAAATTTCCCTCTTCCACTCTTTATCCACCTCAAGGAAGTATCCCTACCTCAGCCACCACACCATCCCGGCGACCACGCTGACTATCAACCTTCTCTCACCATGACTGACCTTCCCAGTCAAGACAGCAATCAGGCTGCAAAGGAAGATCTCGGACAGCGCTCCCCACCTGCAGGCAGTACGCCTTCTTCCTTCGACCTCGAATATCCGGAGATACCACTACATCTTTCGCTTGACTCTCTGCTAGCCCATTCATCGTCCTCAAGCTCCTCCCACTCCTCCCTTGCCAAAATTACCATGCCGCCGTCTGAGCCGAATCAGCGGCCGCTTGACGGCAGTTGGACCTCTCTCATCGGTGATGCATCTTCCCTGGAAGACGACATACAGTCAGAGAACACAGATGTGGAGTCACTTCTCGATGTTCACAGTTCAGACGATATCCACAGTCTTGAAGATGGTGTCACCACAGACGACGCCGAGTCTACAGATGAAGATCTAAGAGATACTCTTACAGAAGAGCTGGATAGAGGAAACATACTGGGTCCGTACGTACGACATGAGCTGCCTTCACCTCCATCATATCCCATCATCCCCCAGACACCACACCTTCAACTGGACGATCTCGATGACACCGGGTCCCCTACCGTTAGGACTTATACGACCTCCCGGCAACTCACTGAGACCGAAGTGCAGAGTCTGCCTCTCTCTTGGAAGGGTTTTGAACCGTCGAAGTACTTCAGTGTTATCCGGATGCCTGTCTTGGACGATGGCCTAGACCTGGAACCCCGCAATTACTTCAAAGTTCTCCTCCTTGGTCGAGAAGTCGAGCAATACCGGGAGGAGATTCAGACGAAGCTGGGCGATGCGTTGGTGTCTCGCATTTCGACGTCTAGTCACTCCAGGCCAACCTCTATGACAAGATTCCACCTGATACCGAATGCACTCGGACCTGGAGCAGAACCAGACCTCGCCGAACTTGTCGCTGTCGATAAGGTGATAGATTTCGATTGTTACAATCTTATCACATCATCCGAGGGTCCATGGCATCGATCGGAGTTTGTCCTCAAGAACAGCCGGACTGGCACAGAGATCGTCTCAAAGCGGTATGGTTCCAAGTTCGTGGTTGGCAATCCACGCTGGACCATTCCAGACTTTGCAATCATCTGTGTCCATCTCAACGACTTCCACCTGGAACGTGAGAGTTGCATGATGCTTTCCTTCGTCGAAAGACACAGCATTCCTCACATCGTCATTCGCATGGATCGGGGCATGCGTGGCAATTATATGCGTTGTTTGACTGCTGCTTCTCTTCACGAGAGCATCGAACTCCGATCCACGCCGCCGCTGGTTGAAACAGCTTCCGAACTCCCAGTCGATCTCGCTGGATTCCTGAATTTGGATTCCTCCCAGCTCCACAGACATATTGCATATGCTGTCTCAGCTGCAGAAACAAAATCCTCACTCGAGGTTGAAGAGCCTCCCTTCGAGGCCGTGGAAAAGCCAGCGACCATCTTCGATACCTTACCACAACTTAACATGATGATGCTGAAGAATATCGCAATGGTCCTCTGGGTCGTGGGTGTATACCTGTACTTGGGCTTTAAGCTGTGGCCGGCATTTTCTTCTCTTGGTCCCGAGCCAACAAGCGGTAGTGTTTTGTCAAACGTCAGCGCAGAACAGCTTTCGACCTCGACTGTACATCCAGCCATCGAAGTGGTGTCCACTACCTCCTATGCTTCAGGGCAAGAAAGCCTTGGTGCTCGACAGGTTCTGGATATGACCACGTCCGATTTCGTCACCTCGCTTGCCGCCGATGCACTGCATTTTCAGGTCGGAATCGCAGGCGATAGTCAGTTGCTCGTCAAGTTGCCCAAAGTGGCGTGGAATCGCAAGAAACGCTCCAAGCTGACTGTCGAGTTGACACGTAAGAACCAAGCTGTTCCTGCAGCTGTACAAGAGCTATTCGACGGGGTGTTCAGCGTTCAGCTTCTTCCTCACGATGCCTATGGTGACATCGAAGTCAACTTGACCATGACCAAACCCGAGCTCAACCAGATGCTGACTGTCTCTTTCGGTGATCGGTATAACTTCGAGGTACGGCATCTGCAAGAACTGTGGAGCATGATATCCGGGCACGCTCAAGAGAAGCTCTCATCCTTCTCAAAGACTTTGGGAAAAATTGGCAGTGGACTAATCCCCAGTCACTTCCAGACGCTTTCGGGGGAAACCAAAGAGCGGCTGGCGAAACTGAGTATGTGGCGTCCACCACCGTCGAGACCCATGACGCTGCATGACTTGAAAATGGCCATGCTCTGCCACAAAATCGACAGGAAGATGCAAACTCTGCAAGGTCGTGTGGTGCAACAGAAAGAAGAATTGGCAAAGCGTGGGAAGATGCTTGCTGACTTCATGTCGATAGGGTATTCGAATACTCTATCGAGTCTCCTTGGTATGGCTGAGTCTGCAAATACGCTATTCGCCCGACTGAGACCAGACAAGCCGATGATTGTTGACAGACTTGAGATTGCGCGGGGTCGAGCTCATGGCATTGTGTCCAAAGCAGCGAGAAATCTTCGGGCTCGGAATGAAGGGGCTTGAAAAGGGGCTTGGTGTTAGGATAGCATCTAGCGACAAGGCAGTGGCTTGGGGGATACTGGGAATTGACTTGTACGGATTATGGACCAGGAAGTGACCTCATAGAGCACTGCAAATGGCGTCGGATTGGGTATGCCGGTGCAAAGGTTTATCAAGTGGGCTCTTAGGGACACATGCATCCTGCGCATGGGAAAGGAATTGCTGCGACGAGGAACGATTATACCCCAGACGAACAGCACTAGGCATGGAAAGCCACATCCGGAGATAGGTGAACCATTGAATCTCTAGAAATCACTGCTTCCATGCTCCAGGCTTTTTGTACGGTGTGCAATAGATCGAGGCCAAGCCTCCAACGATGACGCGGGACTGAATGGTTGGATGTGCTATTTCGGGTGACCTAGACCACATTAGGCATGGCCGAATGGTTTCCACGGGCCCAAGGTCAACTTGTTTCAAGACTCTTCTGCTCCCTGCAACCAGGGCCCTGTATGACCACCCACTCATTACCATCTTTTGTTGTTTGAACTCTACACTCGTTGACCACGTCTTCACTATCGTTCACTGTCCCTCTTTCACATCCAACAAACACGACAGTCGCTTCTCCAGTATCCACGTCGCCTTCACAACCGATTGAGTATCCCTCGCCACCCACCTCCCTAAATACCTGCGACCACATCCCACTCGCTTTCCGACACATACGAGACTATTCACCGTATCACACTCAGTAGACGCTATAAGGTTGCGCGACTCGCCCTCCGCCGGGCATCTTGCCCAAGATGGGCTTCGGCTCCTTCGACTCCATCTGCAAACAATCCGCTCTCCCATTATGTTTCATTCTCGGTCCTCCCGCCGAGTTCACATCCACGAAGAACCCAATCTTAGTGCCAACATGCAGCGCCCGGTCCCTCGAGCTGGGCAACACGATTATATTTGAGGCCGCTTCCGACTTCGCACACATTGCCGCACTCTTCATGACCGCCATCATGATCTTCCACGTCCGGTCGAAGTTCACCGCAGTCGGCAGAAAAGAGATATTGACCTTCTTCTACATATACACTGTTTTGACCATCATAAGCTTGGTGCTGGATGCTGGTGTGATTCAGGCGACGACGACATCCGCATACCCTTGGTTCGTGGCGGTGCAGAGCGGTCTGGCAAGTGCCTTGTGCACGAGTCTGTTGATCAATGGTTTCGTCGGATTCCAGCTGTATGAGGACGGAACTACACTTTCCATCTGGTTGTTACGGCTGGGCAGTCTGATCATGTTCGTGATCAGTTTCGCCGTCAGTCTGCTCACTTTCAAGGGATGGGCGGGCCTGTCGCCTACCAACACAACTGGACTCTTCATCGTCTTGTACATCATCAACGCGCTCTGTCTCGGCGTATACTTTGTCATGCAGGTCCTCTTGGTGGCCAACACTTTGCAGGACCGGTGGCCGTTGGGCGATCTTGCTTTCGGCGCATTTTTCTTCATCGTTGGCCAGGTTATTTTGTATGTTTTTGGAACGAGAATTTGTGAGGGCGCAGGCCACTATCTTGACGGGTTGTTCTTCGCTACCGTCTGCAATCTGTTGGGGGTTATGATGATTTACAAGGTAAGCCACCACCTATTTCCTCATACTTGTGCATCATTCTAACCTGCGCCCCAGTACTGGGACTCCATCACCAAGGAAGATCTCGAATTCAGCGTCGGCACGAAACAAGGTAACTGGGACGTCAAAGAAGCTCTTCTCGACCCTTCCTCATCCGCCGACGATCAACGCGCCAGCTTCTACGGCGCCTCCGCCGGAAGAGACTACGATGCCAGCAGCATGACCTTGGACTATGCACCTCAACTACCCGCGCATTTCCATCAGCATCCAGCTATGCCTCAGCAGCAGCAAATACAGCACCAAGGATATGGCCATCAGCAGAGCTACAGCCAAAGTCACCAGCACTCGTCAAGTCGAGATCGATTGTCCGGATATGGACAGCTTGATCAGGCCCGCGATAGCTACGGCGATATACGACGGCAATTACCCAGCTACGATGACTACTCCGACGCTCCGACGCCGCGATCGGGGTTGAGAGGTCGTGATGGTCTGGGCCAACGGGAGAGGGAATATGCTTACTAGATGATGGGCAACCCTTCCTGATTTTACACTAGCGAGGATGCAATCCTTGCGCGGCGAAAGAATTGCGACTTTTGCTGAAGATGGGATACCAATTTGGGGAGGGTATCTGACGACAATGCATGGATGGCTAACTCATGGCGGTTATGAAAGCATTTCAAACGAGCGGGCCACGGGTCACGTCATGAAGAAAGGCATGGCATGCCGGTCACAGCGACTGGCAGGGTTCACAGCGTAGAATAGTTAATAAACATGTATCAACAACGAACGATAAATGTGCAATTGTCTATCGTCACGGCAGTATGTTGATAATGAAGGGCCGGCCAACTCATCTCGTTGGGTGTGCCTCATGCCTTGTTCGATTCGAAAAGCAGTGGATGCTTCTGCCATTCTGTCGAGACCAAGTCTCATCACATCTAACTTGCGGTTGAACTGAATGGTTGCTGGTCCTGTTGCCTAGCGTCGTCTCCCTTTTTTCATGTTGGCCCGAAGCCGGTCTGACTCAAGCCATGGGTTCCGACTACATAGCCGTCGTATCGAGTTGAGAAGCTGGGCCCTCCGCGTCTGTTTCGTACCCGACCAATTTCTGTGCAAATACTCAGCACGGCCATCGTCTAGAGCCATGCATGTCCGAGAAAACATATTCCAGTGAGCCTCTTCCCTCTCCGCACGCTCTCACTATGACTCATTCTGTCTGTACATCTTACATCAGTTTTCTCCCCAGAGCATCCCTTCCTCCAAATTCACCAGCCCCCGCCACCTCTCGGAAACCTTACCTTTCGTTTTCTGATCGAACGGTGAACTTAAACTCGTCGCCTCTATCGAGATAGACAACTTTATCTGAGAGGCCGGCCTTTGTCATGGCGTCACGGAAGTCGCTTAGCGGGGAGAGGAAGGCGTCGTAGTCGCTGGGATACCTGTTAGCCATGATCCACGGGGAATGCGGAGGAAGAAGGTAACGAGCCAAAGGCTGTGGAATTTTTCTTGAAGCGTGACTTCGTTCCTTGGCAGGGAAAGAAGGGGGAAGGTGCTCGGGGGGAGGCAGGATGGGAGCTCGCAGCGAGAAGGCGCCTAAGCTAGACCTTGCGGCTTCCCAGGGAAAAGGCGGAATAAGAGCAAGGTGCCGCTTCCCCTCCAGCTCGACGGCCCATCCCTTCCACAAAGTCTGCAAGAAGAACTCCTTGTCGGTACAAGAGCAACCGCGTCCAGCAAATCTCAGGGCAAAACAAAGCGGCAAGCACTCACTCATAATGAATCGGAATCGTCACCTCCGGCCTCACAAGTTTTACCAACTTCAATCCCTGCTCCGCATCCATCGTAACCATAAGAATCGGCAAGTGTGGACCCGGAATCGTCGTCCCTCCGAGATGAATGAGCATCAAATCAATCGATTTGCCCACATTCGTGTACAACTCGGGGATCTTCTCGAGTTCATGCACGTATAAAGTGTCCCCTGAGATGTAGATCCTATAGCCGTTGGTGAAATCTTCTGGAGATGAGGACGAGTAGCCTAATTCGAGCATCCAACCGTTCGTTGGAGGCACGGCGCCGAGGATGTCGTTTGCTTTCGACAGGAGACCGTCGCCGACGTGTTTGCCTGGCATGCCTGTCACGTGGAGACGGGGTTGGCGCGGGGAGGTTGATTGGGGGCTGACGTCGACGAACATGTCCTCCCAGGCGTCGACGGCGTGGACCGATGTGAAGGCCTCGCCGTCGCCTTTGCTGCTCAGGTGCTTGTGCGCATGTGGTGTGGTGATGATTGGTAAGTCTCGTCTGAGTTCGGCCTCGACTTTTTGGTCGAAGTGGTCGGCGTGGTAGTGGGAGAGGAGGACCAGGTCGATCGGAGGGAGATCTTCTAGGTTCACCGCTGGGTTTGTTCTGCGTGTTGCTGTCACGCCGGGACCCAGGTGGACGTGGTCACCGGCGTGGAGAAAGTTGGGATCTGTCATGAGGCGGAGGCCTTCCCACTCCAGGATTGTCGTGGCGGTGCCGACGAAGAACAGCGATGCATTGGAGTCGTCGTTCGCCGAGGAGCTTCTTTGAGGGTGAGTTTGGCTTGATTTGGGCGTCGGTAATTGTTCCCTCACTCTTGATTCTTTCTTCTCATCTCGAATGGGAGACTGCTTTTGGTTTATGTCGATGGTGATGCTTGGCTTGGTGGTCGCCATCCTGCCTATCTGAGCATGCCAATGTGTACTTCTTACCGTCTCAGTCGTCTGTTGTCGTTGACACAAATGTATCTTCGTAGCACTGCTTCAAGTTCGGGAATGTATTTAGAATGACGCTCGTATGACGACATGCGCAGGAAATCCAGATCCGCCCGTGCCCAATCACCAGTGTGAGGAATATTGGTTCCCTTCTCAAATCTGGCATACATATGTGTACTCTTCTACGCTTGATGAGCTGCCTCCCCAAACGCTGAGAGGAGCGCTGAAACCGAGGGACTACTGTGTAGGAGAGAGGATGTGGCGCTGCAGACATACTCACGTCTCAACTATATGGGTTTTGCAAGTGTCGCAAAATTTGGTTTTGCAAACGGATTGAGTTGACCCCGAGTCCTCGACTACCAAAAGCAGCTGCTCAAAATGCAGAACGGGGTGTTATTTTCCAGTGGCAATGAACATCTCTGCCCTTGGTTTGAGGACTTACCTCGCGGGAGCCGTTCTGAGCAGGACCAACTTCTGCTTGATCAGCCCTTTGCGACAGTCTTCGAGAAACGCGCTCCCAGATCGGGGGACTTCGCCGGACAACAGCTGTTTCGAGATGGCAAGTGTTCGTGTTTGAGCCGGAGGGGAAGTGTCATGTGGACAGGTCGAGTGCAATTGCAAATCTCCCGTCATTACCTCTGTCGGAGCAGTGGCGTCATGGCATTGCGCTGCTCGCGATTGTCGGATTGGGCTTGCACGCAGGAGACCTACCTGGTGAGGTTGACGAACGTTCATGACCGAGATCATCTCATCGGAGGCCACTTCATCCAAAAAGCCCATGACAGCTCCTTCAATGGCATGTACAGATTGTATTAGACGGCGTGGGCAATAATTGGTGGGCTTGTTACAACGATCTGACCTTGCTGCCAGGGTTTGTGGGGATGCTGTTCTGCTGACTCCCATGTGCTGCCACTGGAGTTTGCAATGCTCGCAATAGAATACATATCCAAGACGTAGTGGCTTTGATATTGCGCCATGCTCCAAAGCTCACACAATGTGATGGAGGCCAAGCAAAGTGGCCAGTGTCGACGTAAGTAGCCATTACTTGCTTCATGCTATTCCTGCGACGGTAGGCTGGCTCGGATCAGGATCGTGGGGCGCAGGTATATGGCTATAACTGGTAACGGAGCAGAGCCTGACGAGTCCAATGTTGGCAACCTGAGTTAAATTGAACGACGGCGTTGAAAACTTAATGGTCGTGGTTTTGGAAAATTGCGTCGTAGACAAGGCGGAATTTGCCCGATCAGGCGGCACTGGGTTCCACGATGGGGGAATCCGTACGAAGATACGTAGCGCCGGCGAAATCCAGCAGTGCCCTGATGGAGCAGTGACAGGCGCCATTCCCTGTGGGCCGCATGAGGCTGCTCACGATGAGCTGCGGAAATAGCCCTTGGCGACCACTGTAATGCTGATCACCCCTTGACCGAAAGCCCATTCACGAAATTCCCTCGTCGAGTTAAACTCCGCGTAAAAATCGTGAAGATGGTGGAGCTAACGATGCAGCATAAACCAAGTTGTGTTAGGACCGTCAGGAGAGTCAGGGGCGGCAACGAGACGGAGGAGTCCATTCCTCGGCTTCTGGCACCATCAGAGCCAAGGCAAAACAAACGTGTATAGGCAGGTTGAATGTTGGACAATCAAATACAGGGATGTTGAGTCGACAACAGCTGTGGAGCGGCTGAAAGAGATCACGCGGCGGGTCTGAAGCCATCAGAGCGGTGCTCTGAACTGGCTTTGAGGTTGATATTAGAAATCATCCTAGCAAAGAGGAACTCGAGGTAGGGCATGGATGGCAACGCAACCGTATCATTGTGATAGGTGGAGTGTTCAGGCTTTAGCTTGTGGACTGCTGGACTGGACTTTCTTTCGCAGAAGTCGGAAACGACGGTGCGTCGTAGCACGCATGCAATGCAATGGGTAGGTGACGACAAGTGGAATAACAGTCTACCACATGTAATTTCGGCGGTGTTGGTGATCAGATCAAGTTGACTGGAACTTGGGAGGGCCGCGAACGAGACGCAGGGTCACAGGCGGAAAGGGAAACGAGAAGGGATAGCGGTTTCCGATTGTCGTGCTATGCCGCTGACCCTCCCTCGCGACGTTGTGTGTGGCGGGTGCGAAATGTCCAGCTGGCAGTAGAGATGTACGGTGGCACCAGTCAGCCACTCGTGATCAGCCCAGGTGCTCTCGAGACCTGAAGACGAAGGCCGAAGGAGCCGGGTGACGGAGAGATGATTGGAGGTCGTTCGGGCATCTGCAATACTGGAAGCAAGTGTGCTTTGCCTTAACTTTGACTCCCTCCGTGTCTCCCGAATCGACTTGTTCTGTGACACCTCGCCTCCAGTCGCCGTGCGCCTGACTGCGACGATGTTGTGTTTGCCTCGAATTGATTGGCTTGACCCCATCGAAATCCTCTAACAACAACGTCCCAGAGTGCAGGCAAGACCGATGAATAATGGAGCCGGCCTGTCCTGTCTTATCAGGCAGGAGTGACCGCTTTCCGTAGTACTAAGAACCTTCTCAGAGCGGCTGAATAGGAAGGAGCGTTTCGAGTTGTGCAGTGAGAGCCTTCCTTATTGTCATTACAAATTTAGTCCACCTCATAATAATGAAGTGAGTTGCCGCGAGGTAATTGGCAAGCAAAGTGGGGGCATGATTCTCAGCATTGTTGCCCACAAAGGCCATGGCTCCTTCACCGGCATCATTTGACGATGATCTTCGACGACTCAGGGGCCGTTCATGTCACTCGTTCCGGCCAATCTTACTCGTACAAGGGGCGCAATAGTAGTGATACGACGTCAATGATGATAATACTATATGGAGATGGAGGGAAATGGCTATGTAGTTGCGGACGACTGACCTCGATTCGGGCCACCAAGCGTGGATTAATCTATCCAAGACTCCCTGTCCTGCGATTACGAAGATCACTGGGAAACAGGAATCATGTTTAGTGCTCCATACTTGTGCATGCGAGCTTCGGCGATTCTCTAGTACATGGAGAGTAGCATTGGTCGGAACGCGAAACGAACGCGGCCTTCTGGGCGTGCAGCCAGAGAGAAAAATACTGTTTCTCAACACACAAGCATGCACGGGAGAGTTTACTCAGCATGGGACGCCAGTCCTTTACGCTCCAGGACGATTACTCTCTTGCTAGCCTGATTGACTCAATCCCTGTAGGACATCAATCCATTGTTCGCCACTTGACCCGGCACTCTATGAGTAGCCTGCTTGTTTCTCACTTCACTGAGGAAGACGACCGAAACTTGTCTTGGATTGAAGTGACTCGTGATTTCCAATGGGCGTAGGCATACATACAGTTTTTTCATGTTGGAGAGTGGCCAATAATGTCGGCATAGTTGATGTTTCTTTCTGGTCATGTTATCTGTTGGAGCAAGTAACAATCATGAACACGGACGAGTTTCTGATATCTCTGGACCATCGCCTGATCTCGATCTCTCCAGGTGGAGCTCTATTCCTGCATTTGCAAAGCTCTAGCGACGGAGGAGCACACGGACTTCAACGCCCTTATGCCTTGTCTTCTTGGTGTGATAGGCGGCAGACTAGACCAGGATAGTTCACTCGATCTTGTGTGAGATCTGTTCGACTCGTGGGGAGACTCACAGAGCTCGACAAGCACGAAGCTTCTCCCGACCCCTACTGGCTGCAATCTCCACTGGCAAACGTACTCGTAAAGGTAGTTGGCACAACAGGCATTATTATTGACACTTGTCGCCACCACATGCAGGTTGCTCCTGTGTAGCGCTTTGGCGTCGTCCGCTTGAAATCCGCGTGTTCCGCTTACGGGGTAGCAAAAGCACGGAGGTTAGCCCGAGTCGTGCGAGGTGCAAGTTGCTGCTGTTGAAGCATTACGTATATGGGTACCTGCTTGCCTCCTTTACAGCGCCCAAAGACTGGGTGTAGTACATAGTATTCACGCGGAAGTTGCACCAAGAGAGATGCGAGGGCTGAGTTCAGACACGCGATGGCTCTCCCGCCAAAACTCGAAATCCTTGTATACCTGTACACTCACAGTACGGAGTACACATATGGACTGGTCCGGCTTGAGACAAGAGTCGTCAGATATGAGTTGCATGCACTACGCCCTTCTGGTAGGTCCCGTGCGCAACCACCTTATGAACTCAAGCCCCACAAATTTGAGGCGTGAATTCACAATCACGAGTTGGTAAGGACTGATGGTTCGAATTGTCCCGAGACATGCTTCTTCTTTGCCTTGGTTCAAGCGAAGTTTCTTCTGCGTTTCCCAAAAGCTCCACTTCGGCAGAGTTTCTGGGTGCTTGCAACTTGATTGATGCGCGGGAAGGTTCGTGATGACTGGTGCACTCCGTAATTCAGAGTGCCATTTTAGCGAGGAGTGAGGTCCTGATCAGCCTGCTCTTGCAGAATCTAGACAAGAGGCTTGAAGCGATGCTCAGCTCTGCTTTGAGTCTAGCGCAAGTTGAAGTGTGCTGACCCTCCGAACCCAAGGGGCGGTGGTAACATCGCAGCTGCCTCCGTACTAAGCCCGGGAGAACCGATGGTAGCGTGCGTCAGTCCGGGCATACGAAGCCAAATAATTTGTGCCTGCACGCCTTGTCGCCCACCGCCCATCTTCCGCTCACATCCTGCAGCACCAAACACACTAGCGAATAACGATGCCTAACTTACTTGAATCAAATGACAGCAACGTCCAACGAGATCCATCGGACCACGACTGCGACTGCCGCCGTCATGCGGGCTTCCTCGTCGGGTTTTGGAGGGATGATCCCCCAATAAGACGCAGCCAGGCCGCGTTCTTTGTCCGGGCACCCTCTGGCGTTGCGCGCGGCAAGCCACTAGCAGCAACAAGGCTCTTGCCCCCAATAATTCTCCAGAGCCCGGGCCTCGGAAGTCTCGTGTTCTCAAATTCTGGCGAAACATCCAATCCCAGTGGTGGCTGCGTGCTTTCAGGCTAGCCATCAAATTTTTGCCTTCCGTGCATCCTCTGGGCATGCCGGGTGTCTTGTGCTTTCGCACAATAGTAATAATCATAATTACGCTGCAGCCGAAGGCACAGTCGGCAGGACCTTTTCGGGGCACTGGCCCCCAGCTCACACTTTGTCACTCGCTAAATGTGTCCCTGACAAGCTCCAAACTCAGCTGGCGCGGCTTTCAAACCTGAAGGTTTCCGTTGAGATCACCACTTTGGTGAGACGGACGAGGGGCTTTTGTAACTCGCCCGACATGCGCACGAGTCACCTCCATTCTTTAGCGCTAATGATAGTCCCTTTCTGGTTGATGCTCGCCATCAAACCGTGCTTCAAGCACAGTGTAAAATCGGAGCACCAGCGGCTCCAAGCAGGGTTTTCTGACTCCATACCCGGCTCATTATTCGATTAATGTACGTTCGCTCATCACTTGCGAGGTGCAACAAGTGCCAGTTGCCGGATTTTCATTCTAAGCATCTGTGACCGGCACTAACTTGGATTGGGTCCTGGTTTTCAAGTCGCGCCGCTGCAAACGCCCGGTTCAGTTGCTCGCGAGGTTGCCCCCTTCCCGAGCTGCCTGGTGGCCTGCATGATAGCCACCAAGTTAATCTTGCCTAGGCACCAGCCAGCTAGCATCGTCTGAGGAAGAGATTTCAGTCGACAGCGAAGGATCCATCCATGTAGAACAAGGAGCAAACTGGAGCTTGAGACGGCGTCGGGTGTCGTGTCTATCAACAGGCAGCCTAAGTTACTGGCTTGCCTGCAATATTATTCCGCTAGTCCCTATGCAGTGTGCAATCGACTCCGGAATGGCAGAGCGAGAGACGGTGACAGCGATGGCAAAACCCACGCACGCCCCCCATCTCACTTGGTATCCCTGCCTCGCTTCCCCTTCCATGGCAGGCATTCAAGAATGTCACGGTCTGTCAAAAATTCACTGTCGGAAGTGAACAAGAATAGCTTGGAAGAGTCAAAATAATAATAACACCTGCCCTCGTAATTATTGACGGCTAGCATAATTGATCCTGGCGTGCCAGCTGGTCCTTGGGCCAAATCACCCACACTTGCAACATCAGTTGGGCCAGCCTGCACCGCCCAAAAGGCTAAAATTTGCAGTCCGCCATGACACGGAGCTAAATAAAATGCGGTCAGGTTGAAGGTTCCACGAATGGCTCACTGCTGCGGGCATGCTGTGGTCATCGCATCGCTCTTCCTTCGCATGGCGCGCCAGCCATGGCATGTCGCGATTCATGCCGCCATGGATTCATCATCGCTCATCACCGTGACTTGCCTTGAGCTGCGGTGCATGACCGTGGTCCATGACTGATGACTACCACTTGTCAAACGAGCCCCCCGTTTGCCGTGTCCTGTTGGCTTTTTTCGGTGCTTCCCAAGTCCCAGTGCCCACCCCATCCAACATCATCCTAGTTAGCAATAATCCTTCTCTTATCCAAAACATCCCATCACTTTTGACTGTAACTTCCTCCCCCCCAGCCCGCCCGTCTTAGTCCACTCTGGCAATGATTGCGCCAGGTTTCCTCTCGCTCCATCTTTCTGTGCCTGTGTCGCCTGTCTGATTGGCCGGTGCCGCGTGTACCCAGCCCGCAGTCGTAGCTTTCCTTCCACTTCTGCGGCTTGCCTGTCCTTCTGACTACTGCTGCTTCTCTTTTTTCTCTTGCGTCTCCATCCGTTTCTCGTCTCCCTGATGCAAACTACTGGGTCGACCAGGCTCGTCACTTACGGCGGAGGGGTCCCTGACACCATCTACAGCCGAGCCTCGAACCGCTTTTTCCAAGACAAGGCCTTGTGAATCTTGCCTGTTGCAGACATGATGGATGAATACAAGATCATCCTTCGTCGGTCCAATTGCCTGGTCGCCGCCACAAACTCTCCCCTGCTGCCGAAGGTACGGTGTTCGGCTGACTGCCTTGCGTCGACTTGATTGACCACTCATTCATGAATCACACATTATCGCTTGTCATTCTTGGTTTGCTCCAGCTGTACAGTACCATCACTCAGCGCGTGTATTATATTTGCACGGCTGTGGCTCGGACCCAAACTGTTTGAACGCCGCGTGCGTCGTATGGTACAGGTCCTCAGCCAAACATCCGGACCCACCTTCTTCAACACCTTCCCTTTCCTTCCCTTCATTCCAAACCCCGATTCAGTCAAAGACTCCAAAACATCCAACATGCTCCTCACTTGAATGTCCTGCACCCTCTCGTTGCCATGCTCACTGTCATCGGGGGCTATCAGAGTTTTCCTTACTTTCACCTCAAACACACCTGCCAAAACCCACTATCCTTTACAAACGTCCACGACTTGCTTTGACGATTCTATGCCGCCCTTGGCACCAGCAGTTCCCTTCACCTGACGCCCTAGAGTTGGAACGATTTTGCATCGAAACGGCGGGCTCCTCTTACCGATGTCTACTGTTCACCAAGCTGTTGAGCCTTTCGACTGGGCGAATCCGGGTGTGACAGCGGCCTACAAAGACACAGCAACGTATGGGTGCAAAAGGTGGAACAATACCAACTATTTCAGCACGGGCTTACCAACACCTCCTGGGCCGAAGGCAATGCCTGGCGTGGCGCTGGGTAACAGCTATACGGGTTATGCCGTACCAGCCTACCAGCAACCTCGCAGCAACCTCGCAGACTCAACGCATCCTCAGCAATTCACAAATTCATCAGCCACCAACACAAGCAACACATACGCCCTCGCCCCTCCCACGAATGGAACCAGCCTTTACAACCGTGGGGCGACTAGTCACAATGACTCTGACTTGATAGCACCGCACCTCCAGATACCAGAGTCGGTGAACAAGAGCAAAGGAAGTCTGGCCGAGTTTGCTGCAGAAATTACGAGTCTCTTCTGGTTCGAAACCTCGAGCACTTTGCAATATGCTGAAAATCTTGCGGAGGACGCACCAGTCAATCGAGCACTATTACCAGATGCTCTACCCTCAGTCGGTTTCCGGAAATGGGTAACAACAATCATAAGCACCACTCAAGTTGGAAAAAATGTCATCCTACTCGCTTTGATGTTCATCTACCGGCTCAAGAGGTTCAACCCTTCTGTCAGTGGGAAGCGTGGAAGCGAGTTCCGGCTTCTGACAATTGCTCTGATGTTGGGTAACAAGTTTCTTGACGACAACACCTATACGAACAAAACCTGGGCCGAGGTTTCTGGCATTTCTGTGACCGAAATCCACATTATGGAGGTGGAATTCCTCAGCAACATGAGATATGATCTGTACGCCTCGGCAGAGGAGTGGAGTCAGTGGAAGGCCAAGTTAGGAAGGTTTGGCGCGTTCTATCAGAAGGCTTCACAGCTTCCATACCTGAACGAGGCCAGAACGAATGGGTCTGCACCGGTCACACCCACGGCGCCAAACTTCCCCCACAAGCTTCCATCACCTCCTTCTACGCACCACAGCATGAACCCGTACTCAAACTCGACAGCGTCGACCAACCATTACCCCGTCCTTCCACATCCCTCAGCCTCGGTACCGCCACCGCCGAACTCGCCTCTACGCCAACAGGTTGATGCCAAGGGATATCAACAAGAGCGCAAACGAAGTGCGGACGACTCTGCAGAGCTTCCTCCCGCAAAGAGGCAGCTCTTCACTGGACAAGTGTCTGGAAATACCAACCATGTACCTCCGTCGCTTCCATATGCTCGAAACAATTTCAGGGTGTCACCTACGCGTTCAACAGGAATTCCTGACCTAGGGGCTTCTTCTACATCGCTAGACATCCCGCGACTGGATATTCCAAGACTATCAGCTTCAATTCCACCTCCCAGCGGCCATCCCACGCCACTATCAGCACATCCAACTCGAGCAATGTCAGGGGTGTATCCCGCCGCGACCAGCAGCTATTCTCATCCAGTCACGCCCATATCTGCGATACCACAGAACATCTTCCAGAATCCCATCCCAAGCTTAGGAGAGCAAAGATCCATATCAAACTATCCCTCGACACACACTTCGCCCTCTAATGGGTACAATACCACTCCCACACTCCCAGGACTCTCGCCTTCATATTTTCTTACTCACCGAACTTCTCCGTATCGACCAGTGCGCCATGTCAACACTTTGTTGATCCCTCCTCCGGCCACCGCCCTACAGGCCCCGGTCAGAAATATCCCCTCCAATCAAATTCACTATCAACCCTTGAGCAAAGTCGATACAGAGCGGCGAACGGGTCCGCTTCCATTCTTTCAATCTGACTCCTGGCAGAACAGCGCTGCTTCCACACCACTTGCTCAACAACAGTATCAGTTCTGAAACCCTCGAATTCCAAACGATACACCTTTTCGATTTATACAACTAGAGGAACATTTGGTCATTTTTACATGCATAGCGCGGAGGGAGTTGTCTTCGTTGATTGCTCGAGGTACACTGTAGCGAAAGGCATTGCGTCTGGCGCTGGGATACAGGAAGTATGGCAACATATGAACGGTGGACACACTTTTGTTCCAACAGAACAAAAGATTTGTACAGAATTAGACAGGATCAGACAGGTCAGCATAGATTGGTCGAGGCAGCCTAATTGTCCTTGGTAGAACAGGACAAATACACCAACGGACTTCTGATACGGTGTTCTTCGATTCTGTAAAAAGGACACTTTCTCGGTCATGTGACAAATGGGCCAATAAATGAGTCAAGGGCAAGTTAGCCAGAAACATAAATGACGTGTCGGTAAAACTTGAATCCGCAAGAATTGCGGTGAACCACACCTCAACTAATGCCAGCAACTTGATCAAGTCCGCAGGGACTGGCGAGGACAATATTCGCCGCCTCTTTGACTGGCAGTACTAGTCGCAAATGATGCAGCATCTATGCAAGCAACTAGTTCCCCAGGATGCGCAAGACATTATTTCTTGTCTTCATCCACGGCTTCAAAGTGAGTTTGATTGATCTTGGAATCTAGGCGTCGACCGGCCCATTTTGCTCCATGTCCTTGTGCTAACCTCGTGTTCAGGGTGGCGATGATACCTTTGCCGCCTTTCCAGAACACCTTCGTGCACTGGTCAGCCATGCCCTGCCAGATATCGACGTCGTGACTACCACGTATCCCCGATTCGAGACAAAGGGTGAATTGAAAGACTGCGTTGCGCGCTTTCGAGAATGGTAAACTGCGAAGTGGTCCATCTGTGAGGTCACTGCTGACACGCAGTGCTGCCAGGCTGCAGAACAAGGTTATCGACCTCGAGGTCGCTCGTTCGACGCCGTCTCCCACAATCGATCCTTCAGTTCATGTCATCCTCATTGGACATTCGATGGGCGGAATCATCGCAGCCGAGACCTATCTATTGCTTGCGAGTGAACAGCCTATACCTGCGGGGTCTTCAGCACAGAACCCGGAGCGACCGAATTTCCCATCCAACACGACCCTTGGCTCGGCTACTTCCACCTCACACCCTACTCCGTCCCATGAGAACGCAGCCTCCCATGAGCATTCCTTCATGTTCCCTCACATTCAAGGTATTTTGGCCTTCGACACTCCCTTTCTGGGCCTAGCGCCGGGTATGGTCGCACACAGTCTCGAAGGAGGGCACAAGGTTGCTGCAAATGCGTACAACACCTACAATGAGGTGTCGTCCTTATTCAATTGGGGCAACAAATCCGAGCCGAACGTCGCATCGTCAGCTGCTTCCAAGCCCAAGATTAGAGGCGCCCTTCCTGCCCCAGTTTCTGCTTCGACCGCGGACGCAGCCGCTGCGCCCAAATGGCAAGCGTGGGGAAAGTATGCTATGTTTGCTGGTGCCGCAGGTGCTGTTGTCGCTGGTGGAGCCGCCGCTTTATATTCGCAGCGCGAAAAGCTCAGTGCGGGGTGGAAATGGGCCAGTGACCACTTGCTCTTCGTGGGCGAGCTCTTCAAACCCGAAAACTTGCGCAAAAGAATCGAGAGCGTCGAGAACGAACTTCAGGAACGCGGCGGAGGATGCGCCAATCTGTATACCAACCTGGGCAAGGCTGCCAGTGGTGGTTACGGCATCACGGAAAGTCTTGCTGGCAAGGAACGAACTTTCTGCAACCTACCCGTTCACGTCAGCCGAGATCGTCCGCAGATCAAGGAGGGCGCAGACAAGTCGAAGGCAAGTGGGTTCAAATGGATCAAAGCGGTCAACGAAAAGGCTGGGGATGAGACCAGTGCCCACATGTCCATGTTCGTTCCACGCGAAAACCCAGGTTTCTACGCTCTGGGAGAACGAGCGAAGGAATGCATCATTTCGTGGATCGATCAGGGGTGGTATAGAGGAAGCAATGGTCCAACCTTCCTGAAGGCGGATCCCAATATTGGTCTGGGTGAATCGCCTGGCAGTGGATGGATCAAGCCGGATGCTGACGAAATCAGAGCCCAGGAAAGAGCGAAAGAGCGATATGGTAACTCGTTCAAGCACCCCGAGTCCAATGTCGAAGGGTTCTTAGGTAAGGACTGGGACCGTGTCGACGTGCATCACGGCAAGGATGGTATTGATGATTTTTTGGATGATGAGAACGTGAAAATGAGAGATGAGGAGTTAGATGACAGCGTCATCATTGAGAAGAGAGCTGCCGAAGGAGAGATCCCATTACCCAAGCCGAGGAGCAACACTGGAGCCTGAAAAACCAGTGTTTCGGCATGGAGCAAGCTTACCTGAGGAGACAGAGGTGCAAGGAAATTGGAGACGCCGAGAAGATACTCTTTGTATGACATGAGACCCACGATATCACGGAGCTCTACGCTCGAGCGGTCAAGGACGACCACGATGCAGATACGAAATCGAACAGACGAAATCTCTCTTGAGCCAACTTTTGCTCGGGAAGTCTAGAATGACAGGCCATAGCCCAAGAGTCGATTGACAACGCATATAAAGCGCTCTAAGAGCCAGAAGATGATATTTCTCAAAAATTCAGGAGATCCGAGCGTTGCAAACAACTTTCATTGTCTGGTAATGCCCATTGTTGTGCAGTCAGAGCGCTCCCACGCCAACCATGCAATCGTTCGTCTCAACCAGTCCCGCTCTGCTCCTCGATTCCCGTCTTGTTTGGTATCCTCTGTTGACCTTCAGCAGCCATACCTTCACAACCTGTGACCTTGCCCGCGGCGCTTTCAATGTTGCCTAAGATGCTCGACTGAGCCGGTTGCCCGTCTGATTGTGCTTTTGCGTCTTTCATCTCTTGGACTGCGTCGGCCTTGGTTTGCTCCCCGGTTTCGTAGCCGAGGGCAGATGACACGGCGCCTTGGACGTACTATTGCAGATAAAGTCAGTCAGATCTCTCCCGATGGGTAGAAGCGTTGGGAGTAGCCACCTTGACGTGACCTCCGACCATGGAGGCTTGGCCGTTTGATGATTGATCGGTAGACATTGTGGAGGGCCTGGTGGTTGTATTCGACTTATGCTCTCTTTTTTGCGTAAACGCTGTGGTAATGAGCACGAGGGGTGGATGCACGAGTACTTGTACTTGAGGCTCACGTGGACGCCTCTCATCGATGACGATGACGGTATCCAGAGATGCCGATGACGTCGCACAGTGTCTTATCGAGTCTTATCAGCACGTGCTTCGGATTTCCTTTCCGATCTCAACTCATGAGAATGGGGAGAACCGAGGTTAGGCGCATCATCTCTGGTTGTTCTCTGCTTGCCGAGAACCTCTTGAATTCTTCAATCTTTCCTGCAAGTCAGTGGTAATGGAGCGTCGAAAAGCTCTTCGGACGTTCTTGGTGCCATGATTCAATGCGGGCGTTGCTTCAGGTCCAAATGGTGAAGACCTACCCTCGAGCTCTTTGACCAGTTGCCAGAGTTCTACCCACGATGACGACGAAATTTGAGGTGCTCAAAGGCAAGAAGCCAATCTCATGGAGGCGTCTGATGGCTCTCAAACAGACTGGAGACGACGTCTACGAGTCGTTGACCCCGGCTTGGCCTCCCGCACCATTCAAGCGAGCCTTTGGTGGACATGTGTATGCTCAAGCTGTTTACGCGGCTAGTCAGACTGTCGGAAAAGGACTGGTCGTTCATGTGTGTTCTGCTAGCCTCTGATATTACTGCATATACTGACAGCGGTCTGTCCAATCGCAGCAAGTGACAGGGTATTTTCTTCTTCCTGGGGCTATTGACATTCCATATGTCTACCGCATTCGGAGAATTAGAGATGGCGGCATGTACTGTCTTAGAGGGGTGGACGTCTATCAAGTCTCCGAAGACGCTGCACAAGGTACCACACCTTGCTTCTCAGCCATGGTATCGTTCAAACGATCTGAGAAGGGTAGCAAGAAATGGGCAGGCTACGAATATCAGGATCCGGCCAAAGACCATATCAAGTCACAATATGCAAATGTCTTGGAAGAACTCCACCCGGAAAATCATCCGTCAGCACCGGGAGCTGACGCCTTATGGTGGGAGCAAGAAGAACAAGAATTGTGGAGCCGTGATGCAGCTGCCTTTCCTGGTGTCGAAGCAAGAAAGGTCGACATGACAAAGTACAACGGAAACCCGGAACCTGGAGGTGGCCGAGATGGAGAACGAACTGCCCGCTATCGGCAACTCCTCTTCTATCGACTCGTTCAGGATGACGATGCTGCGGAAAGAGAACAAGCTGCGGGTGATCTCAATCTGCATGCCGCTGCCCACCTTTACGCTTCCGACAGAAACTCACTCTTCCTCATACAACGCGCACTTGGGTATGAGATTGTCCGCACAGCCATGGCATCGTTGTCGCATACAGTTATTTTTCATGGTCTTGCGGAGCATCTTTCCATGGTTGACGAGGCAGGACGATCAAAATGGTTCGTTCAAGAGGCGTGGACGAGCAATGGGGGTGACAATCGAGGCACTCACAACAGCTCCCTGTGGGACTATGACACTGGCAGGGTCATCGCGACCACTCTGCAAGACGGACTGCTGAGGTTTCCACTGGATCTCGTCGCAAAGGCCGAGAAAGAACACCAAAGGGCGAAAGCTGAGAAGAAAGTGGACAGCAAGCTGTGACTGTGCTTCCGCAACACCGTACCCAGCCGGTACTTCCTCCAACAGCCAGCACGCTACACTTGGAAGCCTTCTCAACATTGCCGTGCAACTAACGTGCAAATGGTGCAAGCGTCATGGTGAGCATGCTCGCTGCTCACTTTCGCACAGAGATGGTGACACAAGAGATGTGACAACACCCAACGTGCATTCAGCGAGCCGGTTGTCGCAAGCGTTTCCATGTCATCGTTTGAGACAGCGAACTTTTCACTTTGATGAAACGAAACACACGAACTACGAGTCATTGGGTTAGATCTATTCTGCTTGCGTGTCATCCAGGACTGATCCCCCAGATACAAAACTTCTTTGACGACTCTCATGGCGCAATCTCAACCATCATCCACAAAGAAAGCAACGACTTCGGGTACGAGTTCATCAAATACAATTACCCACGTCCAGAGGGCTGACTCAAAACACAGCGACGACAGCTGGATCGATATTGAAAGCGCCCGTGATGGCCTCGATCCATGGCGTCTAGGAGCCACGTACAACGTGGCCAGCATGCTCGAGCCCTATCTACAACACCACCATCTACACCGCCAGTATGGAGGATCCATCACGTCGTCAGCTAGCTTCGAAGTGCGGCAATTCCCCGTCACCAGAGAGCAAAAAAGACATAATCTTCAAAAGGCAGAAGAAAGTAAAGCTTCAGCACGAAAACGTAAAGCGCCAGCAGGAGAAAGCAGAGCTTCGGCGGGGGCAAGTGAAGCTTCAGCAGCAACCTCGAAAGCCGACCTTCGGAGCGTCAAATCTTCGAAGGCCGAATCGAAAGCTAAATGAACGCAAAGCAGAGCCGACCGACATCTCTATCCTGTTACCCTTATCACAACCACGTCCCTGTGCTTCCAAATTGATTTCTATCTTCTGGACACCTCAACACCCTCATTCACCACTCGACACAAGCCCGAGTTTGCCCCTCACAAAACATTCTGCAGAACGCCCCAACCGACCATACCAGCCAGCGCCATCGGCGCCGCGGTAATCAATGGTGCAACACCGCCGGAGGAAGAAGACGAGGTCGCCGACGCGGTAGCCAAGGAGTTCAGGTCGATGGTTTGGCCGTCTCCGATGGTCGTGCTCTCGAGATCGACGGTTGTGCCTTGGTCCGCGAGGACGTAGGTTGCGGGGAGGAGGGTGAGGAGAGTGGCGAGGAGACGCATTTTGATATGAAAGGGTTGAGCGGTGTGATGCTGGTTGTTCTGCTGTGGGACGGTCCTTCGAGGATACCGGATTGAGGAGAAGAATAAGAGCACTTGAAGCGACAAGAATGGGAACTCTTGAGCGATAGGTCTTGTTTGCTGAGGCTCTGTGCAATATGTTGCAGGAGCGCACAACCCTCAGCAGGAGTCAGGCTCTTTATACCACTTCACACACACGCAGCCAGTCTGCCTTGAACGTCAAGGCATCCTCAACGACTTTAGATAACGTGGTCAACGATCCTTCGAGCGAGCGCAATAAAATACAATTTGCTGTGTACAGTATTGATCCTTCAACGGCATCTCGTCTGTCGTACTCTAGCGCCTCACGGTTGAGCATACTGCCCCTTTGCCGTCTCTTCCACCAATGAGCAATCTTCGCCAGGAACGGCATTCTTATTAGCGCATAGCGTAAAGCCTTTGGAATGGGGTGAGATATAAGGAGGTCGCAGCCTGAGGTAGGACGCCTGACATAATCGATGGCCCGCAATATCAAAACTCGGATATCTTTGTGAAAGATTAACGACGTGGAGACGGGCTTTGGCCCCATCAACGGCCGCGCAGGGACTGTGGGAGATAGCATTTGATATGTTTGTGGGACAATGGCTCGAAACGGCTCAAATTCGTACAGGAAAGCATTCCATTTGCTAGATGTGGTGCGGACCGTAGGTCGGACAGTAAGCTTCAAGTTCGACAAGCTCAGCTGAGGCGTCGTGAAACCGAGAACTTTAAGTTTACGATAGCTGACATTGAGCAGCCGTTGAATGTCGATATCTCGTGAGAGTAGACTCGGGATGTCGTTTTGGTCCTGCGGCGTGGAACTTGACCATCCATGCACATGCAATCAGCATCCTCGAGGACTTATCGATAGATGTTGATCTCGTAGTAGCGATCACAAGAACCACACTTTATGATCCAAGCAGCCGCAAGTCTCAGATTGTAGTTGAGTCTTCGTGGGAGTGGGCCGGTGGTAGCCAATTGAGGCAACAATTGATACTCAAACCCGGTGGGTTGTACATTGTCTGGTGTGTTGAGTAATTCCCCCATGGCGCAGTAGAACAGGTGAGTCTCGAATGAAGTGGTCCCTTCGATATTCCTGTGCCTGATGACTTCCACGAGGTGGCGAGGAGGCGTGTCCCTGTCGACGCAGGTATATGCAACCCGGAGGTCGTCAGGATCGATATTCAGGCCGACGCCGCGAAGAAGAAACGTAGCGACGAGCCTCGCATTGCCTTCTCTCAGCCGGAAAATCTCAATTGCTTGGCCCAGCCTGCCATCCTCCGAGTAGCAGAAAATCTCGGCCGGTACATTTGGAGTTTCGGTATATGATGTGCAAGGTGTTAGACCGATTGTCGAGGGAGCCAGCAAAGATTCTGTGTCATCCTCAACAGGTGGTGACTGATAAAATCCGTCGCGCCTGGAACGTTCAAGCATGACGTTGTCCATATCTGAGGCGTCCATGGAGTTCGAGCGACGAAGCTGACTGCTTTGCTCGCCGCTGGTTTCACGAGGTGTGGGTGTGGATGTGGAAAGGTCACCGCCAACCTTCATGCTGAATTGATCGTTGAACGAGTAATGTTGTTGGTTAATGAGTCGAGTCTGTATGTGTAGGTTGAGTCAATCTCGTACTTTCCGTTAGGAGAAGTCTCGTGGTCGACATGAAGCGGTCGAAACCAATGAGCCATCGAGGGCCCTTATGAATGGATCGCCGACGGTTTTCAAACACAAGCAAACACCCAGTGGTCGAACAGTGTTGTTTGAGCACTCGCGGCATTGCACTGTATTGGCCGTACGCAGGCGAGAAGAACGCAGTTGTTGGATCTCGAACGCACAATGTTTGACTGCACTGTTTAGGACTGATTGCGTGGCGGTGGAATTTGCCATCTCTGCTGCTCGATTGCCGTCACCAGCTGGAAAAGTTGCTCAACATTGTACCGAAGATTGCGGTCTGCTTCCCTTTGTCTTGCCTCCGGCCTCAAATGGCTGATGCGTGCTTCCGGGCAACTCGTACCTGATAGCATCACATTCGGCTAGCTCTGCACGCGGCGTCTTTTCAACGAATGCTGATAGCTCGGAGCTCGTCGGGGCATGTGCCACAATGGGTATCTGTTTGTCTTCTAACTCCGGCTTGAGATAGATTATTTGAGGCAGGATGACGTTGCCGTGTCTTCGCCCTTCTCGAATGAACATGAAGTAGCAGAGGCACACGAAGGACAGCCCAACAGCTCCAACAGCTACCCCGATGCCCGCTTTTGCACCAGCAGTGAGACCCTGTTGTCAATTAGTGGGGACACAGTGAAGCATTCAGCTGGTGGAATCGTTACCTCAGAACCTTGCCTATCCTGTATGAGAAAGTGCGCCGATTCGTTCAGAAATTGCCCTTGCTCAAACCAAGAATTCGTAGTTGTGAAAGTGAAGCAGTACTCGCCGCTGTGAGAGACCAGTCAGTTCCTGTACCAAATCCGTATCGCCTCGGTGAGCGGAGAGACATGCTTACGTCTCTAGCAATGAAGCATTCGATTCGAGAGTTGCGGGCCACGAAGAAAAGTCGTAGCGGCATGAAGGAACGGACACATGTGCAAAATACGTGGCGTTACCTCCTTCCTTCTGAAGCCAAATGTCGCATTCGGAAGGATCACCACTGCAGTCCATCAGTCTCGATGCATCAAAAGCACGGAAGGACTCACGGTTGCTGCTCCCACCCGATTGTTTTGGAACCTGGTTTAACGGAGTAGCTGGCGCCTTCTGTAGGTATGGTTATTTCAATCGCGCGGCCCAGGTGAGCAAGAGCAATCAGGAACAGCTGAAAGAACGGTCGATAGGCCATGATACGTAGGCAAAGGAGCATGACGGCAAACAGTCTTGTTGGTGGGAGGTGAAATAAGAACGACATTCACGCATCACCTGAAGCTCTAAGAAACTCTTCGGAGGATTTTCAGCTCCGCCAAATGCTTACCAACTTCTCTTTCCCAGATGTTTTGGTGCGAGCCATTTCCTTGGCTTGATAATCCATTCGAAGAGGCTGGGTCGAGAACACGGAAGTGGGCAGAAAATACGAGGCTACCCCCTCACCGTCAAAATAGTGAAGCCACACAAGCGACCGGAATGGAGAATCAGCCTGTCGATAGGCCTCACTAAGGAGGACTGGCACCGAAGAAGAAGTGTGTCTTCGTGCCTGATACATGATATCGTTATCCATGCGTGAGAAAGCCATAATGGTAAGTGTAGAAAAGGAGGAAAAGGAGAGACACACAGCTCTCAGAAGCTTGGTGTCAAGTTCTGGTGGGTCCTCCTCGCCCAATTGGAGGGTTCGGATTGCTTTGAGAGGCCGCTCGCTTATCTCTAACGAACGGTCTTTTCCTTCACCAAAGATTTTTAGATTTCTTGAGATCGAATCGGGTATCTTCTGCACATTCGCTCTCACACTTACTTCCCTTGGGGCTCAAGAAAATCATTCTATTCAATGGTGGCATGGCATTGTGCGAGGAGCCCAGAACCTGTCTGTAGTCCGTGTGGCAGTCTTTCGGAGCCCTTGAGACTTTTGTGAAGCGAGAGGCGAGTCCGCTGCGCAATTCACTCCGACCCCCGCGATATCGTTGAGGATACGCCTGGGGAGTTGTGTCTACAGCCGTGAGAATGGCAATCGAGATCAAGCCTATCACGGCAGGTGATATCCCTTCAGCGGTAGAATGCATCCAGCAAGCATTTGCCGACGACCCATACCATCTGTGGGCCTTCGATGCGTCCACATTCAACAAGCAGCGTAACTTCGCCAGTCTCAAAGCAAAATGCGAGTGGGGCATGCGCAACGCGTTGTTCTACGTGGCAAAGGACCCCGGGGACGAGGGCGGGAAAGTGCTAGGAGTTAGCATGTGGATGAAGCCGCAGCCTGTCGATCAGAAACAGACATGGTCCGAGTGGAGTGATGATTATGTCCTCTGGTTCAAGCAGGGTCTTAATCTTCTCTGGTACCAGGGACGTGGCGGTCTAAGGACGAATCGATACTGGATCTGGAAGCGTGAACAGGCTGTTGCTCAGTCAGAAATATGGACGGATCCCAACGGATATTATTTTTGTAACATCGTCACGGTTAGACCGGGCATCCAAGGCAAGGGAATTGGCCGCCAGCTGTTCGAGACTGTGACAAAGGTTGCTGATAGCGAAAGTCGCAGGTGCTACCTCGAGTCTTCCGTGAGTTCTCCCGCTTCTCGAGAAACTGTTCAGTTGCTGCCAACCTGTTCTATTAGTCTTCCTTTAATGATACAAGCTAACAGATCTACAGAAGGAGAAGCCAAACATTGCGATCTACGAGAAGATGGGGTTTCGGCTCGCGAGGAAGATGGTCTGCGAGGAGGGCGGGGACGCTTGCGATCTGTTCTGTATGGTCAGAGACCCGCAACCACGGTCATGAACCTGGCATCTCTAGGAAAGAGCCCGCGAAAACCAATTCCCGCGACCAATTGAGCGGGACAGTTCGTCGCTGAATGAACACCCCTGCCATTGCGACAACGATGCTCTCGCTTCCAGCCGGCCATCCCTGATGGCCTCTCAATGTTGGCCGGGCACATTGCCAAACGAATCAACGTCGACGTCGCAACTACTCTCCAGAGTCAGACCTTGCGATCAGGCTGACATAGCGACAGTAGCGGCTGTTACGACGAAAAGATCTCCTCTCCGCGGGCATCGGACTTGGTCGCGGCGATAGATTGGAGTTCATCTTACCACTCGGAGTTGAAAATACCAGGGATCGAAACTCCAACCATCATGAATGTCCAAGGTCGGACGACGCTTGTGACATAATAGCGACGGCAATGTTGTATTTTGTGATCTCTTTGAGGGCGAAATTGCTGGTGAGTAAAATACTAGGGACATGGTAATGCCTCCAGTAACATTTCACTAATCCTGTATCCGGACCCGACCTGGTATTGCGGTAATCCTTGTCAGTCTTCTGGACGTTGTGCAAGCCTGCGGCAGCCTGCATGCGAGTCGAAACCCCTTCAGTCTGCTCTATAGGTCGATTAGCAAGCTACACATCAGATTATCGCAAACTCAGACAATATAGCACAGGCACGTTTTGATGCTGCTGACAATCCGGGGGCGAAAAAGACACCTTCGAATTCGGAATATGAACTTGTCAAAAACAGGCAAATCTTAACTTCGAGATCCGATCCGGACTTATCTACAGCGGGCCTTTAACTCGCAATTCTTTTTGCCCACCGGTTGGCGCTCTGATTGCTTGACTGGGACGTCAGAAGAGGGCATGCGCAAGCGATTCGGTAGCCTAACCTTGTGGGGTGAAGACTGGCTTTCACAAGTAACAAATCAGTCCTTACGTCAGCAAGTTGAGAGGTCTTGAAGGGTGCCAAGGGTGGTCCTTCTCTCAACTCTTTTCCACTTCCCCGCCCGATCATATACCAATCATGCCCGTGGTTAGCTCTCTGCAAGTCTCCTGCAGTGCATAAACCGGTATAGCTCGAAAGGCTGCGGATTGAGCTCAACATGTCTCTACTCGGAGATACATGAACTGATAGGCGTTCTGCCTTTGACATCATGGATCGACCCGCTCCAACATGTGATAGATAGTCTCCGGGATATTTATAAAGTCATGCCCAACCCTCTTAGACTTTACGCTACAACTTATTTCACAGAGCTGCCGATACCCCTCGCAACTCATCACACACCTCGTCCACGATGGGTGCAGATCTTCCGAAAGAATACAAGGTCGGTGTCTTCGAGGCAAAGGGGGAGCCGATCAAATTCAAACAGGTGAAGTTGGAGTTACCGAAGCCCGGTGAAGTAAGTTTGAGCAGCGCTTTTGCCTGGTTGCTCGTTCCACTCACGCTTGGTATATAGGTTCTGGTAAAGGTCCTGGCGTGTGGTGTATGCCATTCCGACCACGCCGTGCGTTATGGCTTGTTTGGCAACAGCTTCCCTATTGTCCCCGGTCATGAAGTCATCGGCGAGGTCGCAGCCGTCCCAGACACGGAGAAGAAATGGAAGGTTGGAGATCACGTGGGAGGACCATGGCATGGAGGCCACGATTCGACCTGCATTCCTTGTCAACGTGGTTTGTTTCAGATGTGTGAACAAGAGCAAATCAACGGAGTTACCAGAGACGGGGTATGCGCTCTCGAACGTGATCTTTTGACGTTCGTTGACATTGTCTCGTCAGGGATACGGAGAATACGTGACTCTGAGGACTGAAGCGGTGGTCCGAATTCCCAGCGACGCCGATCCCGCCGAGTACTGTCCACTATTGTGCGCCGGTGTGACAGTATTCAACTGTAAGTACTTTTCGTTGTCTCTGCAAATCTCCTCAGCATACGGACTGACATCCAAAAGCACTCCGCCAGCAAAAGATCTTATCCGGCGCGCTGGTCGCAGTCCAGGGACTTGTAAGCTCTCCTTTACCCCGAACGAAGTCCGTCCCATGGCAAAAACCCATCGCAATCGATCTTTCAACAGCTCTGAAAGCTGACGGGAGTTTATAGGGGGGACTTGGTCATCTTGCATTACAATACGCAAGTAAAGCAGGATACAGGACGGTCGCTATCTCTTCAAGCTCCGACAAGAAGGACTTCGCCATGCAATTGGGTGCTCATGAATATGCAAGTCTCCCTTTCGTTCGGTTCTCGGCTTCGTCGTTCATTGTGCTTCTTCTATCAAGAATGGCACACGCTAACGAAGATACACAGATTGACGCATCGAAGGGCGACATCGGCGAGCAACTCCAGAAGTTGGGTGGTGCAGCGGCCATCATCTTCACTGCGCCGAACGAGAAGCTCATCCCATCTTTGCTCGGTGGATTGGGTCCCTTGGGCAAGTTACTCATTCTGGCCGCCGCCGGCCCTGTCGAAGTCAACACGGCATCCATGATCAGCAAAGGACTGAGCATTCAGGCATGGCCCAGCGGACACGCTCTCGACAGCGAAGAAGCGATCTCTTTCGCTCAGGTGCACGGCGTCAAATGCATGATCGAGAAATTCCCGCTCGACAAGGCCAACGAGGCGATGGAGAAGATGACATCTGGTAAAGTCCGTTTCCGAGGTGTGCTTATTCCATAGATGACGAGAATCAAAACCCTTGCTCCATGATATAAGAAGGAGTACGTTAAGAACTGCTAAATATTCCATGGTAGATCCAATATCCAGCCTCGCAGTAGGATTTGGGGTTTGAAGTTTGAGATTTCTCCAGCAGTCAGCCCATGATCGGTGAATGATATAACAACGGAATCCAAGGCTTCCTTGGGGGGTGCCACTCCGCTGGTAGTGCCTCTTTCACAACGTCAGATTATCCGTTTGAGATCGGCACTTCGGATGTGCCGTCACGAAACCGTCGACAACCATGACCTATCCGACCACGACCAGCTTCTGGATGGCATGACAACCTGCCTGGGTATCATGGACTAACTTCTAAACACTCACCATCATCAGGACCACGTTGGGGAAGGGATCATTGCTCTAGACAATGTGAAAAGTGAGTCAGTAGCTGGACCTTATGAGATACGAAGTCAACAAGCAAGTGTTGAGGAAATTGGAGCAAGAGTATGTCATAGTCCAGACATAAGTCGCAACGATTCTGACAACCCGCATATTCCAGCTGACGCAGAGACTTCCATTAACCCCATTTCTTCACCTCGCACCCTCAATGTGTCTCAGAAGAAAAGAAGACATACCGACTCGAGTTAGTGAAGATCCGCTCAAAACACCAGTGCCGCACCTGCTCGAGTTCACGATCTAGATGGAGCCTTTTTGCAGACGGCTCGTTGACTTGTCTCCACCAAGACATTAAAGAAAGAACCGAGTCACCGACTTCTTTCCTGTCAAGAGATGGAGCATGCCTGGCACAGAGAACACCTTGTCTATACTCCGGTCTGCAACCATCTACTAACGACTGCACCGCCCTCGCTGTCGGTGACGCCTTGATGCCCCCTTTCAGTGTCAGTATGGGCGATTTCGTCAGTTCTTGCTGCCTATGACTGCCCGTCCCCCACCATCGTTACTCAGTGGTCCCCCCAGTCATTGCTGTCGTTGACTACGTTTTGTTTCCGCAGTCATCCTTCGAACAGCTGCCCAGTCATTTCTGTCGTCGAGGGCGTTTGGACCGCTCTCAGAAGGTATATAATGGCACTCAAACCTCAGCTCTACGTATGGTTCCATGCTCAGTATCCTCAAGTTCGATCAAATATTCCGGCGCCAGCATCTCAAATACTAGTATCTCTAGTCTCGATATCCAATATCCTCAACCTCCACAAAGCGACGCACACCATCCACCGAACCTCTATTGATATCCAAAGTTACGACCGAAGTGAGTTAGATCTGCGACCATGGCTCGCCCGGGTAGAAACTTCGGCAAATGGCTCGTCGATTTCGATGCGGATAATCACATATGCTTCGCTCCTGGCCTCATGAATCCTGATGGAAGTGTCCAGCTTCCGGTCTGGATTATCGGGATAAAGGGACAGACGAACTGGAAACAAATACGTCCAAGCTCTCTGACCCTCATGAACGTCGAGGTAAGGCAGAACGAGACCCACGGCGATCGACCAAACATCATATCTTGGAAAAGACTGGCAGCTGCCAACATTTCAAACTGCGACATCACCAAATACCCACCGGGTGAAGTAGAGTATTATAAGCACAGGGGTAAGGTACAGACCCAAGTGCTCAGGAATTACAGCTACGAGGAGAAGCCAGTTTGTTTGATGGTACGTCTGCAGGCGCCTGGGCTGCAAGAAGAGGGTTGGTACGCCTACCTCCTCAGTCCTCAGGAGCAAAATCAACACAACAACTGGTGGAAGGGCCGTGCCGAGCTCGATCGGGAGGAGGAGGCAAAGTACACGGCAAAACTGGCGAAGAACAAGGAGCGGAACAAGGAGCGGCGACAAGTAGAAGCCCGTGAACAGCAAGAGCGGATGCGAATGTCCCAAAGGCCCACGATTGATTATGATAATGAGGAAGACGAGAGGCGGATGTTCCAAGAACCCACGAATGATTATGACAATGAGGAAGACGAGAGGCGGATAAGCCAAGAACCCACTAATGACTATGATAACGAGGAAGACGAGAGGCGGATGTTCCAAGAACCCACGAATGATTATGATAATCAGAAAGACGAGAGGCGGATGTCCCAAGAACTTACGAATGTGAGTGACAGTGGGGAAGACTGCGAGTGGGAGCCTGATCACGGCTATTATAATGTAGTCTATGAGTACCGCGAAGGGAGCCGCTAAAGGACAAAGCTGGTGAAAGTGCTTTGTCGAGCAAGCAAACGACATCTGAAGGACTGTTCTTCGAGACCATGAGCTCATGCTGGTGTCGAAGGCTTCCAGATCACATCATGTTGGATAATAGTGGTGATTCTGGCCACCATACAAATACGCGAAAGCTCAATTGACAAACAAAAAACACCTGGAAATGAAAACAGCCAAAAAACATCGGAAAACACAAAAACGCACGCCCAGGGGAGAACCACGTCAAAGGCACCTAAAGGCACAAAAAACACACAGAAAGTATCCAACATACAAAAACAGACCCACTGTCAGATAGCTAGATAGCCGAATACGATACTGTTTGAGTTTATCATGAGAAACGTCAAAACACGCCAGACTTTTGACTGACCCGGGTGCAAGATACGGCTGCTGGCCTTCCGATATCGATTCAAATCAGGAACCATTAAAGCACATATGTGAACTCGGGTTTTCCCGATTAATAAGGGCGGGCCACCTATATTACACGTTGGTGAGAGATCTTTGGCAACGGATCATGGAGGTTTTGTAACATACAACTTGGATAGCCTCGGGGTTGGTGGTATTCTCTAACACGGCTTTTCACCTTCAGTGTCGACTCAGTGTACCACATGACTTTCAAAAAGTACCATCGAGGGGACATTTCAGCCCAAAGACCCACATTCGCCGGATTAGAGGGCCAACGATGAAAGGAAAGCACTCAATCGTGCTTGAAAGAGCTTCGTTTCGTCCTTAGCAGGATTATGGCCAGACCGCTCGAAGACCGCCAGCTCGGAGTTAGGTATGCCTTGGGCGATTTCCTGACTACACTCGAACGGTGTAATAAGATCGTGTCGGCCCACCACAACGAGTGTCCGCACCCGAATAGCCTTTAGCCTCGATCGCACATCGAATTTGGGCATATTTTGGGAGAAGGCCCAATTTTGCGTTGCTGCGTGAACGATTCCTTTTCTGGGCGTATTCTCATGCTCGGCGTTCGGATCGATGTCTGGTGCATCGGGCGCAAATAGCGCTTGCATCTCGCCAACTCCTTGGGCAAAGTCCTGATCATCGAGGAGGATGCCAGTCCACATTCGATATTGGCGTTCCGGATCTGCCCTGATCCTCTTCGAAGTCAAGGACACCTTGAGAGCTTGCATCATTCCTCGCGTGCCCCAGGCCCAGGTGTCGCGTAAAATCAAGGCTAGGAGCCTATCTTGATGGACTAGAGCGTAGTCGAGTGAGACGAAGCCACCATAGGAACCCCCGGCAAGAATAAATCTCTCTACACCCGCCCATGCTCTTCGTATCGATTTCAGTCACAGAAGCTCCAGGGTCATGTAGGATGCTCTCACCTTAGCTCTTCGATGTCAGCAATCCAACGTTCGTGTGTGTATGGAGGCTTTAGATCACTGATTCCGCTGCCTCTAGCGTCGTAGACGAGGACTCTGAACCTGGACTGCAGATATCCATAGGTTGCTTCTGTCTCTCGATGTGATGCCAGTCCAGGTGCGCCATGAAGCGCGATCAATAGTGGTTTCTCCGGCGAGAACCCTCCCAATAACTTGACATATAGTGTAGCTCCATCGCTGAGCTCGACTCGATGTTCAGTCATCATTCGTTCGTCCAGGTGCTCGATCAAGACATCCTTTCTCTTTCTGAGAAGGGGTGACAACGAGGACAAGACGACAGTCCCCGATGTATATGTCCTTTACAAGGCAGACTTTTTCGAGCCTCCCATTGATACCCTCTTCTGGTCTTGGACTCTCGCAGTCAAGTCATGGCAAGTTCGGCCGCGCCAATTACGGATTGCAGTGAGTAATGGTGCGAAAGGTCTGGAGGTGCAATACTGCTTGAGCTGGTCTCAGTCGTGCAGTGGAGCCCCAGGTTCTCAACGGTGCCAAAACACGAATGAACTCAAAGGTTGTGTTGGTATTGAGACTGCGGTACGTACCCGATATGCAGACCCGTTTATGGCTAGCTTTGCGAGACTGATGAGGGGGCAATAGTGGACAAACAATTGGTACCTCATATCCCGATTTGTAATCGACTGCCGTGAGCTCGATACCAAGGTAGCTGAAAGGGTTCATCTCCAATGATCTCCATGCTCCACACCGAGCGCTCACTCAATTCCGTCGACGTTAGGGTTGATCACGCTGGTCCCCTGAATTAGCTCTGTTTTGCGAGGCATGGGCGATGGGAGGCTTGCGCATTTGGATCAGCCTTCCAGCAGGTTAGTTGTGCAGGAAAGTTGGGGGAAGCTGCTGGGTTTGACTTGCTTTGTGTCACATGACCAGTAGGCCTCTCCAGGACTAGCCTAGCAGGTGCGCCGCAAGTCCTTACGACTCTCTCTTTCTCACAATTCAGCTCATTAGCATATAAATATAATGCACTGACTTGATCGTATTGCAGCCCGGGCTGTCATTGCGAAGCTCTCCTGTTGCTAGATATCTCATTTTGGACGCAAGTGTGCTGGAGGGTACGACTCAGGCTCTCCACATGCACATTGCAGAACACTGGTCGTCCTTTGTGCCTTCACAATGGCCATGCTCTCTGCTCACCATTTCTGCAAGCGTTGGAATTGACAGTTCTAATGTTTATGGCTGCCAGTCAACCATGGCAAGGTACCCAGGAAAGAGCAGGGGCTGTTCACTGTGCAGGAAGAGGCGGATCAAGGCCCGCGATTGCGACTTCACCCGTTGGTCATGGTCATGCTCTTGCTGGTTTCTGGCCTGGTGCAATGTGATGAAGACTGCCGGAGTGCACCAAGTGCAAGCACTCGTGGATGGGTCAGCGCCGCTCGATCTTCTTGTGGACATCACCTTTGACCTCTCCAGATGCATAGCGTTGCAACAGAAACAGAAACCCCTGCTCACCATAGAAGAGCCCCAGGTCGCGAGGCAGGTGCTTAAATCTAATCAAAGTTCGCTTCTCTCGGACCTCGACGCACAAGCCAGGGACT
The DNA here is from genome assembly GCA_030247875.1 of Cladophialophora chaetospira. NCBI lineage: Eukaryota > Fungi > Ascomycota > Eurotiomycetes > Chaetothyriales > Herpotrichiellaceae > Cladophialophora > Cladophialophora chaetospira. Next base: position 560,459 of record JAPDRK010000024.1, read on the forward strand.
TCGAGGGTCTTTTCACCACGAGCAGCCTCGTGGCCGGCAAGTCCAAAGATATCTATACATTGCAACAGATGTACGATTCGGACACGCTCCCTTGGTGCCTACGTGCGATGCACAGCGCGGCCTTTGTCATTTTGTATTCGCTCATGTACTCGATCGACCCGTCAGAAGAGTCTCGAGACCAGGCCATTGCACATTCGGTAAAAACCTCGGACGCTCTTGATGCGATCGATCGCCGCACCGGATCTTGCGCCAGCCAAATTTTCGCGTCCACCGTGTTTTCCTCGATGATTGTGGCCACGTGGAGTCCATCTTCAGCCCTCAGATCCCAAGCTCAAAAAAGATTGAGTCGAGGTCCGGGCAATGGTGTTCTGGGCCAAGAGATAGCGGCACTGCGTTGGACAGTGGTGGCAGCGTCTTAGATAATTAGGTCCACGATGCTTTGAAACAACTGCGATGCCCGCCATGTTGAAGTAATATATGAGCAGAAACCACCCCCTGACAATGAATCCCTTTTAGCCAGCCCAGAGGGTCTCGGAAATACAAATGTAAAAACCTTGACTCCCAGTCAAGTGGCCAACCGTTCAGTCAGAGTCATGATGAAAGACAGCATAACGGCAAACCGCAAATTCAAAACTCCCCATACCCGCATTTTCGTAGCAGTGATAACATGAATTTCTGGGAACGAATCATCTCGCAGTTGCAACTGTGACTGTACTGTGGTAGATACTTTGTACGACGGAGGCTTGCCGTGGTCAAGCGTGGTGGACAGGACAAGCGCTCTGAAGGTTTCTTCTTTCGGCATTCGATGAAACAGCCGGGAACGAGCCCCTGGTACCCCTGGCGCGCCGAGAGCACTGTCCACCAATCAATTGTCCTCGGTCCCTGGCGATCATACACTTGTTGCTGCATCTCTTCACCGTTCCCCATCTTCTTCAGTATAGCGTCACGCTCAGAGCGTCGCAGAATGAGCTTCGCTGCCAACGGCGACTCGTGGAAGGCCTTGTGCCAACCGCCGGAGCAAGCACGCTTTACCAGCATCGCCCACCCGACATGCAGGAGGGTAGGTTGGCTGATATTTCCCTATTATGACCGCATCCACGGGGTCTGGCTCACTATCAGCACCGATAGAGACAAAGTCTCCATTCATAGATCGCGTCCCCTGTTTCTCTTTCTCGCGCAATTGAAGCAAGAGGCTGAACTTTCGCTACACACTGAAAGATTCTGCAGGAATAGCTGACCGCAGGAGATACTGGCGACCCTCAAGACGCGATCAATATCTCGAAAGGCCATACATACGTCCACCTCCCTCTCACGCATCCCGATTGTCCTGGACCAGGAGAACCTTCAGCGAAAGTAAGAGGCGGAAATTTGACATCACATACTCCTCACTCATCAGTCTCCGAGTCAGCTGCACAGCAGGAACTGTTTCGGAACTCACCGGACGATCACGCATCCGCGAGAGCACCTTTGATTGCGATCGGCGAGGATCTGTGACATCTCCATACCAGATCATCGCTTGCTTGATCGTCGCCCAACCGTGATTCCTGTCAGTAGCGACTGACGTCGGCTCGTGTTGATCAGGTGTGTGGTGGATATACCATTGTCGACAATATTGCTCGGCTTTAGGCGACCCAGGACAACACAACGATACTCCTGTATACGACTCTCGTGTCAGGACGGAACGTTGGTTCAAAAACATCAGGACAAATTCTTGCGCGTCCAGGGCAGCAGTCCCCAAAGAACCCTTCTCATTTGCCATTCGTGACACCACTCTTGGGATGCAGGTCCATACAGCCGAGCAGCGGTGACCACCGGCTTCAAGTGCTTTCTCACAGACGGAAACTTTTCTCTGGCTTGTTCGGGGGCGGTAACTGGGTGGTCGCCCGAGTGAACCCTTCGTCACTAAATTCTGCCGGACACTGTCAACAATACCGGGTTTTTCGTTTGCAACAACAAACAACCAGTCTATCCTCGTGCAAGAACTGCTCCGTCATCCAGCGCTTCTTATCTCAAACATCATCGCCGCCATGGAGTTGCGAAGGCGGACTGGGTTGGCCCTCTCTATCCTTCTTTACACCCTTATTGAGACCTCATCCGCCACAGCCTCGTTTTCTGCCATCCAGCCCATTGTCGGCTTCTCAACATCTTGCACACTCGCATACAATACTCCAGTGAGCCGCTGCGACATCAACGACTTTCAAGGGGTTGGTGGGAAGGGGTCCTGCTCCGCCGACTGCCAATCAAGCTTGATTGCCTCGCAAATATTTGTACAGCGATTATGCGCAGGTCAACAGGCGGATGGGAGTAGCGTTATTGGCCACCTCTTTACGGGCGATATTGTCAACTTCCTGTGCGGCGACAACAATGCTGCCGCGCCAACGGCGGCAACCACACAAGCCAATACCGCAGCCACGCAGGCTACTACACAAGCCAATACTGCGGCTACGCAGGCTACCACACAGTCAAGCATGAGCATGGCAAGCAACAGCGTCTCCTCAACTACTAAGACGTCCTCTTCAGGTTCTGCCGCCTCAAATGCGTCTGTGAGTGGGACTACCTTGGCCACCAGCACCAGTAGTCAAAGTACAAAAGCGTCGTCCTCGACTTCTAATTCGATACCAACAAGTACTGAATCCGAAACTTCAAGCCTGCCGTCAGCTTCATCCTCGTCAAGGTCCTCCAGTACATCCAGCTCGGCTTCTGCCACAAGAACATCAAATTCAGGAGGGTCTACGAGCAGCGATAGTGGTGGTGGTAGCCCATTCGACGGCACCTTCGTCGCAGCCGCTTCCCAGCAGACCTTGCAACCCAAACTGCTCATACTGTCTTGCATTGTGGCGTTGATCCTGGCTGTATCATGCAACGGATGAAACGAACAGAACGGAAGCATCTGCATTGGATGAGACCAAACATTGGAGCCTTGGCTCGGCAAATTCTGCACGAGAGAGCGGCCCTACTTTTATATATCGCTCGGATTGGAAGGCAATGTGCTGCATGCGGCTGCGGCTGCGCAAATAGTTTGGAGAACGGCACGGAGGTGTTGGGAGACGATTAATTTTCGGCATACACAGAGCGGCAAGCAACAACCAGCAGCAGTGATGATGAGAACGACCTTACACGCCACAGCGCAGAAGTTGGGCAATCAGGAACTGCGAATTTCCACAAGATGGCAGAGTGAAGAATGCCGACGTGGCAGTGCGATTTTGAGGAACAGCTTCAAAGATTTTGATCCGTGGCACGAGAGAGCGGCAGATTGGTGAGCAGGACTCCTGGATTGTAATAACACGATCACGACGCGAACGAGAGAGTGTAATAACACGTGAAAGAAAAGAGCTACATGGCATGTCAGGCTCGAGGCGGATGTCCTCATTGATCAAGGTAGTCTTATGACAGCGAGCTACACATGAAAGAAGCATGACTGCTTGTGCAGTACAAATGATTACCCCAACTTGAACAATACCTGTCTTTGTTATCGAGGTACTACCTTCCTTCAGGGTCCTGGCGTGTCTTTCACCTCTGTATACTAGTACAGGTGCTGTAAATCTGTGAGTCGACTGGGTTGTGGACTGGTATGTCCAGCTTGGCTCGCTGTAGATTGCGAAGTCGTTTCGTTGTCTTTCAATCCTTCTTCCCAGGCCCACTCCACGCTCTCTCTCGTATGATCAAGTTCGTACACCTCGTCCAGTACCGCAGGAAGGGCATTGTATCCAACGCCGATACGCGTCGAACATGGTGCATGTCACCGTGCCCGCGAACAAGCACATGTCCAGGTAGGCCTCTCGACTGCGATCTGTCATGCTTCTCCAGTACCTCCGTCTTGATTTTTTCCGAGGCTCTCGAGGAGCAACGCAAGAGTTGATCTTCTGATTGAGACGTACTCGCTGCTGCGCGCTTCTCTCTCGATCTGCGTCCCCTGAGATGCCGGTTCGATGGACCCCTTCTCTTCAACTATCTCCACTTGCGGGTTTTGCTTGTCCTCCAAAGTCTTCCGCTTCTCCGGGGGCGTTGTCGTAGGTGTAAGGAGGCAGTCACGAGAAGCACGCTCCGAACGAGCCTGCTGTTGTCTCTCCACCTCGAGGCGGCGGTCCTCATCGGCTTTGCGCTGTGTTGCTCTTTCGGCATCTTGTATCGCTCGCAAGGCCAGTTCGATGCGGACTTTCTGCATTTCGATGGCTGCGTCGAAGGGGTTGAGTTTGTTGTCGCGAGGTGTGGACATAGCGGCAGATTCACGCTTGGAAGATTGAGAGACGTTTGGATGAATGATAGATTGATGGGTAGGACGTTAGTGGGCTCAAGAGAGGCGAATGTGCGGTGACGAGAATAAGTCGGAGTGCGGGCTTTAGCTGGTTCGAAGGACGAGTAGATCTTTTGTCCAGCAAGAGTCGAGCGTAGACGTAATTTTTCCTCAAAAGTCGGGGTGAAGAAACCATGGACAAGATTCTGCTGAAGCAGCGATTCTTCACGTCGACTTGGCTGCCGGACCTTAACCTCACATGAAGCTTCGAATCTGAAATTCAATGACTTCAACCCCCTTCCCTGCCATTATTCACCACCCTACTAACAGCCTCACCCTCATATCTTAAGCTCACTCAGCAACTCCTCAATCCCCTTCTCAACAGTCCTCATCTCAACATCATCTCCCGACGCCTCTCTCACCTCTCCCTCTCTATCACCATCACCATCACCACCCCCACCACCCTGGCCCCTCAATCTCCCCAGATTCTCCTCCAAATACGCCAGCATAACGGCTCTCGCCTCGTCGTACTGTCTACTCCGCCGCCCCCACGTCGACACAATGAGATTCAGATTCGCGCGGATGGAATCGAGGACCACGTTCCATTGCTCGATGTCTAATTGAATCTTGTCGTTCGACGAGGAACGGGCCTCGGACTGTGAGGACGCGAGTGGACCGGGATCCGAGTGTGGGGATCTCTTCATGGTGTGAGTTGCTCCGTCGTGATATCCTCCCACAGGGGAAAGGCCGTGTAGTTGGATGGTCGTGCTATGCTGGACTATGGATGGCGATAAGCCCATGGCATATTGCACCCGCTTTCAAAGAACTGATGGGTGAGGAGCGTATCTCATGCACAGGCCGCTGTGGTTTATTGAAAGTGAGTAAGCGAACGAGACAGGTCCGGTGATCTTGTCTGTTGAATCTCAGCCTTACTCGCTTAGCGCGAGGCTGAATTTCTTGCTTTTATGCACGACCCTCCGACGACGGAGTCGGCCTGAATTAGGGACTGAAATACTTGCAGCTGACTGTCAGTGAGAAACTAATACCTATCCGCGTTTCAAGCACAACTCAGTCCCTTGACCAGAGATAGAGTGGGCCGAAGGAGGCCCATGCGTCAACATCTATTGATATTGCGTCTATGTGTCTTTGTCTCTGAGCGGTAGCTGAACGCAGCTCTCAGGCCCCATCTCTACATGGCCGTGCGCTTCCTGACAGCGCACTCAGACAGCGAAAACATCACAAAAGTCGAGCTTGCTCTCAGACACAACACAAGCAGAACATGCGAAGAATATAAAGTTCTCATTAGACGCCCCAGGGCTATCCATATTCCCAAGTCCTTCAAAAATCGCCATGCCCAACATTGTGTCCCATGCTGACCCGAACCAACGCCTTGCAGGTGTAAAACATTGGTCTGATAGATCCAAAGTCTCAGCATTCGAGTGCTGAGATTTGCATAAATTTCTGCTCCTTTTGCACGCAGCTCAAATTGGGCTGGAAGCGTGCTTGGGCAGTGTTCTTCTCTGTCACAAAGGTCGGATCGCTGAGACTTCAAAATGCGATCCCCTACCATCGTTGGAACGCTGTAAGCCACTAACCTGCAATCTTATGCAGTAAAGCGATCCATGAAAGCGCTCGATGGCGCACCAGTAGCCCTCCGTCGTGTCATTGGCGAATGAGCGCGATTGCGCCGCTTGTGATGTATTTGTTCTGCACGCCTCCTCAGGTTGGGCTCTGCTGTGGATAGATTGCGGCAGCTTTTCCTGCCGGCAGTACCGCAGTATCGAGCCATATGATCCTCCTGGGATGCATGAGAAGCTCGAGTTTTCTTGACCCTCTTTTCGAATAGCCGTTCAAAGCTTGAATACGTATTCCACGCCTGTGATCGCGGAAACCCTCCCAACATCTTCAGTCGATTAAGGGCTTCTTACTCGACCCGACCAATGCCACACCTAGACAGCTGAGCGCATTGGGATCTGAGGCTCTTATTATGGTGGCAAGTGGGAGCATCGGATTTTCTGCGTTCACGTGGGCGGCGTCCTTAGCGGCCTGCTCGATAGCTTCCATCTCGCCTTTGCAAGCTGCGTGGTCGAGCGGACAAACGACAATGGGCTGTTTCAGGATGATGTCTTTGGCACCTGCCATCGAAGCCTATAGTGAAGTTAGCAATTCCTGTTCTCGCACTCTGCACCGAAGAAGACGCACCTTGATGGTCAGGTAATACTCGACCTTGTACAGCCCTGCCGTTGTCGTGAAGCCCGTCACAGAATATGTAGGAAATGCCGGCCGCCCGCGCGGCATGATCCCATCCGCATCGCGCAGATCACTTGAAGGGAAGACCAGGCCTAGATTGGTGAAATAACCGGCCTCGGGCATCTTTACACCGACGTTTTCCGTCTTCTTGACCAGGCTTTTCGTTTTCCTGTGCGGTTCATCACCCTCATGGTTGTAGATGACTTCCTCGTCGATTCCGATTTCGATCTTCTTGATGGTGACTTTTCGGGCCTTGCTCAGCCAGTCTGGGTTCGGGGAAAGTTTGATGTACACGCTAACGGGGTCAAGAGGACCGTATGACCACCGCGGTAACGAGATTCCAAGTGTAACCAGATGATCGGAAACTCGTTCTGCGGATTCGGGTCGGTTGTACATGCCAAATGTCGAGAGGGTATCGTAACGCGCTATAGGTACGGGAAAAGCGAATGTCTTCCGATCTGTGTTGCCATATCCAACTGTCACTACCATCTCGTAGTATGTCTCGGCCGTCCTCCGTGGTAGTTGTAGGCTTGCGGGTGGTACTCTTCTCGCAGTCTCTTGGCCTCCTCTTCCGAAAGGGATGAATATGACGAAGGGCAAATCCATATACATGATCTCTTCGTATTCTCTGTTGACAGGACATCGGAACAACAACATCTCCTTCCCCACAGTCTCCGTTGACTCCTTCCTGGGCGCGGCCAGGTGCTTCTTGGTGACGGAATCGGCATGAGGGTGGATGCTCTCTCTCCTTTGTAGGCAGATGGTGACGATGGAGACGTTGACGGGACTTGATATGCCAGCGCCGGGTCGGATCTCAACGGTTCCTTCGATGCGAGGCTACATGTCCACATGTCAGCACGACTCCTGATGCGCGTGCGATCTGTGGAACAACAACTCACCAGTGTAGCAGAGATGCCCGGATATCCGACTAAGAAGTTTGTGTTCGGACGGCCAGATACCCGCACAAATGCGCTCATCTTCTCGTTGAGCCTGCGTCTATACTGTGACCATTACCACGAGGAAGTCTAAGTGTCCTTTGCAAGCGACCTCTGATGAGACTGGAGGTGTGGAATTGCGGCGGCCTGGATCTGAGGGACTGTGTGAAGCCCATGAGGCGCCGAGGGTCGTCACATGCAGAAATAACGATGAAAGCGTGGTGGTGTTTCTTTGTGGTATGTGGTGCTCAATGGGCTCGTGGGTCAGGGCGGGCCGCAGGTGAAGGACGCGGCGTCTGAATCGATCGCGGGGAAGTGATGAGCGAGTCGAGATGTTAAGAATGCCGGTAGAAGAGTGATCGCAAATGAGCTGAAGCTGAGTCGGAGATGGAATAAGAGCGCGGCTATAGTCAAGAGTGATACGAGGGCATGGATAGAATTGGCAGTCATCAAAGTACAGACGCAGTCGAGTGGTTGCCCAACCTTGGTTTGAGCACGCTGTGCTGTAAGGACAATCGCACGCAGCGCCTTCCAGTTAGCGTCAGGGTAGCCTAATGCTCCCCGAGCACCTACACCAGCCTATTTCTCTGCATTGCTGCCAACATTCAGACCCCAACTTCCCTGGGCCATGGCCCTTTATTCTTTGCCCGGTTGCATACTCATCTCGCGAGTATCTTCTTCAGCTGCAGCTGAGTCAAGTCGCATTTCTCCATGCTTTGACCGTCCTCCTCACAGGCTACGTCGCCATTCAACGAATGTCTCGGCATTTAGACCAGCAGAAGGGACGTATTAGTCACCAGTCAGCAACAACTGACAATCGCAGATGAATGCTACAGATTGTTGCGCTACACTCTATAATCTCGAGAAGAGCTCGCCGCTCGAGAGTCGTGGTACTAGGAAATTCGAGTCGCCGTTGACCATCATAGCAGGGTGCAGTCAAAGGGCCAAATTGAGCCTCATGAGCGTCGTGGCCCCCGCACGATATCTCGTCCTGCCACTTGCGGCAGCGAGAGCTTCGTCATTCGACGTGGCTTGGAACATAGCACATTCCGTCATTTCTTCCTCATCTTCCCTTGCTACAATGTTGTTTACGGATACTGCATACCGCCTCCTCGATCTTAAACTTCACCGTCGAGGACCACGAGGTGGACGATTCGACTCCCGCGTTCAACAATTCTCCGATAGTGATACGCTAGCAGCCACTGCGGCGCTAAGGAGCAACGTGCTGATATGGTGTGCCTGAGCCCTATTGGACTTGCAAGTCCGGTCCAGTGGTCCACGGACTGACTGAGTTCTGGGGCAGCAGCTCGCGGCCGTGCAGAGACAACGCATCCATGCCCTGTACCTGTCAGGCCAGCCGCACGAACTGTCAACTAGAGCCACTCTTTGACGGCCACAAAATCCTTCACGTACATATAAATTTTCTCCAAGACGTCAAGATTCCTCCTATGCATATCCTTCGGCTTTGGTGGACATCCCGGCTTTCTCCGTATCCCAAGCTTCCTCGCTCTGAGGCTGTGGTCACCTTTCCTTAAGTGACTTCGATTTGATGATAATCTTCTTCATCGCTCCCAGGTTGCGCTCACTGTTTTTTAGGTGACTCCAAGCTGGTGATATCGTCTTCGTTAATTTCATGCATGCGTCGTCTGGAAGGGCTTTCCATGCAGGGACGATGGCGACCCTGCGAGTCCTGTCCTTTACCCTTCTTAGACAGTTGCGCAGTGGGTTCGTCTGGTAAAGCCATCACTCAAGTGTCTGGCATTCCAATTCCAGCGTGAAATATTCGTTCTGCGTCGAAACAACCAGTAGGCGTGGTAGGTATATACCGTCTTGGTGGCAGGTAATCCTAGTTCGTGGCTCTCTTCTCTCACCCCGCCAGCGGATTCGCATGAATCGTAATCTTCTGCAAAACAATCTTCTCTTCCTTCGGTCGATACTTCTTATCCACCTCGACAGCCTCCATCTTATCAAGCGTACCCCCCTCCTCCGCCCCATCAATAACCCTTCCAAACACCGTATTCTTGCCATCCAAATGCGGCGCCTCCTTGAAAGTAATGAAGAACTGGCTGCCGTTCGTCCCGGGTCCTTTGTTTGCCATAGACACCATCCCGCGACCACTATGTCTCAATGCCGGGATCTTGATCTCGTCTTCGAAGAAAGCGCCCCAGATGGACGTGCCTCCCTTCGGAGCCGGGGTTTCTGAGTTCGAATTGCGCGGCGAGAGCGAGGTGTCTCCTCCTTGAACCATGAAATCAAGTATCAGTCGGTGGAATGGCGTGCCATCATAGGCTCCCGAGGCGCAGAGTGCCAGGAAATTCTCCGCACTCTTGGGCACAGATTCGCAGAAGATTTCAATCTTGAGGTCGCCGTGGGTGGTGTGCAGCTAGAGCGGTCGTTAGCCTTATTGACAATTTGTAGGCGAGGCACCTCACCGTGACAGACATGTTGTCGTGATGGATCCATGAAGTGGTTTTAAATGGAATGCTCTGAGCTGGGGAAGCCCGTCAAAATGCTCAGGGATTTGTGTGAATTGGCTCCAGACGATTTAGAGCGCGGCAATACCAACGCATTGCTAGAGTGGGAGAAAAACAGACATAGAAGTTCAAAGGTCGCAACGGGTATCTGATGTTGATCCGCAGGTTGCGCCGGGTCACGTGACTCGCGCTGCCTACTCCGTACTCGCTAAGAAGACACGATGTCGTCTGAGGACTCCTTTCAAAGCGATATATTTGGCGACTCGAGGACTTCATGGCCCCTAAGTCTTCACTGAGAACCATATCGCTAGCTAGAAGACAGGTTCCTTGTCAGACTCCCCTTCCCCCTTTCCCCAAGAAGCGGTCCGTGTCCTCGCGGGAGAATGCCTGTACATGTACACACCCTGTACCTCCACGGCTCATGGTCCATTCTTCTTTAGGTACATCGTCATCGGATGGAAAAAGTCAAGCAAGAGAGCGCCAGTCCCTAATAGTACAAGTCGAGCATCTGCTCCCGACATGCCAAGAAGTGAAATTGTACAATGATAAAATGTAACTCAATCGCCCGCCAACCAAAATCTCCGGTCATTCAATCCCGATCGCTCAAGTCGTTGTAGGCATTAGGTTCGAGTTCTTCTTCGATATCCAGGACATCAACATGACGTCAAGCTGGGATTGCATCGAGGCCAATTTCGTCCGCTCGTCAAGGAAGAGATTTTGCATGAGTGGGTGTTCTGGTCCGACTGGTGTTACGTTAGATTTGTCGTGAACGATAATGAGTAGGTCTTTGATATCCTGACTGTTCTCCATGTAGGATCTTAACGAGGCGTCAGACCACGTCGGCGTCGACCTTGATGTTGATGGTGTATGGGTCGCAGTAGAAGGTGACGGTTTGGATGTACTGACAGTCCCCTCCGACTCTGGTGGTTGCGTTTCGTGCGGTAGAGGAGACGAACTCAGAGCTGCCGGCGCCTGGGTCTGGGTAACACTGTCACCAAACCTGCCCGGTGCCGAAGCTTGCACTGGAGAAATCTGCACCGCAGAGTCCGACCTCTGTGTAGATGCTTGGTAATCTGCGATCGGAGAAACGCTCTTACGATCTTGGTCTGCCACCTTCAGCGTCCTGTCGTCTGAATCAGAGTCGCTCTCGTCTATCGCAAATCTTTCTTTTGCTCGCTTCGAATAGATCGGCTTGACTGGTGAGTTGCTCTCTGAGCCGGCTGACGGTGTCGACTTCAGTGCAGTCGTTATAGGTGAGAAAATTGACCTCTTCTCGGTGAGGGAAGGGAATCGGTTGACCTGTGTTGGTTGAGACGGCTGTGGCGCTTCCGCCTGTTGAGACTCGGGCTCAACTCTGCGTGCTGTTGGTGGCTCAGGGGCAGGTCCTGTCGGAGGTGCCAGCATTGGTCCTAGTGATTGCTGAGGATGCCGTGCCTCAGTGGGTGATTGCTTCGGTGATGTGACCGGCGGCGTCTTTTGCAGTTTGCTAGGCTTGCGCTCAACTACTGCTTCGGGCTTCATGGATAACGATTCTGCAGAATCTTTCGAGCCTGGGGACTGGCGTGCATCCTCAGCTAGCTTTTCAGTCTCCTCCGGTGTGCTGCCCTTCTTCCGTTTGAATAGTCCACTCAGCATCCCCTTCTTCTCTTTCTTCTTCTCTTTGGTTTTGTCATCCGTTCCGACAATCTTGTCGAACGTTTCAAGACTTGGGCGCTGGCGTACTTCTTGTTCGGCGGATCCTCCAGAATCAGAATCACCTCGCAGTAGCCGGGGTGTTAATGAGATCTTCTTGGTTTCCACCGTGTCATCCTTGAAGAACGAGTCCGTGTTTCTGACCACGCCCTTTCGCGAGCGTTGAACAGGTTCTTCGACCTGCCTCTGCTCTGAGCCAGGCTGTTGTGTCTTGACGGGGCTCGATACCGAGTCATTTCTCAAACTGTCGTTACTGGCGATTCGCTGGATGCTGTTGGCTGCAGTTGTATTTTGTGCTTCTTGAGGCTCAGCTGACGACACGGAAGCTTCCTGCTGATCTTCCCCATTGTCGCCTTCTTCGGAAGTATCAACACCCATCGGATCCTGGCGAGCGTCATCTCCTTCTTCCTCTTCGTCAGAGTACTCGTAGTCGGAAGGCTCATAGTACGTGGGTGGTGCAAATTGCACTGTTTTGGCATTTCTTCGCCGCATTGCTTTTTTCAAGGGATTTTTCGATTTTTCTGGGTTGTCCCCTAGCATCGAAGCAGAGAGCTACTAGTGTGTCAGTCAAATTCGACGCCCTCCCCTGAAAACATACATCGACATTTCTGTGCTTGTTGAGCCTTGCCAGCCGTTCTGTGGGCGTCTCGATGTGTTCGGCGGGTAAGTAGCCTGTGAGAACTTAGCAACAACAAATGCCGTTCGAGTGGAAACAACTCACCAATGCTACCATCCTTCACGACCCGTACGAGCCACCAGTAGCTATTGCTATCGTCAAGCAATACCATGGTATCGCCTTTTGTGGCGTTTGCTTGGCCTTCGACCGTCGCGACGAAGGTGTGTAATGCATACACAAATTCGAAATCGATGTCCTCTATCTCTCGTAAGCATTCTCCTCCCCAGCCGGAGTCAATAAAGCGATTGTCTGAAGCGAATTGGAAATCATCGGTGTCATCTTCCGAACTCGAATCTGCCTCCGGCAAATAAGCCTCCTCATCTTCCCAATCGTCGTCCTCGTCATAGAGAAAGTCGTCGCCATAGTCCTCGACAGCGTCGGCTAAGAGTGGGTCGTCGAGCGGCAAGAGATATCTTCTGAATTCCTGGGATTCCGAGAGCGGGATGTGCGCCTGTTGCGGGGTAAAGTCGTGCGGTAGCATGGACAACGAACCTTCCCAAACCTCTGATTGTCGGCAATCGAAAGATTGGCCCGATCTCGCTCGATCCTTGACGTGGGTGTACTCACCATGATGACTTGCCGGTTGAAACAAATGGGATGGGTGCAAGGGAAAATATTCAGGTGTTGAAGAAAATGGTGACGAAGAAGAAAAAGGTTCGCCTCGAGTCGGCGTTGATACTGAAGCCGGCGAAGCTTCATGATCCACGGAGTCGACTCGTGGCGGCCATAAGGGAAGGGGGTATTTACCATCTTCAATCGAAGGGGAGCTCGATATTTTATCCATCAGGTCATCATCCATATCTTCGTCCTGGGAGTCCCCGCCGTCCCCTTGATCCGGGTCCTGCCCATTATAACCTCCATTCGTTGTGTTCTGGGGATTGGGATGGTCGTCTTCTCGGTCGTCGTCTAAGTCATCATAGAAATGCTGGTCGGACTCAAACCTCCCATTGAGTTTGTCTTCTGATGCCCTCGGGCTCGTATGCTGTTCCTGGTATGCTTCATTCTCGGCATGTCTCAAAGTCTGAGCCTGGTGCGGCGCGGCTGGGCCGTATCCGTAGGGGGACGGGTGATTGGGCTGTCTTGAATGGTCCTTGGCCGAAGGCGAGGTGTGGCTTTGTAGATCAAGGGTATCTGAATAGACGATTCTGTGAGCATGCTCTGTTCCCATGGGTGAGTCTCAATGAGCCAAGCTTACCAGCTCTAACAAGCTGTGGTTTTAAGGTGGTCATCGCGCGAACCATCTATATGGTTGACACTGGTGTCGCGCTGCGTTTTCGCCCCCCAGAATCGACGGGCTTCGCAGCGATACAGGTCGCATAGAGGGGTCGGGGGCTCTGGCGACGGTGATCTCAATCGCGATCGAGAAAGAGAATGCTGCTGCGTCGCAGCTACGAAGTGACGGAGTAGGAAAGTGATCCTCGAGACGAGACGCGGTAATGACTGTGATGGCGCAAGAATTGGGTTTGACTCGGTTCGACAACGTTGCGACGCGTTCGGAGCGGCAATAATGAGAGGGATAAGAGTGGGATTGGTTTGAAAGAGAGTCGTATGCGCAGACGCAGATGCTGGAATACCAAGAGGGGTGGTGACGGCGATCAGACGTTGATCAAGGACTTGAATCAATAATGGACGATAACGAAGGAACAGCGGGTAAAACGCAGTCGTGCTTCCCCTGTCTGGCCGTCAAGAGTTGGCCATGATTGAAAAGAGCGAAACAGGTAAGGAGGATGTGTTTCAGCAGGTGTGGAGGTGGACACCCTTCAAAACCGGCGAATAATGGGCCAGGGGTGCCGGAAATAATAACTTCAGGGCACGAGCAAGTTCAAGGTTGGCACGCAGGGTTGGCGCTAAACTGCGTCTGCTGGCCAGATGGGGACTGCACCTTCGGGCCGCCTGAGCACGTCGTGGGGTGCATCCACCAATTGTCAATTGCGCACGTCGGATGTCATCAGTGATGCATTGTGGACTCATCAGAAGATATGGGGGAGCTCTTAGTTTTTTTTACTCGAATTATTCTTATTGTCCTCGACAAGCTTTGCTACGTTCATGTGACCGTTGAGAAAAGTGAAATTCAGCCTGAGGTCGGGTATTTCCGCCCAGAGCTTGAGGGGCGGGGTGTGCCTGGCTCTTTGTCCGAGTTTTCGCTGTCGGCTGCACGTGCGAATTAACCCTCCAGACTGTGTTTCTGCAAGACTTCACTTCACTTACCACCAGCTCAGATCTTGAAACCCTCGACCTACAGCCCTGCTAAGAGCCGTGGTTCTTTTCTTCACACTCCCCTACCTCCGCCACTCAGAGCCCGGATTCATCCGAGAAGAACGTCGTCTCAGACTGGTCGCATCTCATGATCTTGGTCTCCGCGGAATGGCGCAGGCTGACAACAGCCATCTTCATACAAGCCTGCACCTGAAATCGTCGAGTCAAAATGACAGTCAAGAGCCAGCTGCTGGCAAGCCGTCGCTCGAGGACAACAAGTCCTCAGACGAGCCTCTGCCTTCCATGCGCCCATCCCACCACAGTTTCGGCGCCAGTCAAGACACTCTGTGCGCGACGGCGACTCCACCGGTCGACATACCAGCCTCTAAAGACTCGTTTGCCGTAACATCAGACTCTGGGAGTTCGCCGAGCTACATAGACCAGTACATGCGCGAACGCATTCCGTCGGTCAGCTTCAACAACGAGATTTTGCTGGACTCGGGACAACGACAAAGCATAGAAGAGCCGTTGGAGAAGCCTTCCAAACCACAACAGCGAGGTCGTTCGCTGCTACATGCCATGGCGGAAGCACAGAAGTCGTATCGTGCCCACAGCGAGTCAGAGAGGTCGCACTACAATCCTTTTACTGGTCGCCATCTACCCAAGTACTCCTCCAGTCCACCCAGGGAACAGGCGCGAGTAGGTGAGGGCCGTTTCCCTCTGTTACAAACCACTGTCGACTCGTTGGCCAGGGAATCCGAACCCAACTTGCGCGACACCCTGGCGATGCTCTCTAACTCCACCCTATCTCCAGACGAACAGGCCGTCACTCCTCAAGACGAAGGGAACTACTCACTCTCTCCCACCATTGCTTCACCTAGTGCCACCTTTTCAGGGCAAGCATTCTCCTACGAGGAGCCGAAGCCTTTCCGTCGCACCGCCTCTCAGAGGTGGAGAGAAGGGGAGGTTGGCGCATCGTCGCAAGATTTCTTCGCACGTGCAGGAAGCCTGCGCAACAAGAGCATGCGGGATCTCACGAGTCGATCGTCACGGCGGGAGACCTCTGGTTCCATCACGCGTTCGCCAAGATCTGCGGCGTCCTCATACCTACGAGCCTTTTCTATGAGCAGTGGCACGAATGGCGATGGTCTCGACAATGGTCCCGTCGCTTGTGACTCCGAAGGACAAACTATTGGTGACGATTACGTTCTAGGGAAACAAATAGGGTACGGCGGCTTCAGCACCATCAAGCAAGTGACGCAGCTTCGAGAAGGAGGGCACCGGACACTAGCTGTCAAGGTGGTCCGTCGGCAGATCGATGGGAAGAGTGAGGCTGATAACGAGCAAGCGCAAGCCGAATTCGAGCATGAAGTCGAACTCTGGCGGTTCCTCAACCACCCAAACATACTTCCGTTGGAAGCGGTCTACAAGTTAGACGAGGCCACGTTCTGCTTCATCCCGCTTAATCTTGGAGGAACGCTGTTCGACCTCGTCCGCTCGAACCGCAAGGGTGTTCCCGCGGAATTCGCCAAGAGCTATTCGTACCAACTCGCCGCAGCGCTGCGTTATCTCCATCTTGATGCTCGAGTCGTGCACCGTGATGTGAAATTGGAGAATTGTCTCATAGAACCCAGTAGTGAGGGAGGGCCTGGTCTCCTTCGAGTCTGCGATTTCGGCATGGCGGAGTGGCTTTCGACTGACAGCATGTCCGGTCCCCCTAGTCCCGAGTACAACGACACTGACAGGCCTCCGCGCAAACTTTACGGACCCGCTGATACATCAACCTCGGCTTTTGCCGGTGGCAGCTTGGAATATGCGGCTCCAGAAATCATCCGCATCGCAGACCAGAGTAAGGATTCGAGAACCCCAGAGCGTCAGGTTGTGTCTCCTGCTGTCGACATATGGGCGTACGGAGTCTGCGTATACAGTATGGTCGTGGGCTCTCGGCCGTTTCAAAACGCATTCCAGCCTCGAGTCGTTATGGCCATCCTGGCTGGAGATTGGAATCGCGCACTTCTGGCAGAGAAAGGTGGGGATGATGTAGAGCAGCTCGTCAGTGGCTGTCTTGAGATGGATGACACCCGGCGATGGGACGTCTCGAGAGTGGTCGACTGTGCTTGGCTCGAGGAACATGCATCCCAAGACGACAGTCAACAGGGCTCGAGTGGGTGGCGACTTTGAATTCAAGCAATCGGCAGATGAGCCCGAGGAAGTTGCTAATTGAAACGGACACCCGGGCGTGTTGGCTATTTTCTCCCACATTGCTACGTCTCGAAGCACAACTCCAACGCATACTGGGAAAGAGCCTCGGGAAGGCTCATCGTACCACGGCGAAAGTTGAGCGGCATTGCGAGCTCTGAACATTGTTGGAAATGACTAGCTGGGGACTTACGACTCACGACTTTGAACGACCCGAAATCTTTTGTTACACCGCTCAATTTTGTATCCTGATGGCAAGGTGTTCCGGAAAGGGAAGTGGATTTTGTGCATTCATTCTATCGACTCTTAAATGGTTGGGAAAAGCGTGTTGGTCCAGATGTTTTTTGTACAGTAGGATAGCCAGGCGCTATAAGGCTACGGCAATTAATACAATACAACCCCAGATTTTCACGAGATTAGCCACAGCAAGAGCAGAGCAACCACTACGTTATGGCTTCGAAGAGGCTAACTTACACCTCACCCTTCTGACGACTTCAAATTGAGGAGAGGCGAGAGTTTTGGTGCGTCCTATACTGTACCGTACCTTGCACTGGCCAACACGTGACCTCGCGTCTTTTGTCTTTTTCGCCCCAAGCTCGCCGACATCTTCGACGCGTCAATCTCGGTACGAGGCTCAAGAACGCGCACCCAGTGTCGTTCTTCTGATGGGTTCTTTCTGTTTTGTTGGGACTTCTATCTTGGGGAAACCTGCAAGCTCTTTTCGAACACGTCGTGAGCCAGCTGCTTCTTCTACAATCTTCCCGTGATGCTCTGAGCACCAACGGGCAGAACTCACTCGGTTTGCGATACCCTTTCCCTTGCTACAACCGCTTCCTCGCCGTCATGGGCGTCACAAGGCTCTGGGAAGAGTTTGCCCCGCAGAAGAGTGTCTCCCTTGCTAAGCTCAGTCAAGAGTGTATGGAGAAGAACGGAAGACCCTTGCGTCTTGCCGTCGATGTCTTCCCGCGAATTTTTGGAGACAAAGGCACAACAGACGCGGTCAGAGATAGCGGTGGCATGAATCATGCTGCCAAGAATGTCTTTTACTTCGCTTTACACTTCCTCGAAGCCGGAGTGCAGCCAATCTTTGTTTACGACGGTCCTAACAAGCCATCCCTCAAGCGTGGAGAGCACCATACCTACTCCTCCTCAAACCTCGGCGGTCGACTTGCACCTGCAGTTGCACTTTCCTCCAGTACGCGCACTCAAGCCGATAAAGACCGTGACCAAAGCGTTGAGCATGTTGTTCGCCTCACGAAGGATGTTTTCGATGCCATGGGCCTTCCCTGGCTTGACGCAGCCGGCGAGGGCGAGGCTGAATGCTGCGCCTTGGAAAGACTTGGTCTTGTCGACGGTGTTGTGACCACTGATGGAGATGCATTTGTCTTTGGCGGACAAAATGTTCTTCGTCTTTGCAACAAGAAAGCCAATGAGACCCGTAGGGCAGAAGTCTACGATGCCTATTGTACGGCACTAGGCTCGACAACTGGAACAAGACCAACCCGTGGTTACTTTCTGCTTCTGGCTCTTGTCGCCGGCGGTGATTATGCGAATGGATTGCCAGGATGCGGGCCTCATGTGGCTCGCAGGCTCTACCGGGAGTTTGGCACCGAACTTGACAAGATTGTAGACTCCAACGCGCCTTATAAGGCCAAAAAGGTTGGTGCTTGGAGTCGGCAGCTGCCTCGAAAATTGGAGGGTTGTGCCTTTGCTGATTTAGGGAGCCTTATCGAGAAGCTTTCCGAAGGGTTCGATCAAAATGTTCTCCAATACTATGTCTCTCCAGCTGTACACAGTGAAAGCGAACTGCGAAAATTGGTACATTCCCGAACGTGGACGAAAGCGACGGAAATTGAAAAGCTCCGCGAGCTGACCAAGAAGTACTTCGACTGGAAAGGCCGAGATTATGCTCGAAAATTTGCAAATATCCTAGGTCCACCACTTTTGGCGAAATGTCTCATGAACAAAGGTCTGGGGCAACTACAACCGCCACTGCAAAAGTGCCAGCTGCAGCTTCTTAAGAAGAGAAATACAAAGGATGAGGCATCATCAATCAAGGTCTCCTACCATCCTGAGAAATTGCTGGGACTCAATCTATCTGGCGAGCCTGACCTGCCAGGATACACTCGGGACTTCAAATTCGACCCTTCTATCACGCAGCCGTGCTTCACGCCAGAATGGCTCATCGAGTATGGCGCGCGAACCCAATATGAGGAATGGCGACATCACAGCCAAGGCAAGAAGCAACCTCGAAAGAAAGGAAAGAAGCGAGCTCTATCGGAAATTGACGATGTTAACGTTACGAACGGCGCAAAACCTCCTCAAAAGAAGCTCTACAAGAGTAAAAGCTTGAGTTCGGCACTACCAAGCCGCGTTCCGGACAAGAGAGTCGTGCAAGTGATTGATATCGATGATTTCGACTTTGACTAAGTCATGCCAGTCCTTGTAATGCACGCTGGGAAGCAAATGGTTGGCCATTGTTTTATCGAGGTCCAACCTTCCAAAGACCATCAACAAGCCATATGGACCAGTGCGATTTTTAAAGCAGTCCACCGGAGGCTCACGTTGTCAATAAGACTACTCGACGACTTCGACTGCGGATGTAAGGTCCCCAGCGGTAAAGGACCCAAGGGATCGGCACCATCGCGACAGAACAAGCGCCAAGGATACTTGTGGCTTTTCCTGTACCCAGGTTCTCATACACTGAACTCACGTTGATTAGCAATCACTTCATCACTTCGCATGATCAGAAGATCGAGGATTGGACTTACTCTGCACAGTGAAGAGGGGGAACGCCGCAGCAAATGCGTACCGGGCGAACGAGTTTCCGGCACTGGCCGAAGCGCCAAACGTTGGTCCGTAGATGTTCACCAGATAACTGACCGCCGCAGACTGGGAACCACAGTCAGGACATGATCACAACAACAATGAAATATCTCTTACAAAGATGCACAGATGGCACCATGCGAAAGGAATCAATGCGCAGACAGGCACCACCCAATGAATGTCAGGACGAACCGTCCAGGCAAACCAAAACAAAGCAACCGGACCACCGAAGCAGGCGACCATTGCAGGCCAAAGAATCTGCTCCAAATCCTGATTGTCTAGAGGTTTTCTTTTGAAGGCCCAGTCAAATCCTATGCAGGTAGCTCCAGCGAAGAGGCATCCAGTTGCGAAGGCGAAAAACGCAAGTCCGGATTGTGATTCGGTGAAGCCATACGCTCTTGCCAACGACCAAGGTACCGAGGGGAAGAAGTTGTACAATATGCCGAAGTTGAGAGCCACGTAAAGACTGAGGAATAGGACAACCGGTTCTGTTGCCAACATGTTAAGTGGCCTTCCCAGATAAGTGACGATCCAGTTTCTGAGGGCACGGATGATATATGATGCACGCAGAGCCGTTCGCGGGCCGACCGCGTTCGACTCCGGGTGTGCCTTCTCGAGTGTTCGTAGAATGGCTTTCTTGTATGTCTCGCGCATCATGATCGCCCAGGCGTAAGTCAATACCGCAGCAAAGACACACACCCATTCGAGCCACCGCCAGCCCTTCTTCTCCTGGACGAAACCACCGATCACCTGACCTACATTATCGCCCATGTCAGCTGTTGCACATCGTTGCTGCTTCTAACGTACCAAGACTCGGCCCGAGATTCGGCGCCATCAGGAAGAACGCAGTCGCCCTCGTCCTGTGCCTAGGAATCCATATATCCGCGAGTGTTCCTGAACCTACACTCAAAGCAGGGCTACCAAAAAAGCCCGCAAAGAACCTGCAGACCAGTATCGAGGAAAGATTATTTGCTACCGCGGATCCTATCACGAACAGCGTGGCAATGGGGAGACTGAGTCGGTAGATGATGAGTCTACCAGCTGTTTCGCTCAACGGAGCGGCGATCATAGGACCGAAGGCCAAGCCGAGACAAAAGAGTGATACTCCGAGGAGGGAGACGGACGAGGAGACGTTGAATTCGACCATGATTTGCTTATAGCCCAAGGCGTATATGGAGGACATGAAGGTGCTGCGAACAGGTCAGTGAGCTTGTCCAGCTGAGCATTCGAAAGGCCCAACACAGAGGTAACAGACATCGTGAAAGCATACATGCCGCAAATGCTCGTATGGTAAAACTTCTTGCTCCGACTCCAATTGTTCGGATTTGCAGGGCTATCTGCCCAGCTGACGACATCCTCTTCATCCTGGTTCGGTGCATTGCCCTGCTTGGTATCTTCCATCTTCAAGGAACTGTTTCGACAACGTCGAGTCGACTGTGTCTCCCACAGTGAGGAGAGTGGGTAAGGTCACAGCCTGAGGCAGGCCTCCTATCTTCGATCCGAGCATCTTCTACCCGACAGCGCTGAAGATGGACATGACCAATCTGCTCACCAGCACTACCCCAACGGCTGTGACGGCGCTCTGGCATGCGGATGCGTTCACGCTTGCAGCAGCCGAAGCTCCATTTCAGCAATGAGTCGGACTTGTCTCGGTGATGACGAATCAAACCTTGCAATGTTTGTATATCCGGAAAGTGAGCGTGGTGAGGAGAAGGAATGCATCCGATCTCGCGAAGGACTTCTTGGTGCAAATGAGGGGATTCCTGATTAGTCAGTCAGACCGAACGTGTCGCGTTGATAACTCTTCACCTTGTCTCTCACTTTCCTCTCACCTTGCTTTCACCCTGTTCTTACCTTCCTCGGGCCAAGACCTATGGCGCCGCACATATCATGTTACATTGAGTAAGGAAAGTGCATGACGAGAACAAAACATGAGGTATAGGTGGTCTCATCGAGAATGTATGTCTATGAACGGACTCGCGACATGGTGAGTACACGAGATTAAGTGAGAGAGTCTACGAATAAGCGACGTTTTTAGAGGGATCCAAGCATTGCGAGACAGTGCGGATGTGGGCTTCAAGCTGTCACTGCGGATCAAACAGACAACGCTTGCTGACCCACCCTCCGCGCTTCTTGGCTGGGGACGCCAGTCTCATATTGGTATTATGTGCCGCTCCGAGCTTGGCCTCTTCTACAGGTAAGGCATTCTGCGGTCTCTGCCAGATTCGTGGCTGCCGATGACATGGTGGTCCCATCACGAAGATTTCGCAAGTCTATAAAATGGCGCGGTTTGCCATTCAGTCGGCGACATGACTTTACTCGCAACATTCATTCCGACACATCTAATAAATAGCTTCAAGATGCCACTCATTATTGCTCTGTCGACAGTCGCCCTCTACGGAGCGACCCTGACAATGGCTCAGGCGGCCGGTGAGGGCCTCAACTTTCAGCCTTGCCCGATGCTCAATGCAAACATAAGCGCTATTACTGGGCTTCCTGGAACCCCTTTCGACTGCGCCCAGCTTTCCGTTCCCTTAGATTACACCGACCCTGCATCTCCGGGCCTCAATCTCAGCATATTCAGAGTGAATGCCACGGAAGAACCAGTACTGGGAAGTGTGCTCATCAACTTTGGCGGCCCTGGAGGGACAGGTGCTGAAAATCTCCCTGTAATGGCTGAGGAGGCCCACAAGAATATCGGGGCGCAATGGAATCTTGTGTCCTGGGATCCGCGCGGGACCGGCTACACCATTCCCTTCAACTGTAGTGTCGCTACCCCAGCGGGCTCAAACGTGAAACGGGAGCTCGGTACCTTGGCTGGTACCAACCTCACCGAGGTTTTCCTCACCACGGGTTGGGAGTATGCCGGTCAAATCGCCGATTCCTGCTTTGAATAAGTGGACCACGAGACAGCAACCTCGATCGGCACCGCTTTCGTGGCCCGAGACATGATGGAGATCGTCGACGCCCTGAGCGAAGACGGACTCTTGCGCTATTATGGCTGGTCGTATGGTACAGCTCTCGGCTCGTATGCAGCGGCCATGTTCCCGGAGCGCATTGAGCGGATGGTGCTGGACGGCAATCTGAATCCGCATGACTACCAGTCGGGTATCTACCGAGACCTAACAACAGACACGGCGGACGCCTTTGCCGGATTTCTGGAGGCATGTTTCAACGTTACAAATGACTGTGCGTTCTACTCGCTTGTGCAACCAAACGCAACACAAGATCTCCTCGACGCTATCAACAACGTGTTAGAGCCGCTCGCTCAGAATGCCACTACAAGCGTGGAAGCCTACCAAACCTATTTCGAGTTCAAGACTATCTTCATTCAGCCTCTTTACTACCCGCACACATGGCCAAAATTTGCCCAGACTCTTGCCAACCTTCTGGCGGGAACGCCTGAGCCGAGCGAGAGCAACACTCCGGCCCCAGTCTACGGCAAGGCTGAACTTGCCCTGGTCGGCATTCGCGCCAGCGATGCCACATTTCACGCCAACTCTAGCGACGAGTATCTCCCAATTATCGAGTACACGGCCAACGTCAGTCCCAGTTTCGGCGACCTCTTTTACACCCTCTGGCCCTCAGCCCGCTGGAGGATGCCTGCCAAGGAGCGCTACTGGGGCAACTTTCACGCAACCACGAGGACACCGATTCTGTACATCAACGGTATGTTCGATCCGGCCACGCCAATCGTGAACGCTTACAACGCGAGCGCCGGATTTGAGGGCAGCGTCGTGCTGCCCCACACCGGGTATGGCCACGGTATCTTTGTGAGTCCGTCGAAGTGTGTGGCCGAGTATATCCAAGCATACTATAAGAATGGCTCATTGCCGGGCGGCAACGTGACTTGCGCGCCGAACATGACTCCCGTTGAGTTGTGGAGGTCTACTGTGCAGGAAGAAGCTAGCGACTCTACTGCTGGGGCGAATGGTAATAGTACTGGAAGCGATGGTGGTGCTGATAACGGTACTACAGCAAATGGAGGCGCAGAAGGCGGAGGAAAGACTGGGTGGAAGAGCAGCCTTGCGTTCGCAATTACGGCGGGGACGTTGGCATTTGGTGTGACGAATGTACTATAAGTTGTACCGTGTGAGTAAATATGGGTCTAAGTTGTAGCCTTATCTTCGATTCTTGCAGCCGACGATGCCAGCTTCCTAAGACCTTTTGTCGAAGAGACCACAAGAGCCAGGAGGACATAGTAGGGAGTATGTTCAGAGGTAAATTGCGGGAAACATTGGAAGGAGCAGCTTGATTTGTAAGCATCCAGAACTTGGGGACTCCGGTCGCACTCGGCTTTTCTTGCTCTTCTCGCCGCCAGGGTTGCCGATATCGGTGAGGTTTGGAGAGGATAAAGAAAGTGGCTTTTGCAAAGCTTTGATGACCAATCTCGAAAAGGCGTTGCAGTGTCCAGTCTAGGCTGGCGGCACGAGAAGAATAGCGACCATCCTAGTAGTTCTGTTTTAGAGGTCGACTTTCCGAGCGATCGGATGAGGGTACCATCGATAGTTCATAAAATGGTGCTTACGGATAAAGTACTCTGCCCAGGTCATTGGTCTTCCCTATAAAGGGAAGGAAGTGATGCTGAAAATGCCCGCTATCCGTGGTCGCACCTCCCACTTTCACACTTTTGCCCTTGGCTCCTCCTTTAGGCCTGCCAACCATTGCTTTGAAGTCGTGACTTCCTCAAACAGCGTCGGCCATACAAGTTCACCCGCCTCCTTCAGCTTATCGCTGAAACCAGCCGTGCAGTCCGACAGAATCGTGACTCTATAGCCAAGCTCTGTTGCCTCTCTCGCACTCGCTTCAAGACAAGTATTTGCGACCATGCCCGCGAATATCAAATGCGTGATCTCCCTTTGTCGTAGCTGATAGTCCAGATCTGTGTTCTTGAACGAACTGGAGTTCCAATGTCTGCTCACCACGACGTCGCCGTTGCTGACTTTCGGCTCAAGTCCTTCGAGAATTTCGGCACCCCAGCCGACGAACACGCCCTTATCTTTGTTGCGGACGTGATTCGAGCGCATGTGAAGCCAGCCGGCGTAGGTGCCCTCTTTGTTGATTTGATGCAGGCCGTAGTAGACCGGAATCTTGGCCGCTCGAGTCCCATCAAGTAAATGTCGGATGTTGGCAATCGCGTTGGTCGTGTCCAGGCTCTCCTTCAGCAACGCATGGAGTTTCCCCTCCGGATTCAAGAAGTCATTGAGCGGGTCCACCAGGACAAGGGCACGGCGTTGGGCCATGATATCTCGTACCTGGGAGGATTGCTAACAACTTTTTCCTGAGCTGTCGAAAAGTGATCTAATCGCTTGCTTGATACTTGCATTCGCAGTGAGAGCGTCAGTCTATATCACATACCATCGTTCTTACTCAAGTTGTTAATTGTGCAGATGTGCGGATCGAAGAAGGTAGCAGATTTGTAATCCATTTGTTTTCCGTCTCAGTGCATCTGCACCCCGCAGGCATCGAAAATGACAACTCTGAATGGCTAATAAGATTTTGCAAGCCGGCAGCAACGAACGACATCTTTGAGAAACTACCGAGGTATATCAGTGATCCAAACCATGATTTGTAAGCTATTGAGAGACAAGGGAGAGGGGGACTTTGGTTGGAACCGTGTGTACTACCCACATCTTGACAAACAATTTCTGCTACACCAGAGATACCAAATTTCAAAGGTCGAAGTAGTACTTTTCCGTGGTTGACCGTACGCAATTAGCAACCTCGATATGAGAGTCGCAAATGAATACATCGTGACAGCAATCGTAAATGATCGCATTTTCATGTCTACCATCAATCAAACTTCGGTTCCCCTTGACCCTGCGACAAACCAGTGGTTGCCGGGAACTTGTCCGTTCCGGCGAGGCTGTTGTCAGAAAGGGGCCGAGGTGACGCTCGCTCCAGGGCCTTGGCACACTGTTTTGGGGGGGAGAAAGTGAAATGAGAGCTGACAAATCTGCAGAGACCAAAGCTAAACTTGCACCTCGCCGGCAGATTCGATAATCAAGTGAGCCTGTAGCATCTGCGACGACTGTTCCAGGTCAAACAATGCTGCGACGACTCCATCCTCTCTGCCGCGCGTGTGTATGTGCCCACAATCATGTCCCCGGATAGCACCGCCAGACGCGGGCGCCCCTCGAAGCGCAGAAAATTCGATGTCGATCCTCATGAACCAGCGCGGGTAGGACCCCCTCGAGCAAGGTCGTGTTTTTGACCATCATAGGTACTGATATGAGCAGTCAGATTCGCCGAAAGTCGTTGCCGAACAGGCTCCTGGGTCCTCGCTCTCGGCAACGCCAGCGCAGGAAGCACAACCGGTCGTCCGTCCTCCAGATGCGCCATTCCGCCCTGGTCAAATTGAACTATGGGTCTGTCGCGATGGCGAGGGAAAGAAACAGCTGACATCTGAAATGGTCCCTGGCTGTCGGCACTGGAGGAGTAGGTGCAATAACAGAATCAAGTCGGGCTCAAAAATATACTGATAACATATTCTGTAGTGGGTGATCCAAACGTCCCCTACTGTTTCGAGTGCAAGAAGGAAGAAGATGTATTGGGATGCAGGACCTGCAAGCGGTCATACCATGCCGCCTGTTTGGGTGACCACGCACCGGCAGAGCCAACATCCACGAATATTTTCTATTGCCCAGTCTGCGTTGAGCGAGGCTGGGATGTGCAACCCCCGGCAGATATCTTACCTCTTACACCTGCTTCGTCGCGGGAACCCAGCCCGAAGCCACCTAGCTCGTGGGCTGAACATGCCCTGAATTCCAGGTTGGAGCTGGACCTGATACAATTGGGACGGAAGGGAAGAGAAGCGAAGGCTGGACAGCATAACGATGGGAATTCGGTGCAGAGATCATTCATTGCCGTCAACAAACCGACAACAGGCCCTATCACCACACGCCCAGCTGACGTGGCCTCCACTGCGAGAGCTGAAACGCCAGCAGCCGCGTTCATGAGAACGTACGATCTGCAGCCTCCAGCTGCGACTTCCACAGGACGACAAGTCGGCAACATGGAACGGCCGGCAGGTGTAGCCCGACCTGGAAATAGATCGAAATCGAGATACCAGACAATGCCCGATGAAGTTGATCAAGCGCTGACAGTCATATACCGTGAGTTGGAGGGCGTCACCGCGCTCAGACAGGATCTCGCCGCTCTCCAGGACCGGGTCAAAGCGGCCGAGCAAGCGCGCAAGATATTGGAAGGCCAATTGGCGCTGCAACGAACCGGACACGAAGCCATTGCTCGAAGAGATGCAGAAATCGAGTCTCTGAAGCGACAGCTGATCGAATCGAGGACGGCGCATGACTCGGTGATGCAAGAAAACAACCAGCTCAAGCAGAGGATGCAGGATGAAGAGACCACCAACAAAGAGGGATTGGAAGAGATGCAGGCCCTGAAAGCAAGTCTGCGTAGACTGCTCGGCGAAGGATAAAATGCTCGGTTCACCTGACAGCAGCAAAAAGCAAGGATATAAGTGCATCGCCGAAATATGACTTACAATCACCAAGACCCTCACCTGTGTGGTGCGAGCGATCACTTTCCCAAACTCAAGTCGACGAAGTGTGAGCAGCCACATGGGTGGGCGACCGGCGGAAAGGAAACCGAACCCCGACGCGCGAAATTTGGATCTGGGATCCCATGGACTTTGAGCCCTTTGCCTACTTGAGAGCGAAATCAAATCGGTGTTGATCTTTCCGACAACACGACTAGGGAGTAGATTCAGTAGGGGCCCCTACTGGATATAGCCTAGTGAGAGCAAATTCATTTGTTTTTGTCATTTTTTGTAATGGGTTTGAGATATGGCTTCGCGGGCCAAGGCTGCAAGACGACGAGTCTCCGCAGTACCGCAACTCTCTCACAGAGCACGAGTCTCTATTTCACCTTTGCGCGCAAAGCAGTCGAACACTGTGCAATTATTGAAACTCAGGTCGATCCCCAATTTCCTGAACCAGATCTTCGAAGAAGGTGTCACCTGTCTCAGCCTGTTTCTGAAATCCCTTGGTGTTCTCCTTGACCCATTTCTCAAAGTGTCCAGGCTGCAGAAATTCATCAGCCGCACGTACTTTATTGAATCAGGATGGAAGAACTCACCATCGGCAGAAACCACCCTCTCTTCAGCGTCGAGTCGATCGTCCCCATGATGAAAACATCCTTTAGCTCCTTTCCGGACCCTATGTGCGCACTGTCCTGAACCGCCTCGTCCCACATTCTTTGCAGCGTCTTCGTCATGCTCAGATACTGCTCAGGTGTCCTCCTAATTCGACTCCTCAGCGACACGAAGAGCTTGTTGCAGTTCAACACCCTTCCACCGATATAACTGTCTTCCGCCGGGATGTCTCGAGCGCTGATGAAGCGGCAGTTCACAACGAATCGAGGAGCACGGAATGTCACCGCGTGCCAGTCTGTCACGGCTTGGGCGAGCTGTGCCTTTTGGGGCCTTTTCAGGGGGAGGATGTGATGGAACTCGTAAGTAGGCATCTCGGAAGTTATGGCGTTCACCAAGAGATGCAAAGACTGGCAGAAGGGCGAATTTCCACGCTACAGACAGTATAACGCCTCAGACGGTGGATGGCAGCTTGGGTGGAAGATCACTCGGTACATTGCTCTTACAGGGGTGAGGTATGGAGGATTGGTCAGCATGCTTCTCTCCACGATTCGACCCACCGATGGTCATCACGATGTGCAGTGTATGCATCGGTTAGCTGCGGCTATGTACCTTCGATCACCACCTCGTACGCCCTTCCATCACTTCCTCCGATCTCGGACTGTCCCCCTTCACAGCAAAGCCTGGCACTCCATCTCAACCTGCGCTCGAAATGGCAGTCCGGCGACCTGCACGCATGTTCTCGCCTATCATGTTCACCATTAGCAATCACTTCTGCGAGTGGGTTTCTGCTTTCGCGAAGGTCCCTGAGGAATAGCTCGACAGGCCGAGGGACTTACTGGCTGCGGATCCTCAAACACGCCCAGATACGCTTCGTTCATCTCTTCAAAGATCCGCATGTCCGTGATGTATACATTGACTTTGACGACTTTGCCTAGCCCCGATCCACCTGCTTCCAGCACCGCTTTGATGTTGTTCAAGATTTGAGTCTACATGGGGAGGGAATGGTCAGCGCAGAATTTGTCGACAGGTTGCAACTGCCGCTCGACTGTGAGAGGCTTACAGTTTGCTCTTTGACACCAGAAACCAGCTGACTGGTCTTCGGATCGACGCCAATATTCCCTGAAACGAAGATCAGATCCTTCGTCTTGATGGCCTGGGAGAAGACGGGCAGCAAGTCTGGGGCGTCTTTAGTCTTGACGGCGTTGCCGGAGCGTGCGTTGATGGCCATCTTTGATAACGGACGGATTTGATTTTTCTGTTTTGTATCGAGATTTGGCTTCCTGGAAGCGTTTTGCTCGCAACGTGAAGTCTGACTTTATACCTCCAGCCTGTCGTAATTGTGGAACTTTCAAGATCAACCAGCAAACGGCAGTAGGACGCCCTGCCGATCCCTCGTCCGCCTGAAGTTAGGTGACGACGTCTGTGCGAGGTCCCATTTTGGGCCTGATGACCGAGCGTCATGGATTGCACTGAACATCTCAAGGGCCGAAGAAAATCATACCTACGATACAACGAGCAAGCCCATGGCATCCCTATACGTCAACGGTCGATTAGTGATTGCGGTCGTATATGCGACCGGGCAAGTTTTCTGGGCGTGATTTGTCATGCATTGCTTTCTGGGCCGAGTTTCAAGTGCCCGAGATAACCGCGCGCCCTAGGACACGGGACTACCCAGACAATGCGCTCTTGATATGGTGGTGACATTTTCCAGGGTGCAAGGTGACTCTCAAGATTCGTTTTGCGAGCAGCCAGAGTTCAAAAACCACAGACAACGTTGCTCAAGCCAGAAGGAGTCTGGTCATGAATATGGCACATCCCATCACTGAAGAAGCCGCCAACGTGCGCACACCATTCGGCAGGCAGATGCGTGAGAAGCATTTCCTCTTTGCTAAAGGATATGTGAATCTGAACCAAGGTAATATTGCAAATGGTGGCTGCGAGCACTGTACCATCTTCCACAATTTTTCTTTCCTGGTGACTGACTCGATCCAGGCTCATTCGGAGGTTATCCTCGTCTCATCCAGAGGGCTCTCCGTCATTACCAAGATGCTGCAGAGGCAGAACCGGACAAATTCATCCGGTATACGTACCCGAAGCTTCTGCGGAAGAGTCGAGGTTTCCTGGCTGAAATGCTGCATTGTCCGCTCAACGAGTTGGTGCTGTGTCCCAATGTGATGACCGGGATCAACACCGTGCTGCACAATATCCAGTGGGACGAAGGCGACAAGATTGTCTACACCTCGGGTGTATACGGGGCGTTGGAGAAGACCATCGCTTACATTACAGAGACGACTCCGGCTCAAAGCGTCAGGATCGAACTGGACTTGCCGCAGAGTGATGACAGAATCGTAGAGCTGTTCCGAGATACCCTCAGGAAACAGAAAGCAAGCATCCAGTCGGTTGGAAGAGGACGAGTACGCGTCGCCATCTTTGACACCATTGTGAGCATGCCCGGCTTGCGGATGCCATTCGAGCGGCTCGTGCAGATGTGCCGCGAGGAAGGAGTGCTGAGCCTTGTAGATGCTGCCCACGGAATTGGGCATATTCCGCTCAACCTCACCGAGCTGGACCCGGACTTCTTGGTCACCAATTGTCACAAATGGCTGTTCGTCCCCAGATCCGTGGCCGCCTTTTTCGTGCCAAAAAGGAATCAACACTTGATCCGGACGACACTGCCCACCTCCCATTACTTTCAACAACAGGGAAGTAACGACGTCTACAACCCGATGCCTACTTCCGAAGAGACAAATCCTATGATCAAGCAATTCGAATACTTCGGAACCATTGACGGCGCACCTTACTGTTGCATCGAGGAAGCGATCCGGTTTCGAAATGAGGTATGTGGTGGACAGGTGGCAATCCAAGAATATTGCACTTCCCTAGCGAGAGAAGCTGAACGGATCTTTGTCAACACTCTCGGCACAGAGTCTTTCAACATCCCAGAAAAGCACAGAGTGTTCTTCGCCCATGTGCGCTTGCCGATCACCGTTGGTGAGGGAGCTGAGCATGATGTTCCCCTGAAAGATGTCCCGGCCATCACTCAGTTCATGAACAAGGAATTTGTCGAACGATACAGGACTTATCTGTACGTGCT
Source organism: Cladophialophora chaetospira (assembly GCA_030247875.1). Classification (NCBI taxonomy): domain Eukaryota; kingdom Fungi; phylum Ascomycota; class Eurotiomycetes; order Chaetothyriales; family Herpotrichiellaceae; genus Cladophialophora; species Cladophialophora chaetospira. The sequence goes on from JAPDRK010000024.1 coordinate 591,148, forward strand.
GTTTTATCGTGGATCGTGGTGGGTTCGTCTGAGCGTCACGGTGTATGTCGATTTGGAGGACTGCAAATATGCGGCTTTCGTGCTGAAGGATTTGAGCTCGAGAGTGCGAGACGGGGCTTACATTGCGAAAATGTAAGCAAGTCTCCTCCACGACGCAACAATGCAGAGGTTTGTACGGAGACACCTCTTTCACAGGGATCAGACCATGATGTAAGGTGCGCGCTTGCAGCAGCCAGGCAATTTGCGCAGGGTATTGCCATGATCAATCAACCGAAGAGCCGCCTCGAGAAGATGTTTCCAGTTTGTCTTCATGAAGGCAGTTCACCCCGATTGTGATTCCCGAAGGATCGCTGACCCAGGTCTTGAACGTCTCTTTTACCAACAGTCTTTGAGTCTCCTCCAGAAGATAGGAGGAGGCTCTCTTTGCGTAGATCTGTCTTGTTGTCGATGGCATTTTTGGGATCGCACTTTACTGTACAGCACGAAGTCTGAAGCACGAGCTGGGACTTCCGATGCAAGGAGGTCCCAAGGAAGAAGCCACGATTGTGGTATCCGAACCACCGCCACGTGACGAACAGTGGGGGATTTGTAAGCCGCCGCTTTTAGCGGTCGTTGTGCCTTGGATGCTGCTGGGAGAGTTCTTGCCTTTTTTCACATACTTCGTCTTCCTGATACGAGCTCAACAGGACGCGTAGCGCCAAAGCAAACAAGGAGATCCTCATTCGACTCTCCGCCAGTTGAATTATCAAATAGCTTCGCCATGCTTCTCTTCGCTAGGATTTACATCTCCAGGGATAGGATTTTGTCCACTTCATCTCCAGGCTTTGCATCGTCTCCGCGCATTTCTCCTACGCCTCTTCGTCTTTTCGCCCGACTTTCACTGCTCGAGGCTAACCAGAAGCTCGTTGATGGCAACATCCCTTCTTCGTCTTCTCGTCGATGAAATCTACTGATATTCGAGGAAACCTGCACCTATTACAATGCTCACTGTGTGGTCGAATCAATAGTGTCAGAATCCAGTTTTTCTGAACTCCGCGATCCACCGAAGAGGTGTAGGGACAATTCCAGGTCTCCTCACACTAGCGAGATCACTGTACACACCTGCAGCGGCAAACGGCCGGTCCAGATTCTCTCATGCAAAAGAACGAGAAGCGGCAGTTCGCCTGCTCAAACAGCGTGCCTCCGCATGTGGGGCAGATCTGTCCAACTTCAACTCGGCGCTCAGTACCAGTGAAGGGAGAATACAATGAGAGGGAACGATGAATTCAATAGAAGCAGTCTGCTACACACTACCTGGCTACACAAGCTGATATGAGCCAAGGCAGCTCGATGCCAGGCCAAGGTTTGGCTCAGTGCTTAGCGGTCGGTTCGCCGGCGTCCTCCTTCTCCGCAATCGTCCCCTGACCAACGAGAAAACTCTTAGTTTATTGCAGCGAAGCAATCCCACATTCTGGGGCGTCAGATAGTGCTGGAGCAAGCGAACGGCAGCTCTATCTGAGCAAAGGACAAGTTCACCCCAGATCTCCGCACTTGTGGGTGCAATCTCACAGCCGTTGGATGCCAGTGCAGTCTATCCAATTGCTGTTCTCGTCGAGACCGCATAGCATGCCGTCCGATTGATACTGGTCAGCCAGGACGTGCAAAGAAGAGGGGGCGTTGGGCTCCACATGCAAGTGGTTTGGTCTGCAGAGCACCGTGACCAGATCCGCTGTGTTCTGTTCAGGTCGTGGAGGCATTCCAGATGTAACTTCGGCGTGGGGGAGCAGCAGGACATAAAGTCGAAGAGAATCCCAAAGCTTGACGCTCCTTGTGAGCATGAGACTTTCGGCAGAGTTCATCACCTCTCAAGATGTCCCAAGTCCCGCACACCAGCCAAGTCAGCTTGCCCGAGACGTCCCTCTGGGCGAATCGAAAATGCTTGCTCATTGCTTGCATCGTCGCCACAGCGAACACTCAATATGGTCAGTACACAGTGCAACAGCCAAAGTCGCGTAACACCAAGCTGAGATACAATTGATGGCAGGCTTCGACAGCGCTGCAATCGGAGCTCTCCAGGCAATGCCAGGGTTCCTGAAGGTGTTCGGCTTTCCAGATCCAAGTAGTCCGCTTGGCTATGGAATTGACGTAGGTAGTCAAACGTTGAAGAAATACTCACGCTAACACCGGTGTCAGAGTACATTTCAACAACTGATCGGCTCACTCCTGACTCTTGGTGCATTTCTCTCGTCAATCCTTGCTGGAGCGTTTGGCGCATTTTATGGTCGCAAAACAGCTCTCTGGTTGGCCTGCGCCTTGAACTGCGTTGGGTTGGCCATCCAGATTAGCACCACGAACAAAGGAGTGGTATATCTAGGACGTATTGTCCTGGGATTCTCGAACGGCTTCTTGGTAACGTTCTCCAACATGTGAGGACTCTCCTTAATTCTGTGACCGGTCATAAGAGCATTTTTCCTTTTCGTTCATGCTGTTACACGTTTTCAAGGCTGACGACAACAGCTATACTGCAGAAATCGCGCCAGCCCACCTCCGAGGTGTCATGGTCGCCCTCTTCGCATACTGGGTCAATATTGGTGCTATCCTTGGTACAATCGTGGATAACTACACCAAGGACCGCCTGGACAAAGGTTCCTACCAGATCCCGATCGGCAGTTTGTACATCGTGCCAGTACTTCTGGGCATTGGGCTCTTTTTCGTCCCAGAAACGCCGCGATGGCTTCTGCATAACAACAACGAGAGCGCAGCTAGGAGATCCTTGGAGACGTTACGCGCAGACTCACTCGCCCCGGAATACCTCGAACTTGAGTGGGCTGAAATCATTCGTGGCGTGGAGGAAGAACGTCTGATCGCGAAGTCTGTAGGGATCCTTGACATGTTTCGTGGTGAGTGATACTGGCCGCTGCGTTCATGGCTCTCACGACTAACCTTGGGTAAGGTGCTGATCGACGAAGGACGCTGTTGTGCTGGGGGACGATCCTGACACAGGCGGGCAGTGGATCATGGTTCCCAATCGCCTACCAAACATATTTCTTTCAGATCGCTGGGATCAAGCAAGCTTTCCAGTATTCGATCATGATCACGTGTATCGGCTTCGTCGGTGTGAATTGTGGCATGTTCGCCATGCGTCATCTGGTAGGGAGAAGGTTCATTTGCATCTTTGGGTCGCTTGTGACAAGTCTCTGCTTTCTTGGAATGGCCATCTCTCAGAGCGCCTCTCCGAACACGATCACAACCGGCAAGGTCACTGTGGCAATGGTCGCAATCTGGGGTTTCTTCTACAACGGTCTGTACTCCAAGCCCTCATTGGCGGCGGTAACTCATCTCTGTAGGGTGCGTCGGTGCAGCAACGTATCCTGTGGCAACAGAACTAGTCAGCTCCCGTCTCCGAGCATGGACGGTGGGATCAGCAACGTCAATTCAATACGTTTTTGCATGGCTCACCAGTTTTTGCACGCCCTATTTCATCAATCCTGGCGACCTAAATTGGGTGAGTGAAGGCAGAGTGTTGGGAGCGTCCACTTTGCTAACAAGATCTCCGCAGGGTCCGAAGTATGGCTATATCTGGTTCGGAAGCAACATTGTTTGCGCCATCTTCTATTTTCTCTGCATTCCAGAAGTGAGAGCACCGCATCTTGGCTAGATTGAACACTTTGCTGACCGGACGCAGTTGAAAGGAAGGTCACTGGAGGAGATTGACGAGCTCTTCGAGAAACGAGTAGGCGTCTTCAAGTTCAAGAATTATCAGACAGAGATTCAGGAGAAGGCGTTGCATGATGTCCAAATCAATACAGGGGCTTTCTTGGACAAGAAGCCGGTGGTGAACCATGTGGAAATTGAGCAACCGGAGGTAAAGGTGGAATGAAGGTGAAATGAATGATTGCGCATGCGGCGATAGCGGGCTTCTGTGGTGGCGAAGAACTCTGCTCTGCGTAGAGAACTGTTGTAGGTGAGCGGAAGGTAAACGCAAAGTGAATCGAGATTCAACTTGCCAAGATCGGTGGAACTCAGATTTAGTGATTCGTCCGTGGAGCAGTGCAACGTGAAGCTCTGAATAGCTCAAGCTGAAGATTAGCGACGTGTCAAGAGGCACAGGATTGAAAAGCTGACTGGGCACCGACTACTATTGTGTGGTAGCATATCTATGAAACTTGTACTCAATTGCTGGGGAGGATCCACCTCAAGACCCCGCAGTCACTTTTGCAAGGTTTCGTGCCTCGCCCGCAATGCTTCGTGTTCATATTCGTAAGTACACGCAAGAGCGCCTATATTCTTCGGTGATCGCTAGGCTGAACCTCTTGCATAAGTGGATCTGACATGCTAGTTTGACCTCTCATCACCTCAGTCTGGCACCTCTCATGATCGAATCGCCCAAGGCTCGCGTTCAGCCAACATCCCCCGATGTCCGATCCGCCCTCGTTCAAACTCCAACCTTGCCCATCTACATCCCATCTCCTCATTCCTGCCCAGACGTACCTCTCTCAGAATCAAGTCGAACCTGTGTGCAAATTCCTTGCTACAGGCGCCTTTGTCTTCTCAGCTTCACGCATCCTGCTCCTCCAGCGCGCCCCGGGCGATAGCATGCCGAATCTTTGGGAGACGCCCGGAGGTGCGTGTGATGACAACGATCAGACCATTCTTCACGCAGTGGCGCGCGAGCTATGGGAAGAGACAATGCTGGTCGCGAGGTCGGTTGGGCCTATGGTCGGGGAGGGTTACACGTTCAAAACGCGGACGGGGAAGATGATACGGAAGCTCAACTTCATTGTTGAGGTGGAGAGACGCGACTTCGATGGCAAGAGCAACGGCAACAGCAGCATTGATGTACAGCTGTGCCCGGAGGAGCATCAAGCCTTTGTGTGGGCTACCGAAGAGGAGGTTCGGGCGTACAAGGTAGGAGATGTGGAGATTGGGTTCACTAAGCCGGAACAGGAGGCTGTCGTGTTGGAAGCTTTTGCTGGGCTAAAGGGAAGCGCCGGTGCGTAGAGCAGACGCTTCAATTATGCACGGCTCTCTGCACAATCACGGTCCACCATGTGTTCATTGGTCCCAGTGCAAGGACGGAGTCGGCTACTTCAACGAGTGAGAGGATGGGAAGGTCTACGCCATGGCTCTATTGCTATCCACTCTGGCTCAATCAAAATCATCCGGGACTCTGAAGGAATATGTCAACAAGGTAAGGCCTGTGAAGAGCGATTGTGAACTCAACGGGAATGTCGTATCGTCCTATCGCATGCAGAGTCGATCAATTCAACAGGCTCCAAGTTTGATCCGCAGCCGAGAAAGGGTCCCGAGCACTTCTTCGATCGTAAGGTCTTCTCCCACGTTCAATCCAACAACTCGAGCAACCCTGTCGGGGCCTAGTCATTGGGACCTTCGAGCAAACTTCAACAAGAGACAGAAAACTGCCGCTGCCGCCGTCCCGCGACTGATCCAGTGTCCCAGCAGAACAGCAGGTCACGCGTAGCAGCTGCAGTGCACAAGCGGGTGTCACAAAGATACAGCCGCACGACCAAGGTTGTTGCTGGGAGCGGAGATGGGTGAAATTCGCTGCCTGGATCCATCAACGTCGTGTATCAGTCATGGTTTGTCGAATTTTGTGGCTCAAGCGTTTTCGATGGAGCTCGCGAGAATGCTATCTCCGGTAGGCCATCTATCTTTCGTGACGATGTTTCTGATTGCGCTTGATGTCTGATATGGCAGGTTTTGAAGTCGGTTGACTTATGGAAGGTGGGAGTGCCACGATCCTGCATCTAGACTACTCTTCGTGGGAGCAAAAAGGAGTTGCAACTAGTGCAAATGTGGTCGAGTGAGTCTTCAAGCGTGGCTGAGCAGTTTCACAAGGCTAGCAGTACCTAGCAGGCAACCGGCTGGAGTAAAAGAGACAGCCAAAATGTTCTCCTTGCAGGTTCCGCCGCAAGCACACGCCTGTTTTGTCAACACCACTTTGTCGATGGAAGGGCGCCCGCACTAAGTAAACAGCCAATAGAAAGTGTCGCTAAGTTCAACCGAGGGATTCCGACAAAGGTACAGAAAAAGAAAGCTTGGAGTGCCTAATTGCAACGCAATTCAGCCGGAGCGTGATCAGCCTCAGCCTTGCGAAGAGAGGAAATGCAGCGAGGAGGACGCTGGCAATACTATACATAGGAAGAGGCCTAGGCGTCTTTGATGTCAATCGCCTGAGGGGTCGTCAATCAGCGTTTCGCCATGTCGAGCCTGGAGCGATACCAATATGCACCGCTACCAGAGGGACCATATATTCGAATCTTGACAATCTTCCCAGGCAGTCTGAGCGATCTGCTCCGCGGACAGCTCAAGATATTCAACATCGAGCAGGGCGGAGACTACGAGCCACTGTCTTACGTCTGGGAAGATCCTCGCCGCAGCCACGAGATCGTCTGTAATGACAAAACGCTCAGTCTAACCGCAAGTCTCGAAGAAGCACTGCGGCGCATCAGACAGGTTAACAAGCCTCGCCGAATATGGGTAGACCAACTCTCAATCAACCAAGATGACTTGGAGGAGCGAAGTCAGCAGGTGCAGTTTATGAACATGATCTACAAGAACGCAACTCGTGTCCTTGTATTCCTGGGAGAAGATCGCGACACGGAAGCAGAAGCAGCCTTTCAGCTAATCCGCAACCTAAATCAGACGTTCCAGAACAAGGAGAGTTATGGGAAGTTTCGTGTTATGAATACAGAGCAGCTTCGAGATCAATCTGAAGCGCAGTGGGCTCCACTAAAGCGCCTGATTGCGCTGCCTTGGGTATGTCAGGTCTTTTCTCGAATGGTGAGCAATCAGGTTGACAGCTGAGAAGTTTACTCGAATCTGGATTGTTCAGGAAGTCGGTACGCATGCACCCGCGACATTGTACTGGGGCGACTCAGAGTGCGACTGGGACCTCATCTGGAACGTCGCAAGACACCTGTCTGATTTCCACCATATGCGCAAGCACTTTGGCCTGAGGACGACGGATATCAAATACCTCTACAAACGCTTCGTCGAGCCCGATAGGAAAGGCCGCCATGCCAATCGCCTCAGCCTCATGTATGAGCTTCACAGAGCGGCCCACTGCAAGCTGACTGACCCTCGCGACCGGGTCTTTGCCTTTCTTGGTCACTATGCCGTGCACGAGGGCAATCCCCAGCTTGCTGCCATCCGGGCTGATTATACCAAGTCCGTTGAGGAGATCTACTGCGACATTGCGGAACGAGATTTGCTTGGAGACCCAGGGAGAACCCTCATGGCCTTGGCCGTAGTCCAGCATCCGCAGCTGCCCTCGAAAGCGATGGGCAAACTGCGCGCACGACACATGGCCGACGCTATGCCTTTGCCTTCGTGGGTGCCAGACTGGCGAGAGCACGAGTCTCACATTCTGTCTGAACCGACCAGCTCCCATAATGCACACGCTGGCAGGCCGTCAGATCTCAAAATTGACAAGGTGGCCAAGATTCTCAAGCTACGTGGCATCAAATTAGATGTGCTGGAGGCATGTTCAATCCCAATCCGACAGAAAGAGTTCCACTTGGACAAATCCCGCCGTGTCCTGGCGATTGAGTCGTTGTGGAGCGAAATCTGCGGGAAGAGCGGGTTCGACCTCAAGGAGCACTATATCGATGATCCGTACGGCGATCATGCTGTCTTCGCGTATACGCAGACCCTGAGCAACGGGGGTATTACGACTGCTTCGTGGGATGCGCGGCACTATCACGAGATTGATTGCGAAGAATGGTTCGCCCAAGGCGCCGCTTATCTGACAGCCGCGTTGGCAGACACGGATCTGGTGTCTCCGGAACTCAAAGACAAGGCTGTAGGCGGTGATCTTTACAAATGGACTCGCGCTGCGAATGGTTCCGCCAGCAATCGGTCCTTCGGCCGGACCGCCCAGGGCCGCTACGTGCTCGGCCCAAAGGTAATGGAGAAGGGAGATGTCGTGTGCGTCTTGTTTGGCGGAAAGATGCCCTTTGTGCTGCGTCCGTGGTATGATGGCAAGTTCCTTCTCGTTGGCGAGTGTTACGTGCATGGCTTAATGCATGGCGAAGCGATTGAATTGCTTGAGCGTGGAGAACTTGGCGAAGAGAGTTTTAATATTCGTTGAGGCTCTGATCCTTCAACAACTTCTTTCGCATCGCAAGGGCTGGTTCACGGCTGAAGGAAGCTCTGAGATATAGTCGTTGCTGAGGATGTGTCGAGAGAACAGACGTTTATTGACCGTCAACGTTCTAGAAACTCAGCCAGAGCCGGATATACCTCTCTACCTCCATTCCCGGATCCCACCTCGCCGATCAGAAGCGGATCTACAAGGGCTGCGAATTCCTCGCCGGCAGTCCCTGGGGATTCGGGGTGGAGACCACGACTCACGCCATTGGATTGATGGCGTCGGGTCGCTTCGATAGACATCCTTGCCTGAAGATCATCCTGGGCCACTGCCGCGAAGGCCTCCCCTTCTCACTGTACCGCATCGACGACCGAATCCGACATTTCCAGGCCGGCCTGCTGGCCGAATAAGCTGTGAATGCAGGACTATTGAGAGAGGAATTCTGCGTGACCACCTCGGGAGCGATCAGCAATGGGACTTTTGCGCAGACTTGAAAGCATTGTGGAAAGGATCGAGTCAAGTGGAGCGCAGATTATCCTTATGAGGATTATGATGAGACATGCCAATGGTTTGACTGTCTAGAAATGAGCGAGATTTCACAGCCAACGTTGGGTATTAGAATACGGTTGACCTGTTGAAGCTGGAGGCAGCTGAGGTGCTGGTTGCTTGAGGACACACAACTGAGGCAACGAGGGTCGGACCGGATAGGCAGGCGGGGCCGAGATGATTGTAGATTCGATTTTGATCCAGCATGGCACTCGAACGCCCGTTTTCCCTCATGGTGTCAATTGTGAAATTTGGCAGTACTGTCGTTGAGCACGAGATTCTCAACCTTGAGGCATGCCGAGTCGTATCTTCCGCGAAGTACTTGTTCTTAAACTAGCACAAAATTCTCCAGAGTCTCTTTCAAAGCAGCAAATTTCTGGCCATCCATCAATCCATGACATATGCATCTCCAACTAATTGGAAACAGCTAATCTCGTCCGGTAAGACTAAGCTGAAGCGAGAAAGGGCCAGAGAGAACTGGAGGTCACAGGGAGCGAAATGCTCTCTGGCGCACCTGCCTTTCCTGATGGATATGAGACAAAACCGCTGCCAGCGTTTGATCAGGACTAGAGGTTGCGCTGATTTTCGTTCTTCACAGTATACATATTTCCGACTCTCACAGATTCAAGGGCGAGATGTGTTTAGCTTCGTGGAGATCTAGGCCAAATTTCCCAGATACTCGTACCCAATTTCCGGTCTCCATGCTTTCGCGCTCTCACTCCAGGCTCTGTGAACAAGATTTTGATCTCGATCTACGGCAACAACATGGAGACTCCCAATCCCATCACTGACGACTTTCGGCGGGCCAGCAAGGTCTTTGCCCAACACTTCAAATCCTTCCGAGGGCGCCCAGATCCCATTGCTGTATGCACGGTGCAGAAGAGATCCGTCCATTCCTGATGCGTATACATCTAAACGACCGTCGCCCCAGGATACAACATCGGGGTCTCCTTGTATGGTCATGGTGCCGCTGATTGATGTCCAACTACTCCACTTGGAGTCGGAGTATGAACAATGCCACAAACCGGCGTCGCCTCCACGTACGAACAGATCGATGGTCCCTGCCACCATGGAGACAGCCACGGGCTGTGAGGTCGCATAACCGTCGAGGCTTTCCCAATCTTCCGTTCCGGGTGTCCAAACCCCCCCATCGAAGTATTTCCAGTATATTGCGAAAGAGGTGGGATTCACAACAAAGACGTCAAAACGTCCCACCTCCCAGCTTATCACCGTTGGAGTGTAAGTTTCCCAAAACCCGCCCAGGGATATCCAACTATTCCATGTGATCGTGGACGAATACTTGGTATAAAATAATCGACGACCGTCGTTGAGCGCAAAGATCCAAGTCCCGTTCTCGCCCCAAGAGACGAGAGCTGCGCTACTATTCACAGCGCTTTGAATTGCTTCCCAGTCGTTCTCTGGCTGCCAGGTCATGTTGGGCCCATGACATTTGTGGAAAAGTGCAAAATAGCCATCGACAGCTGCCGCCGCGAACATGTGCACAATCTGTGCTCCACTATCCGCAACGACACTGACGCTATTTTCCCACGGTGCTATTGCAGCTTCAACCGCGTTGAGCGAATCACTTGCTTGTGGAATCCAGTTTTCCTCAGAGGTCTTATACTTCCAACCAACACTTCTGTTACCATTCACCGCGATGACCTCCAGATGAGGGAAGCCCCACGATATCGCAGTGGGGTGCGGAAGGTTTGTCACCGGTGTTGCAAACCCGGTCATTGTCGCAGGCCTCGTCGAGGTTATCCCAGCAGGGGTAAAAGTGGACGTACTGTTTTGCGTACCATTGGGACTCACGTCTGGAGCTGCAAGACTGAGAATGTCGACGTCGTCAGTTTCGCGAACCGTCGTGATTCATGGCCTGACTTTACCTCTCATCCGCCGCCGTAGATTTCTGAGGCAATGTCCCACCCAATGCACCTCCTATGACCGCTCCAATCGAGACAAATGCAACCAGTGCGACAACTGCTGTCCGCTTCTTGGACCATCTCCAAATTGTAACGCCAGGCTCGAACGGTAAAGACTTTTCAGAAACGTGGCTGCTGTTATCCTTCTCTTGGTAATGCGAACCGACAAGCTTCGGATCTGTGGTGACTGCCTCAAGATCCGAGTATGGACTCAATATCAGACCTGGAGCTTCAGCCATGATTGCTGAGACGTCTTCTCCGTGAGCAAGAGTTCGCCAGAGATTTGACCTTCTGAAGATGTTCTGAGGAAGTTCTGAAACTCAAGTATGCTCATAGGACGATCGGAAGCATATCAAGACCTTCCACTGCAGGGCAAAGATTCGTCAACCATGCTCTGGACTTGCCTGGTCCCCTACTCGAGGGACTAGCAGAGTTGATATCGAATTCATCTCGTATCAAGGCGCCAGTGATTTGGTGATCGTTCAAATGTACAAGGATGTTCTCGTTCTTGGTGACTCGTATCTATACCAGGTGGAATGCTGGACTTAATTACGAGGGGATTGCTCTGATTGGTCCTTATCGTACTCTCGATTACGCCACCGCGGGTACTTGAAACACGGTGCCTTGGGTGGGTTTGAACAAATGCCCATTGAGTATAGTCGACCAGGGTAATTTTCGTTAGTGGATTTGAAATTGGGGGCCTAAAATATAGGCTTGACTTAGGTAAAGGACGCATGAGATGGGAGTGCCAAGCATCGCGTGGACAATGGAGCGAACTAAGGAAAATTACCCTAGTCGACTGTATTTACATACATTGAGGCAAAATGCCCCAGCTTGTCAGATCAGTGATGCGACTTTTGCATCCTGGCCCTCATCAAGATGGCTCTCGATTGTTGGTCCTGGCCAGGACAATGTCGGACAACAGCAGAAAGGAGCATTTTCAAGCACGTGTTGAGTGCCAGAATCGCTTCGTACACCAGCGCATCATCCAGAACGTCAAGAATATTGTCCCATACATCCAGGTTGCACACCGATCTGAATCCACCGGCGTCGAGTTGGACGAGGGTCAAGGTCGAGTCGAAAATGCGATTAATGATTTGCCGGTGTTCAGCGGGCTCACAGCCACGGTACGTGTCAAATGTTGCCTTGAACGTGCTGAGATGGGCAAGAGCTTCATCCGCGTTCTGAGCATCTGGGAGCCCGTTACCAGCGATGAGATGCCGCTCGAGGTAAATCCTGGCGTCCGCTAGCGTCTGAAACTCGACAAGTCCACGATTTTTCGTCGTGGGCTGACTGATTGCAACAGCTTTGGTGTGTGCAAGCGACGCCCTGACCACTGCTCTAAGTGCAGCAAAAAGAGAGCCCTGAGCGACACCATTCTCTTGTATGTTACTGGAACTTTGTTCATTGATTAGCCGTTCTGCCGCTTCCAAATGGGTCATCGCATTCTGAGGATGGCGTTTCATGATCTCCAGCTTGTATGCAACAACAGAGCATAAGAGTACACAGACGTACTCGAGACGCTGAGCTCTCAGACCGTTAAGGGCCCGTACATAGTATTCTAATACCAGGACCGACGCCTTCTTGTTATCCAATGTCGAGTGGCCAACAGTGCTGTGTCTGTCTGTCAAGGATATTGCGATGATCAAATATCGCAAGTCCGGAAAGGACCAGCAACATTGGGGTATCATGACGGACCAAAATCCTGGCACGTCGCACCACATCGAAAAGGCTGGTGCTGTCTTGCACAGGAAGAATTGCAAGGCCTGGACCTCGAATTGATCTCCGTAGCGCTCATATGTGCCGACGCACAATATCGTACTTTGGTCCCGGTCGTCCCGGTCTTCTCTGTGAGCCTGTGACGCTGTGGTCTCAAACAACCACGTTTTGGGCACATTGTAACCATCGCAAATGAAGTCACCATTCTGGCACCTGTGGCCGTCATCGTGGTCAGTCGAACCTTATTTGTGACGGGACTTTGCTCGATGACCAACCTCATGCAAAATGGCCTTTCCTCTGAGCATTTTACTCTTCTCTTCTTGCAGGTGACGCAGCCGGTGCGAACTTTTGGGGCTTTCTTCCTAGTTCGGCGTGTGGCTGTTCCAGGTTGCATGTCTCACAGCGCTTGGTTACGAGCAAAGCATCATCCGTCTCAGGGCATTTATTCTTATGGACGTTAGTCAGGTCGTAACGGCGTCGAGTTCTTCGTCTAGCTATATTTGTATCCCAAGACTCGTCTTGAGTCGTACCTCAAATTGTGAGTGTCCTTCAGCACTTTGAAACCCAGCCCAAATTCGACTGTGATACGAGTCGTGAGTCAAGATCTAAGTGCTCCTGTACGAGTGGGCGGCCCTATCTCCGAGACTCTACAAGGCTTGGCGCTTTTCAGCTTCTGGATTTACTGCTCCTTGACCAAAAAGCACTAGCCTCACTAACACCGAGTTCCTACTGTGTTTTTGCCAAGATTTATCATTTGCAGGGGTCGAGCAAGCCACCGCGGATACCTTGCCGCTCTGAATCCGCGATTCACAACAATAGGTCTCTGTTCTTCTCGATAAGTGAGCACCAAAACCACCTCATGCTATTTCAAAATCTTCTTTTTAGTCTGACCAAGAGGGGCCACCATTTTGACAACTCTTGGCAAAAGCACAGTAAGTAGAACATCAAGCGTTTTGGCTCTTGTCTCTCATCCGCCGCGGATCCTTCCCTGCGGACGACGTCAACACGGGAGCCACGGTGACTGAGGCACGGAAGTGGGCAAGAAGATCTTCAAAATCATTTTCCAGTAGAATCTATGTAGAAGCCCATGAATGACCGTACACATGACAGTCATCAGACGTTGTAGCCACTTTTTGTACTGTGTACCATGGAGATTTACAACCTAACTTGACTGCATGCTATACAGACCTTCCTGAAACTTGCCGGACCACTTGTGGACATATGTTGGATTTCTCCTTATCTGTAGATCCCGCTTACATAGATAAGTAGTAGCAAGCTCTATTAAATTATAGATTAAGGGGACGCTTTTCCAAGTGGGTGTTATCGATGCTGAGCCATACATGCATTGGTATTGCACCATGAAGGACGAAGAATATAAAGATATTGCGGCGTTCCGACCACCAGGGTGCGTCACAGAGTGCGGGAAAGGGTTTTGTCCATAGAAACACCGCTTACATGAAGCTGTATCAGTCCGACTGTACTCTATTTACGAACCGCATAGACGGAGGGTTGCCGTGGTGTTCTTGCTTTACCTCCAGAGACTTTGTACTTCAATTCTTTTCGCTAGGCCTGTCAACTTGGACGGGGTTCAGTCAGGAGAACCTCGAAACCGGCGCGAGGGACTTGACGTAGAACTCTCCGGAACCAGATGAGCTCCTTATCACGCCCGGGTATCAAAGCAACCCCGAAATATGCCACTGCTCCATCAACGTTGAGTCGAAATGCCGCTTGAACTATTTCTTTGTCTCGTGAGTCAACATCTCTCCTTTCCGCGACGAAAAACTCGCCAGATATATGGGTTAGGAATAGCTTAAATCGGTAAGTTCTGTCCATTGCATCGATTTCAAGCTTTGCGTCCCTCATGTTTACTGTCAATGCTCCATAACCTTTGTGTTGATATGAGCCCGCGTAAGCCGGGAGTGGCAGCGTTAAGGGTATGGGAGGATTAGGCGTTTTGGGGTACAATTCCTTGTACGCCTTGAGTCGCCACTCCGTCCAGTCCTCAACGCGATGCCTATCCCAGTCGAAACGCTTCTCTTTTGGAACGCGGAGCAGGTCATCCACCATTGTCCACATGATTTTGTTGATTGCCCTGGAGCTTTCCATCGCATTTCCGAGTATAACAAGACCCCAATGCTGCTTCGGTAAGTAAATCATGTGGCTTCCGAAACCACTTGTCCCTCCGCTATGATCAATGATTGATTCCCCATGATATGTCGATGTCAACCAGCCTAGTGCATACAATTGCTGGCTTCGAAACGGGCTTGGTCTTTCAGGTACGATCGTACGGGGCTTGACAAGCTCGTCATGACCTTCTGCCGAAATGGGCATCGTTTTGTGGATCATACAACGAAGGAAACATGCAAAATCTGTGGCCGTGCTGATAATCTCTCCTGCTCCAACGGCCTCGGGCTGTATGGGCCAATCGATCTCAAAGTATTCCAGTTTGTCATCATCCCATCCGTAACCTTTGGCTAATTCGTCAAGAGCCCCATGCGTGATGACCTCGTCATGCCCAAGATGCGAGTTACTCATCCCGAGAGGCCCACTAATTGTTCGGCGCAGGTAGTCACCCATTGACAAGCCGGTAAGAGTCTCGACCAAATGAACGGCTACCACGTACATCATGTTGCAGTACTGGAAAGAGGTCCGAAGAGGCGCAGTAAGTGGTAGATATCGCAATTTGCGTGTGACTGACCTTGGCGTATCAGGCTGTTCCGCGTGAATACCCATACAGGCATCGTCTTGGCTGCCAAAGTTGTTAGCCCAAAAGAATAAAAAGGATAGTGGAAGGGATGTTGTACTCAGGTAGCCCAGTCCGGTGTGAGAGAATGTCTTCAATGGTAACAAGATCCGTTCTCGAATCAGAAAGAACGAAGTCCTCGCGAAGGAGTTGTGAGACAGGTGTTGACCACTGCACCTCCGGCCTGCACTCATCGTCGTCGACAAGTAGGGAGATACTGGCTGCGACGAGGGCTTTTGTCAAGCTAGCTCCATTGAATAGTGTTTGAGCTGTCGATTTAACATCTGGAAATCGAGCGAGACCGTATCCCTGCGGTATTTAGCACTTCTGAAGATCTAGATTGTTGTAACTCCGAGAACATACTCTAGCCAAGATGGATTCGCCGTCCACGACTGCAATCGAGATACCTGGCACATGATACCGATTGATCGCGTCGGTGATCAAATCGTCGTACCTCGAGAAGAACTCGTCAACACTGCTCATCCCGAAATTGTGCGAGTCAAGTTATGAGACAAAATGTTGCTCAGCTTGGAAATTGGAAGCACGGAAGCATTGGACCATTTTCTTGCGCATCTCAGAAGATCAGATAGCACGCAGAGTACGACTTTGATCGGTCTATTCGTCTTCGCAACCGCTGCCTTGGTGGTTTCGAACGGCTTCGGACTTGTTTCAGGAAGTTGAGTTACCGTCCATTAGCGTGAGCTTCCGCCAAGATGGCCAATCCACAACCGAAGCCAGCACGGTTTCAGGGGCCGTTTCCGAGGAACGCCTGATGATTGGCCAATACTAGGAGCGCTCCACTTCTGAACCACCATGTATCTTGTAAGTCGTACATGTCAGATTGCCTAATTTTTTCGCATTCATGCAGCATTAGGACAACGGAGACAGGATCTCATTGGAGTGAAACTTTTACTATGAGCCAGGGTATGTTATCGTACGTAAGGAAGTATTCACCGCGTGATATACGTCAATTAGATGGTAGTCGTGAGGCTTGTGTCAAACGACTCAGGATACCTGGCATAGAGATTCCGCGCACTATATCCGTAACGTTTTTCCCAAACGACCAAGGACAATGCAAGTCGTACTCGGAACTGTTGGCTACATCAACATCGTTTAGTCAAAGTCGTCATCGACTGGCTCAGAGTATACCTGTGCACCACATCAAGACAAATCTCGCATCCTGCTCCTTAGCTGCGTCGCCCTCAGCTGCTGTTCGGACTCGGGGCAGTGTCGAACGACAGTAGACAAAAGCAATTTCAGACACGTTTGTAACCTTAGCACAACCTCAAATGCCAAAAGGTGCTCCAATCTGTCAAGTACAAGGTTCCAAAATTCCAGATTATCCGCGATCTTGTCAATGGTACTCAGCTGGAGACTTGCCACTGTCATACGATATATGTCTCGAATTGCCCGTTTGTGCTCCATTTCTTCACGGCTAGAATTGCAATACTCGTCGTAAGCTTTTTCGAAAGCATTTAGGTAAACAAATGCTCGAACAGAATTCCCTGTCTCCAGCATACCATGCTTGGCAACCAGGAACCACTCGAGATATACTCTGGCCTCGTCGAGGGAATCAAATTGAATGTTTTCACTGCCGTGTATTGTAGGCTGAGGAGCTGCAACAGCTTCCATATGTGCCAGTGACATCTTTACCACCTCATCGATGGCACCAATTGCAGAAGCTTTGCTGTCACTGAACCGTCCCATATCGTTGGTTTTCGCTTCATGGACAAGCTTCTGTGCCGCCTTGAGGTGAATCATGGCAAATCGAGGACGTCGATGCATGTTCTCTAGCTTGTAGGCCATGGTAGAGCATAAGAGCACGCAGAACAACTCCGGCTGAAAATTGACAAGCCCCTTGATTGCCTCATTGTAGTGGTACAGCACCATCGACTGGACTTCTAAGTTCCTTGACCCTACTTGGTATATCGACATGTGCCGATCCACCAAAGATATCGCCGTGATGAGGTGACGTAGTTGAGGAAAGGCCCAGTAGAACTGAGGAACGACGATGGGCCAGAAATCGGTCACCTCGCACCACATGGAAAATGCAGGTGCGGTTTTATTCAAGAAGAATCGAAACGCGGCGGCTTCCAGCGGGGTATGGGTATCGTTACAGGCAGCTAAGGACATGAGGACTTTCGTTCCGCTTGAATCATTGCTCGGTGGATGGCCATTTTGTGGTGCAGAAGTCTCCGTTCTGTAGGACTGTGCGATCACTAGCTGATATCCGTCACAGACGTAGTCGCCCTTTTTACATCTATGCGCATTTTTATCAGCCAGGAAATGTTCCACGATCTCTTCGAAACAGTCTTTTACCTCTGGCAGATTGGCTTTCCTTCGTCACATTTCACATTTCTTTTTTTGCAAGTAGCACAACCCGTCCTCACATTTGGGCCTCTTTCCTTGGTCATGCGAGATGTCGCATTGCGCTGCATGCTGCAAGCCCTCAGATACCTCTCACTGTGATTGGCTAAGCAATTCCTTGTAAGTTCGGATATCAAGGACACTTATTTTGATTGTGCAGAATGAAGTCATGTTCGAACTCTTCCAGAACCGTACTGAATTGATCAGCTGCCATGTGACAGTCTTGATCTTTCCGTAACAAATGATATGAAGCGAGGAACTGGAAGATCGGAGAGGGGGTGGGGGGGGGGGGGGGGGATGCCAAGGCAAAACGATGCATGACACGCATAAAATAATTAACAAACATTAATGAATCGTTTATTT